>JAAIXJ010000395.1:0-25165 GCA_013403705.1 Heliconius hermathena | reverse complement strand
CTAGTGTTGCCGAATTATCGATAGTTTCGCCATCGATAGTTTTAATCTAAAAAAGCCTATGCGATCGATACAACAATCGATAGTATCGATCTTATCGATACTATCGATTCTATCGATAGCTTAGAAGAATACAATACAATCGGCTAAGTGCAATACTATCGATACTATCTGTAGTATCGTATCTCCTAATCGGAAAATAATCAATACAATCGATAGTATCGATACTATTAAATGTCTAGGATACAATAGTATCGATAAAATCTATTGTATCGATACCATCGATTATTTTGCACTATCGATTATATGCTAATTTACGATAGTATTGAGTATGATTCTTAAGCTTAATTACATGATGAAATGAAAAGAACAAAATACGTTTTTATTATATTTATTTTGTTTGATTTTTTGGTGAAAAGAAGAAATACTTAATATGGCGTATAAATAAGCAATTAGTTAGGTACTTCAACTAAGATGTTTCTAATATCATAATGATTAGTTACTATACATGAAAATAATAATCAATACTATCGCTAATTAGTAAGCAATCGGTAGTTCACAATAATCGATAGTATTGATTATTATTTTCATGTGTAGTCACTAATCATTATGATATTAGAAACATCTTAGTTGAAATACCTAACTAATTGCTTATTCATACGCCATATTAAGTATTTCTTCTTTTCACCAAAAAATCAAACAAAATAAATATAATAAAAACGAAAGAATCATACTCAATACTATAGTAAATTAGCGTATAATCGATAGTGCAAAATAATCGATGGTATCGATACAATAGATTTTATCGATACTATTGTATCCTAGACATTTAATAGTATCGATACTATCGATTGTATTGATTATTTTCCGATTAGGAGATACGATACTATAGATAGTATCGATAGTATTGCACTTAGCCGATTGTATTGTATTCTTCTAAGCTATCGATAGAATCGATAGTATCGATAAGATCGATACTATCGATTGTTGTATCGATCGCATAGGCTTTTTTAGATTAAAACTATCAATGGCGAAACTATCGATAGTTTGGCAACACTAGTGCCAAGTAAAACCGCAGATTGTATTGTTTTGATTGTGCCGATTTTAATTGATGGGACATTACAAGGACGCTTCTCAAACGAGTAGGTAGTGGTTGTCTTATGTAAAACTTCAATGTTAATTAGGTATTAATTTTGTGCAAACTGTCATTTTGGTGTATTGACAAAAGCATACATAAAAATATTCGGATGAATTGGGAACTTTTCCCTTTTTTGAACTCAGTTGAAATTGAGAACATCCTCTTTTTTGTATTTGGTTGAAAAGAAATCCAACGATGAGGAATCTCACTTCTGACGAAAAGTAAACTAACAATGTTTTTTACATCAATGTTTACTAAATTTTTACAATGTTTTTACTTGTAACTGTTACAGTGTAATTATATTTTTTACTAAAAATATATACATAACCGGAACCTAACTAAACTTTCAGTAAATTAAGTATACATGAAGTGTAACCTTTCCAATAATGCACGTACCTAATGCAAATTTAAGACTTATCTAATTTTCTCACAGATACCATTGTCAAAAATGGACTAAAATTAAATGAGACTACACAGGAAGCACTAGCTTTCAAATAAAAAAAGAATCATCAAAATCATTATTCACCTAGTCAAGAGTTCTGAGGTAACAAACATAAAAAAGAAAAAATGCAGGTGAAATGGTAACCTCCTTTTCTTACAGAAGTCGGTTAAAAAGTAGAGCATCATTGTATAGAATTATCCATTAAAATACCACGATCACATTGAAATTAGTATATTGTCTTATAAATACTAATTTAAAAAATGAAATTAGAACGTTTTAACAAAATAAAAAGAATTTTCCAAATTTACTATGTAATAAAATTATAGAATGATCTCGTTACAAGCATGCCTATTCTGCAATATGCGTCTGCAAAACAAAAAAAAAATTAAAAGTTTATTGTTAATTAAATCACATATTTTATTTAGAAAGTTTCTTTCAGCTTAACACATTTTCCTTATGGTATTCAAACATGAAACTTTTAAAGCATAGCATATGGTCAAATAGACTCTAAATCACAAAAGCTGTCGAAAGGCCGTTTAACTATTAATAATAATCTACACAAATGGGTATGTGACATATACAAGAAGGGTCACCTTTAAGTTATCGTATCCTTTGTGGATAATTTATTAACTATTATCATACAGTTTATGGGATCTACAGTGTTAATAGAATAATATGAATCTATGTTTATCCTTATCTACTACTATCTACTATAGAACATTGTATTTTAGTTGTAAATTATTGTCGATGGAAGGAAAAATAGTATGAATCCTTGAAAACCAACAAGAAAACTTAAATTTAATGATTTTTTATATATATGTAAGTATAATTAATTTTATAGTCCATTTTATTAAATCATAAAATTATATTATACATTAGCAACCCGCTCGCGGCTTTCTCAGCTTGAATACATAATTTTGGATGTTATTTTCTCTATATAAGTTTATTATATTGAGAAGTTAAATAACAGCCAATTCATTGCAACAGTTATTTATGGCAATTTTGTCGAAAGATTTTATTTAAAATGGTATAACTTTTTTATTTAACCGATTGAAATAAAACAAACCCTTAATGTTAAAAAAGCATGCCAAAATACAATAGTGAAAATTGCAATTAAAGTCATTTTTGAGATTAGCGTGAAAAAACGCACAGAAAATTTAAAAAATAATGATTTTTGGTTCTCTTACGTTATTAAAATAAAAAAAATAAATCAGCTTCACGCTGTGTCCCGCACACAGTAGGGTAGGCTGGGGGAACCTAGTGTTAGATTCGAACCCACAACTAGTCGATTTTACAGTCACACTTTGAGTCCCTGCGCCACGACTGACCTCAATCTTATTACGTTATTAATCCTATATATGTCACCATCGCCAATAACATTTTTTCTTCCATGTACATCGATCCGTTACGATTTTATTATAAGTATAAATTTGGTAATGTTATAAAATCGTAAAAAATATCGTTGAATGTCGACCATGACTGATCTATGTCATGTCATTTATTTGAATCGAAATTATACTTACTATTTACTTATATTTAGTTTGATTGCTTTGTTTATCATAAAATCATTTATATACTTTATGCAAATATCTAGGGAACTAAATATTTTAGTATAATTATACAAGTACATACATACATTCATACATACATTCATACATACATACATACATACATACATACATGTATTTACGTTACATTACGTTATTTATTCGTCCATTCGACTGTAATTAGAACAAACAAAACAACAATAATTGTCAGTATCGAGAATATTAATGAGTAACAAATTTAATAAATAAAAGAGGTACCTATCATGAATTTTGTTGTGTATTAAGGATAATGATATTCCAATGTTTACAACGTAAATTGAATTTAAATTATACTTTGAAAATACTGTGTTCTGTTCATTGAATAAACAGATTTTTATGTTCGAGTATTTTAACGAATTGAAATGAGCATACGTATAATAATAACAAAATTAGTAACAGAAAATAATTTAAAGCCAGTTGTGGTGCACGGGCAAAAGCGTGCGTCTGGACACGTGATAGGTTGTGGGATCGATTCCCACTCAAGGAAGTCCAATATTTAATAGTTTCATTTCCTTGTACTGGTAATGAAGTAAGGCACGGCGTTGATGCCTTTTAAATTCAGTGGAAAGTGGGAAACGGAAGTGTTTTAATAGTAAAAGGAATGTTTTAATACTAGGTTCCAAAGTTCCCTCTATCTACTCTGCTATATGTAGGTTACAATATGAAAAATTAAAAAATATAATAATATGTTTAAATTGATGTTAACCTTACTGTCGTCAAAGCTTAAAGGAAGTGCAGCAGCTCAATGGCACAGCGTCTGATTCTGCGTAATAATTGTTCTTAAGCTTATTTGAACTCGAAGAACTTTAACGTTGGTATGGCAACCACGCAAGTGAATGTTCCTATTTCGAGCGCTGGTTTCTATATTCTACTTTATTCAGTTGGGTGTGGTTACGCGATCCATGCCCAGCCTACTGAGAATTGCGGTGTATATCCTGTTGGATGGAAAATTAGTGCAATCTTTTGCTTAAACGCACCCACAGTAGTGCTTATGTTATTATGCTCACAGAAGGTTGAAACAGGAGAAAAGCCTACATACTCTCGTATTTGTATATAATACCAAACTATTTCCTCAAAATCTCTTTAAATTATATTATATAAAACACTGTTACATGATTGCAACGTTTAAAACACATATTGAGGGATACAAACGAAATTGTAAGAAAATTGACAGTAAAATACTTAATTGATTTTTAATATATTATCTTTCGATTTATATAGACACACGGTAGGTACATACTAATGATATAGAGAGTTCACTCGAACTCGTCATTGGAAAAGGACTGCTCAAGGATGATTTAAAAAAGGACAAATAAAAAAACTAAAAAGTCAGCTTCACGTAGTATTCTGCAAATAGCAGGATAGGCAGAGGGAACCTTGTGTTAAGACACTCCGTTTCCCACCTTCCGCCGAAGTTTTCGAGGCATTATATATTGAGTGGCGAAATCAAATTTTAAACAACCTCCTTTTATAAGCGTTGATGGTCTTTCTGTTAACCCAATACTGTATTGACAAAAAATTGACACTTTGCTATTATCAGTAAGTAAAAATCTGCTACTTTATTCTATAATTTCCTTCTGTAAAAGACCTAAAGTGTACTCAACGTATTTCCTTTTTTTTTGTTCGCGTGCTTACTTTACATAATGTACTTTTATGAACTATCGCCCTATTCGTAGCGTAATTTAAATTCATAAAATCAGTTAAATTATAATACCTTAAACATTACAAAAACTACTTGTGAATGTATAAAGACAAAAGTCTAGTAATATTTTTATAATTTAAATGTTTTATAATTGTAATATGAAATAAATTATTATTTTTATTTTTATTTTTATTTTGGCGGTTTATAAAAAAAATATGCGATTTCAATTTCCCACAAGTAAATCGAACCTAACGTTAAGACACTCCATCCTCCACAGTCCATATTGAGAGGCGGAAACAGAGAAAGAAAAATTTAAATAATTTTAAACATAACCATTCCTCCGAATCGAATCCACAACCATCGCATTAAGAGTCAAACGCAATCCCATTGGATCACGACACCTTAAAAAAAATACTTATTTACAATATTTATGTAAATAAAGAATCTTTTCATTAAAATGTTGTATAAAAAAATTATAATCATAAAATTTAACAATAATATTATATGATTTTCTATTAATATATAATTACGAGGCCAGTCGTGGCGCAAGGGCACAAAGTGTGACTGCAAAACCGACTGGTTGTGGATTCGATCCCCACTCGAAGAGATGAAATATTTACTTAAATTTACATTTCCATTTCTTCGCTCTGGTGTCGAGGCAAAGTGCGGCGTAGAGTTCTGCCACTCAACACGCAGGGCTTCTAGAATTTGACAGAAATTGGGGTATGGAGTGTCTTAACATTAGGTTCCCTCTGGCTACCCTGCTGTGTGCGGGATACAGCGTAAAGTTAATTTATTAGATTTTTATTTATTAATATAATGTATTTTATAATGCATGTGTGTGTATTTTGTAGCATAGACTGACTCGACTTGTAAGCTACATTCTCTATTGATAATCCAGTAGAGAATGTAGCTTATAAGGCGAACAAACAATAATTGTTAAGCAACATAGGGCAATGTCGCGTACCGTGGTAATTAATTTATTAGGACGTTTTTCCAGCTTCACACTGTGTCCCGCATATAGCAGGGTAGGCAGAGAGAACCTCGTGTCAAGACACTCCTTTTTTAACCTTTCGCCATTCAGTCTATTATGGAGGACAAACGAAAATAATTTATATCCTCAATTGAGATTCAAATCCATAACATTGGATCCTACACACAGTCTCGCTGCGCCACGATGACTACAATAGGCATTTTCTTTTTGTAAAATGGAAATTATTTTCTTTTATTAATAATTTTCTTTACCTACTGTACTAAATTGAAATACTGTAACAACAAATATGCTCAAAGAATAAAAACAGCAAATTTATGTTCACATTTTCTTTTCATAGAACAAATTATAAAACAACACAACTTAAATGTAAATACATATTGTATTTTAACATAAATCATATAAAATCAAATTAGAGATGCGATGCAAATCAATATTTCCACGAACAACTCGACAATACTCTTAACGAGTCTTTACCCGCATAGTAAACTGGAAACACAAAGCTAAATGTGAGCTTTGTGAAATAGTTTGCACTTGTAGCGAGACATTTTGATTCACTCTATTTATGTACAGTAAGTAGTAAGTGTTCTGAATGCGTATTGTGGATAAGAGGTGAATTCAGTTTTGTTTGTCGCTCGTCTTTTGTGCGGGTTTATTTTATATGTGCTTTCTAGAAATTGTAATATATTGCAATTATGCTTACTTTTTTTTGTTCTAATATTTTAAGCAATTTTATTAATTTATAGTTATATTTTGGTAGTACTAAATTTGAAAAGACACGAATATTTTATTTCGTGGAGGCCAGTCGTGGCGCAGGGGCACAAAATGTGACTATAAGCGCGACTGGTTATGGTTTCTATCCCCACTCGAGGAAATGAAATATTTATTTAAATTTATATTTTGATTTATTTACTGGTGTCGAAGCAAAGCGTGGCGTGAGTTGCGCCAAATTTCGGCGAAAAATGGAGAACGAAGTATCTTGACACTAAGTTTCCTCTGCCTACCCTGCCTGGGGTTGAAAGTTTGTATGGAAAAAAATGTAATCTGCAGTGTGCGAGATACGGCGTGAAGCTTGTTTATTTTTTATCTTATTTCGTAACCTAATTCTTTAAAGATAAGAAGAGAAAGACAATAAATATTGGAGATCATGGAGGCAGAAAATAGAATAAATAAGAAAGTTAATATAAAAATAGCTAATTTAATCACGTTTTTTTTTTGTATTTTCAGTCTTTACAAAGTCCCCTTATGGTTATAGCATGTAATGTTAATTAGAAATAACTATTTTACTTCATAAGAAGTTGCCCGAGTATGAAATTTACTCAAATTTCTCATATAAAACTTTATTCTATCGCGTTCAATTTTCATATAATTTTCTTTTTAGTGTATCGTTTTTGAATGAGCGATATTTCAAACATTGATTTGTCATTTAGAAAAAATGTATCGTCTTACATATTAAATGTCTAAAGAATTACTTTTAAAATTTAGTGTAAAGTAACAATCTACTGTGAAATTTCCATGTTACTTTCATCAAAGTTCAATTTTAATTAAATTTATAACTCCATTAGCAGCTATTGTAGTTCTGTTATATCGCTCATCAAATTATTACTGTAATAACTTGATAATCACTTTCATTCAGGAATTCTGAGGAAAACGCTTATTTGCTATTAAATGCAGGATGACTGAAATTAAAATGAATAAAATCGACGGAAATTGGAAAACGAAATGTATTATAATAACATTAGGTCCCCACTGCCTATCCTATTGTGTGCGGGATACAGTGTGAAGTTTTTAAATATAGAATTTGATTTCGAAAAGAGAATACATTAATAGTTAATGGGAAAATAGTCTAAATCGGTTACAAAACATTAAACTTCTGTCCATTTTAAGAAGATAATTATACATATTACATATTTAAAAAAGTTTTACGTAAATGTGATTTCTTTGTAAGCTAGAGAAAAAGATAATCCAGATCATCTATATATATAAAAAGACTTGTGCTGACTGACTGAGGTAAGACGCACGCAGAGCCGTAACCGCTGATGGTAGAAACGTGAAATTTGGGCAGATGTTTATTTTCATATTCTGGACATCCACTAAGAAGGGAATTTGAAAAATTTTAACCCTAAAGGGATGAAATAGGGGTTGAAAGTTTGTATGGAAAAAAATTTTAATCTGTACCGATTTTTATAAAATTTGAAATTCAGACTCTTAAAAATATTTCATTGAACACGTGTTTCATGGTTTTTAAGAATTCACCCCCTAAGGGTTCAAATAAGGGGTTGAAAGTTTATATGGAAAAATCTTTAAATTGCCACCGATTTTTATAAAAATTTAAATTCAGACTGTTAAAAATATTTTATTGAATACGTGTTTCGTGGTTTTTTTAGAATTCACTCCTAATAAGCGGGCGAAGCCGCGCGCGTCCTATATACAACAACTCGTATAATATTTCTAAATTGCTGTAATAAAAAAATACATTATTCGCCTTCAAAGACTATTTTTAGCATTCTAGGAGCGAAAAGGAGGATTTTTGAACAGGTGTGGAAACCCTAGGCATTACAATATTGTTACTTTCATATCCTAAACTAACTGCGCAAAGTTTCTAAAATTAAGACGATATATTGTAACACTACCTGTTCAAAAATACAGCAGCAGATTCTTGAAAATTAGGCCTATATTTCATATGAGAATTTATAAGCGAAGTTTCACCATTAACTTGATGAAATTACTACTGTATGTATGAGTGAGTCATCTAATTTAGTGAATAATATAACTTTAACATGAAAATTACATTTTAATATTGAACACTTCCTTAGGGGCCATTCAAGTATTACGTAAGCAGTTTTTTTGCAATTATTGACCCCCCCCCCTCTCCTATGTCATCAAAAATAAGCATTCCTCGTATCCCCTCCCCCAATGCTTACGTAAACATTGGCATATAATTTTTTAAGGTATTTTTTATTGATATTTTATTTGTATCTATCTATAAAAGTACATATTCCCACTGACTGAGGTAAAACGCACGCACATCCGTAACCCCTGATAGTAGAAATGTGAAATTTGGACAGATTTATAATTTCGAATTCTGGAAATCCACTTAGTAGGGAATTTGAAAAATTTTAACCTTAAAGGGATGAAATAGGGGTTGAAAGTTTGTATGGAAAAAATCGAAATCAGCACAGATTCTAATAAAACATTAAATTCAGACTCTTAAAAATATTTCATTGAACACGTGTTTCGTGGTTTATTTTAATTCACCCCCTAAGGGTGCAAATAAGAGGTTGAAATTTGTATGGAAAATCCTTAAATCACCACAGATTTTTATAAAATTTGAAATTTAGACTCTTGACAATGTGCCATTCCCGCTAAATAGATATAATAAACTTATATATTATATTATAAAACTAACAGTTATATTACGTCTACCAAATATAGCCATAATATATATGAAAAAATAAATAACTTCTGCATACGTAATTACTAGCTAGACCCCCCAACCCCCATGTCATCAAAAATAAGCAAACCCAAGACCCCTCCGCCCCCCTACAGTGCTTACGTAATACTTGAACGGCCCCTTACATAATAAAAAAGATAAACAAAAATTTTATTAATTTCTGTAAAAATATTTCAATAATTTGTTAGCTTTTGTGGATTTGTAAATTTAAAACTTCTTAACGAGAAGGCAAATTTATTAATTACATCCGGGAATCACATACATGTACTACAAAAATCTACGTAGAGTTTCAATTTAAATAACTTAGTAGTTCCGTTATCGTCAATTTTGCCATGGTAACATAATGTTTAGATACCTACTACGTATAAATATATCGATCTAGTCTCAAGTAAACGTTTTTGCCTACAATCTAGGTACTTGCGTATTCGTAATAAGGACGTATGCGGTGACAAGACGGAGATTATTCGGCGGCTGAACACACCGCACTGCGGAAAACTCGTAATTTCAGTCTAAGTATCAGGCATAAATCCCTTATAATACCTTTAATACGCTTTCTCTGGCTATTAATGCAATTTGGGATTTAAATACGACAATTCTATATTTTCTGTTATAAACACCCTAATAATTTTAAAATTCAATTCCTTCTCACCTTTTAAGCGTCGCTCGCATATTATTTTCTTCAGCGAGAATTTCAAAAAAGTTTTAAATTATGCGAATCATTATAAGAAAATTATTATTATTAATAATAAAATTTATTTTTTTAATAAAATTACTATTAATATTAAGCTTCAAATTAATTTTTTCTTTCAGGTTTAGCACAAAACTGTAAAAAAACAATGGTGTTCATTCTTTCACTTTTTTTTCAATATATCAAGGCAGCCTGTCCTCAACGTGCGCAGGTTTTAATAGAAACATTTTTGTCATATTGGGATTTGAAACTACAATATTGCCAAACTACAAGAGGCCAGTCGTGGCGCAGGGGCACAAAGTGTGCCTGTAAATCGACTGGTTGTGGGTTCGATCCCCACTCGAGATGAAATATTTATTTATATTTATATTTTCATTTCTTCGCTCTGGTGTCTAGGGCAAAGCGCGGCGTTGAGTTCCGCCACTCAACACGCAATGCCTCCAGAAATTGGCGGAAAGTGGGGAACGGAGTGTCCACGTAACACTAGGTTCCCTCTGCCTATCCTGCTGTGTGCGCGATACAACGTGAAGCTGAAAAAAAAAAATATCACTCCTTTAGACTCAACACGGGTTCTTTGGGACAGCCTAAAAGTTACAAAAAGCGCAAAGTATTTTTAGTTAAGTATTTATAGTTAAGTATTTATAGTTAAGTATTTAAGTTAAGTATTTTTATCATTTTAATGTAAAACAATTCATATATCATGAAATCTGAAGAATTATTTTGACGAATGAATCAAAGGGAAAATTGAAAATAAGGCTATTTTTAGACATAATTCTAGGTGACGTAATCTAATACATCCCATTATAAAGTTAGATCGGATATACATTTATGTTACATTTACTAGAGAACGAATCGACGCTTACAAAAGGCGTTGCCATAGCAACGTCTATGTCACTTCTTACAAAAGTGTGTATTGACAAACATATGGTAGTGTGTATTATATTTATTTTATTAATTGAATATATTTCTTATATATATTTATGTACATTTAAAAAAAATAATTAGCAGTCTGCACTCTTTCTCTTTATAAACTATATTTGTCCCACATTTCATACTCCTCCGTACGCACAATTTTCTTAGGAACGCAAAGAGGTGTTAGAAACCACAAAAAATATGCCAATTCGTTTATAATTGTGGTACTATGGCATCATAAGTTTTATAATATAGTACGTAATAGGAGCTAGGCTATATTCTCTTTTGTTATATATGAATTCTTTTTTTATTTCATACTTTCACGTTATATCCTGCACATAATAAGGAAGGCAGAAGAAACCTAGGCACCTTTCCGTTCCCCACTTTCCGCTGATTCTGGAAGCATTGCGGGTTGAGTGGCAGAAGTCAACGCCGCGCTTTGCCTCGTTAGGAGAGCGAGGAAATTAAAATACTAAATATTTAATTTCTTCAAGTGACAATCGAACCCAGAATCATAATCTCACGCTTACACCGTTACGCCAAGACTGGTCTCTATTTATATTCTAATATTATTTTATATAAAATCATGAATAATAATCACCGTAGCTTTTAGCGCTCCGATCTCTCTGACTATCCCGCTAGGGATACAGGATTAAGCTAGTATAGTATAGTATAGAATGAATAATAATATTTTAGCTAAACTGAAAGTTAGTAAGTAAAGCGTTATGTTTATTGTTTAAGATTTCTACCTAAAACATGTGTGCATTGCAATATGACTATAAAATATGTAGCGATGCAAGAAGCTCGTAGCGTCCTAAACATCAGGTTTTCATATTTTCTGGGAACATAAAATTCGTTGGAATAAAAACAGTGAAAACGTGAGTACATAGCTCAGCTTATACTTAAACTCTCTTTTGGTTAACGATAAGTGAATTGAGTTATACGGATGTAGTGGTTATAAGTCTATGAATATTAAATACTTCGTCCTTTGCATGACCTTATGACCTTTTGACACCTTTGCCACGGTTCTTCCATTTTAAAATCCGTTGTAGTGCCAAAATAAACAAAAATGCCAGTGAAGTAATGTATGCAATAAAAAAATCAGCTTCACTCTGTATCCCGCACACAGCAGGGTGGGCAGGGGAAACCTAGAGTTTAGACACTCCGTTCTCCACTTTCTGCAGAGTTCAGGAGGAATTGCGTGTTGAATGGCGGATCTCAACGCCGCGCTTTGCCTTGACACCGGAGCAAAGAAATAAAAATGTAAATGTAAATAAATATTTAATTTCCTCGAGTGGAGATCGAACCCACAACCAGTCGCTTTTACAATCACACTTTGTGCCCCTGCGCCACGACTGGCGTCTATTTATGCAATAATTTATATTAACATCTTTTGAAGTTAATATTTTTTATGCTTAGGTAGGCTTATGTGTAGTGAGCGACATACATTTAAAAACAACACAATATTTTTTTTACTTTATATTCAATATACAGAATTGACCCTTTTTATAGTAATAAATCATTTCTTTTTTAGTAATAAATAATAAATGAAAATATTAAATATTATCATTTTCTCGAGTAGGAATCGAACCCACAACCTGCCGTATTTACAGTTGCACGCTGGTGCCCCTGCATCACGTCTGGCTTTCCCATATAAATAATATTATAAAAAAATATTTGGACGTCTTAAACTAAATATTAAATAATGTAAAGCTATTTCTTACATTTCCTTGCATCCTCTTACGATATTGGCCAGGAATGGAATACCGAACCCTTTTCCTTATTTATTTACAGAAGTGGGCCTTAAAACGTGCGTAAAATGCCTAAGTAAAATAGTTGTACAATGTTAAATCTTGTACAATGCTCTACATATATTTTACATCACTCATCACAATTATACTATGCTATTGATAAAGGACTTTAGTATAATAAAAAAATAAAAATTATTATAATGTAATCAACAAATTTTCACTTTCATACACACACACGTACCTACAGAAAAAAAGGGTTTTGCCTTCCTGCACTAAGACGTTGATACGGACATTAATAATATAAATAAATAAAAATAAAATAAATCAGATTCACACTGTATCCCGCACACAGCAAGGTAGGCAGGGGGAACCTAGTGTTAAGACACACTTTCTGTCGAATTCTAGAGGCATTGCGTGTTGAGTGGTAGAACTCAACGCCGCGCTTTGCCTTTGCCCAAAGCGAAGAAATGAAAATATAAATTTAAATAAATATTTCATCTTCTCGAGTGGGGATCGAACGCACAACCAGTCGATTTTACAGTCACACTTTGTGCCACTACGCCACGACTGACCTCAATAATAATATAATTTAATTTAATTGTCGTTTATTTTGATGAGTAGAAAAAATCTGTAAGGAAACTAAAACACGACGCCTAAGCCATTTTTTTGTTGAAACTGTTTTGTAGATACTTAATGTGATAGAAGAGAGGATGATTCACAAGAGTCGTACGTATATAAAATTGAAGATTTATAGCAATTAGATATGGTGTTACAACATTATTTGTTTAAATTTGCAGCAAATAAAAACAATAAGAACAAGTAAAATTCAAAATATTAGCGAACTTTTTACTCAAAATGTGTACAAAACATAAATTCACCTCAAAAGAAATGTTATTTCACGTATTAGACGTGAACTCAAAAACGAATTAATTAAGTAGATGTATTTAAAACTCCGTACGCGAGCATCATAAATTTTGCTACTGAAGTCACGCTCCCCACGTTACGTATTTATGAATTTCACAAGAATTTTAATGGCAACCTTCTTAATATACAATGCACTCTCGGGAATACCTGGAGATGCCTTTTTTTTCGTTTGTTTATTAAAAATTCAAAATGATTAATGGAATAAATAATAGAACATTAGATTGGTATTATAAATAAAGAAAATGTTCAAAATGGTGAATACTATATATTATTTTATTTAAACATTTTCCAAATTTTGTTCCAAAATATGCATTCGAAGTGGAAAACAATGCTTGCACCAGTAGTGAGAAATGTATAGATTACATATTACTATTTTTATGTTTGTAAAAACACATATAATAGTTGAGATCCAATTGTGTAAGACATTTGACTGTTCTAGATTCAATTGGTTGTGAGAACTTTTTTGAAAGAATTTTATTTAAATAATAGAAATAAGCATTTCAATCAAAATTATATTAATTAAACAAACATTTTTAAAAATATATATTTTTAATGTATTGTTTTTTTACAAATCAAACCCTTTTTTTCATTTCATATCCATATTGTAGTGGGTTGTGCAAAAAATTGTAATATTTCACATACACTAATACGCTAAGTTAAATAAAAGCTTGTAATATAATTCTATCACTTATTCGTATTTTATCTAAGTAAGGCTTTACACCGCTTAAAGAATCTGAAAATAAGAAAATAGAAGAGAGATAAGTTTCAATATTTTTGATTTTCATAAATAGTTTAAATTTGCGCTCAAACAATGAAAATAAATTATTTATGAAAATTAAAAAAGGTACTTGTATGTCCAGACAGAATTAATATTAAAAGAACATATGTAATCAATAAATGTAAAGTAACATTACGCCTTGAAAAGTTTCCTATTACGGAAATACTCTCACTTTATTTACTACTACGAAGAACACTCAAGTAAGGAACTGTAGTAAGTAGCCGTCGTCGAAACAACCTTATTAACATTAAAGCATTAAAGCTTGCGCTCGCTCCGATGCACTTAGTTCTTATTATTTATATATTTTACATTTACATATTGAATAAATACGCGATTTTAAGAGTTTAATTTTAATACATATTGTCTCTGAAATTAATGGAATTTGAAGATGAATGTATTGATGAACGAGACATAGCTTGGCGTTGAGTTCCGTCACTCAACACGTCATGCCTCTAGAATTCGGCGGAAAGTGAGGATGGAAACTAATAGGAACGGAGTGTCTTAACCCTAAATTGCGAGCAAACGAGGAGACCACACAGCACTCTATAAACACACCGGGCGGACGCCGGGGTCGTCGCATTGCAGGATGATATATCCGCAGATCCAATTGATCTGAGAATCTATCGTCAAACAGTTTTTATAATATTACCACTATTGGAACCAAAAATCATTCACAATATTTCAAAATCAAAAAAATCAAATCAGCTGCACCACGGCCTCACTCACTTATGTCACTAATTAAATTTTATAATCACGTATGGGACATACGTAAATGTTATTATTTTTCTTGTAGTTACTTGTTTTCAACACGCATATACTCGTATACCTATGTGCGTGTAGTAAAACCTCAAATGTACTATTCATTCTATAGAGATGTCAGGTTATTACTATTAATATACAAAATATTTATTTAGATACAAGTTAAAGAAAATTATAATAAAATTTAAAATTAATTTCTTTCACGCTGAAAACGGACCTCACGTTTTGATCTTTCCTTTCACCTATTAAATGAAGCGGAACACAATTCCAAAGTGCCCTTGGAATCACAATGCAGGAAAATTATTGATATGCTAATTTAAATGGATTCAGTTCAAAGACGATTACAGGCAATACATATTTTTAAATATTTTTCTGATTGAACTGGGTTTTAAATAAATATTTTAATGATATTTTGGGATCGTCCGTTAGCCGTGTAACTTTGGTAACAAGACAAAGTATGGCGTTGAGTTACACCTGTCAACTCAAAGAGTCATAATAAGAACGGAGTACCTTTATATTTGGATCCCAGGTTCCTTCTACCTACGCTGATTTATGCTTACTAAAGTACAGCAGCATGTGAAAAATACTCTGTATTTTTCTTTTTGCCAAGGTTAATCCAGTATTTGGCTAAAATATATGCTTTTTATAAAACAATTTGAAATGTAACTTATCAATAAAACGTTTACAGACATGATAACAACTCCTTTAATATATTTTTCATGTTGACCCATCTCTCCAGTGTTTTGCGGTAGAAATGTTATGATTGTAAGTTAATCTTAAAGACAAGAAAGTAAGAAATAAAAACGCATGTGTCTTTAGTTATTTTTCTAGCTTTACGCCTAGTTCTGCAAAGGGTGAACAATAGCTTAATATCGGTGTTTCATTTCTAATAATTGCAGATATTTTGAAAGCTCATATATGTCATAAACATTATAACGATTTTTGGAAATATTCCTTTGAACATTACATTCAAAAGTTAACGATTCTTTGAAATTAGTTTCAAGGTGCTTTTTTAGTTTTCTTATATTAACAAAACTCGTATGTAACACAATTTGAAATGAAATATAATTATGATTTTGATTTAGAGCTTAAACAAATAAACAAAAACGTTATATTGACATTTGATAATAGGTACCCTATTGTTATATTTTAAATAAACATCCCTTGATTGCTTTTGGCTTGATCAGGACTAGGTACTTAGTTTGAATTTTTCCTTTTTTTTGTCCCTAGGTAAAGTGTCAAAAGTGAATCGCAAATGTTTTTATTGCTTGTTTGAAATACTAATGGCATAAGAATGGTAGTTTTAATGACGTTTTTTGCGAAATTCTTTAATAAAAACTACTTTTGTTAGCAGTTCAAAACAAAAAAAAAGTTTGACTTATTTTTTGCTCGCTCACCAAGAAAACTATGACTTATAGTCATTTGTTTTTACTATAACCTAGTATAAGTATTATTGTAATCAATAAGATAATTTTTTAATGATGTTCGGAAATATTTAAATTATATTACTATTTACAACAGTTGTTGATTGTTGTTGAAATAATGTTGTTTAATACTTAACTGTAATTACAACAAATCGTACAACTTGCTACATACATAACAACACTAATGTTATCATTTGAGGTTAAATATTTGATGCGGTTAGCCATTGTGGATATTGCTCGTAGTCTACTGGGGCACGATGACGTCATTAATCTCCATGTAATGTTCACCCAAATAGACCTCGTGCACGGGACATTTGATACAGCTACCTAATATCTAAAGCTGACTTAAAATTGAACATTAATTTTATTGAATATTGAAATCTTGAACTCCTAAATGTTTATATATATTTTCTATCCCGCATATAGCAGCCCCCCACATTCCGCCGAATTTTTGATGTATTGCTTGTTGAGTGGTGGAACTCAAAATCGCGCTTTGCCTTGGTACCACAGCGAAGAAATAAAAATAACAAAAAAATAATACTTTATTCCTGCGAGTGGGAATCAAACCCAGAACGGCCTCATATATATTTATACAAATATTTATATTTTTGTTACATTATCATCATCAGTGGCTTCCCATGAATGTGACCCGATCGTCGGTGCATTTAATTGGGGACATGCCCAGCGTCATCCGGTCCGTGGTTACCACTCGAGAACCATTCCGTCCAACAGCCATAAGTGAGTTTTTCTTGCTGATAATTCCATCCCCCCACTGCGACTTTAGCCGAGCAATTCCTTGAAAAAAAAAAATCTATTCTTTGAGCAATGTCAATAATTTTTTTTCTCCTATTGATATTATTATTTAATCTATCAAGAAAATATCATATAATATATTTATATAAAATGTTTTATTACAATGTTACATAAAATATTCTTATACACTTATACACCGGTGCACTGGTAGATATTCTGCTACTACTATTATAGTATTTCAGTTTGATTTGCGATATAGGCAAGGAGGCGTGACGTACACCAGGACCATCTTGTCACACCGCAACCATATCTTCTGCTGTACTAAATACATATAACGTATTTCTTATAGGTTAACACATATGTTTCAACGTCTGCAAGTCAGATATGCTAGTTTCAAATGGTCATAGCTTCTATTATCACTCGGAGAAATTATAATCTCTCTTTTAATAAGAAAAACTTAACAGTTAACACAGTACGTTATTCGTGTATGTTTTCGTATTTTTAGCTTCGAGCTTAATCAACCAGCGTCAAAATACTCCATTTTACCTATTTTCTGTCTGAATTCAAAACACTATGTGAAAGAAACTCATCATCTGCCAGCGTAGAGAAATGAAAATAGTAAATAATTCACTACCCAAAGTAGGAATCGAATCTGAAACAAAACCTGTAAAAGTCAGACGTGGTCTTCCCACTGCATCACCATTGCCTCATATTGTATATGTTTAGTAAGTATTAATATAAAAATGTTATTCATTCACTCTTTTATGATTTCCAGTAAACTAAATAGTAAATTAGCAAGTTAGTCGAAGCTAATTGGAAACTAATAGCTATTTCCCTCGTGAATTGATAAATAACACGAAATCCTTGTGAACAAGATTTAATGAGAATTGAAAAAAAAATGCGAACGGAAATCATATGTGTTTTAAAAAAATATTTTATTTGGTAAATTCTTCATTGAAAGATAAAATTACTTTAGACCTTTATTTCTTTACTTAAATAATGTATCGTACTTCGTTACAAGAATTAATATAATTTTCTTTATTGAAATTATTTGAATAATATGTATAGTTATAGATATTCTTACTTTATATATTAATTATATTATACAAAAAATCTTATCAATCATAAAAAACATTCATCATAAATTCAGATTTAATTTTTTTAGGCACCAGCCTGTATCTCATATGCAGCCGAGTTTGCAAAGGTAACCTTGTATTAAGACAGACCCCGATTTCCGCCAAACTCTGGAGACATTGCGTGTTGAGTGGCGGAACCTTTTGCTCCGACACTAGAGCGAAGAAAATGAAATTATTAAATATTTTATTGATATATGCGTGACAACTTGTCACGTTTACAGTTACACTTTGTGCCCCTGCGGCACATTTGGCCTCATGTACACAGATATTTAAGATTGATGTAAAATAAAACTTTTTATTTTGCTTTAAATATTAACAATTACTACACTTTATACATATTTAGTCAAATATTAATATAAAAATTTGTGTCAAAAAAAATATAAAAATATTTATATTTTAATATATCTTATAAAGACTATATTATATATATCCATAAGTGATTCATTTACTCGCTCTAGTAAGAAAATAAAGCGCGGCGTTGAATTTCACCACTCACACTCTCATAAAGTGTCTCGAAATTAGTCGCGAAAAGTGAGCAATGGAATTTCTTAGCACTAGGTTCCCTCTGCGGGATACAAAGTAAAGCTAAAAGAGAGATTTATACATACAAAAGATATAATTAATCTTTATACTGTACTATAAATATACATTACAATACACCAGGGTACAATATAACTAAAAGTATTCCTTAACAAAATACAGTTTATAATCTCTTATTTTATACATTCAGTACTTACATACAAATTGTAAAAAGTAACTTATCACTGTAAAAAGCTTTTAATCGCGCACTCACAGCTGCCAACTCACAGTAAAGAGACCGCAGAACAACAGATGCTTACAGATAAGAATTCCGGACGTCTGCTTTAGGCTAACTTCAAACTGATTTGACTTTTTTATTATCAATTACCTAAAAGAATATCAATGATATCTTATACAGGATACCAGTGTAAAAATAAAATTAACTTATTATATATTAAAAATAGTATAGCTCAACTGGCGAGACAGCGGTAGTTTTATGTTTTCAATTCAAAATATTTTTTTTAGAGAAAGAGTTGATAGAAAAAAGACGTTTACCATAATTGAATTGCAAGATGTCTTGAAGTTACATGTCAATAGAAAGAAGCTATTCATGTTGTTACATGTTGATATATTTTGTATTATAATAATAATCAAACAGTAGTAATAATTTTTTAAAAATAGTTACTTCATGTTGATCAATTTGTCATGCGCTTGAACCAATTTTCAAATCACTTTGTCCATCCTAAAGACCAGTCGCGGCGCATGGGCACAAAGTGTGACTTTAAAATCCCCGCTCGAGGGAATAAAATATTTACTTACATTCATATTTTCATATCTTCGCTCTGGTGGAGACTAAGCGCGGCGTTGAGTTCCGCCATTCAACACGCAATGCTTCCATAACTCAGCGGAAAGTGGGCTACGGAGTGTCTTAACACTAGGTTGCGTCTGCCTACCCTGCTGTGTGCGGGATATAGCGTGAACCTGATTTATTTATTTATCCATTCTAATTGAGGTACTTTTCAAACATAGTTTTTAAAAGGATCAACAGCTTTTCCTAGCACTAAAAGCAATTTATTTTTTATATGTGGAAAAGAAAAAAGTAATTCTATGATTGCATTGACTTAGAAGCTTCATTTTTTCTTTGCTCTAAGGTCTAAGGAATCGTCGACATATTATATAGAGGAAAATATTTGATGTTAATTTCAGCTTGATACCTCCACGCAATTTCCAAATAAAAGGTCTTGACAGACGGACAGACGGACAACAAAGAGATCCTATAAGGATTCCGTTTTTCCTTTTGAGGTACAAATTTTAAAACAAGGAATTATTTTTTCAATTATTTTATCAGGTTTATAAGGCCCAGCACGTTAAGAAGCAACAAGCATTTTTGAATAGCTCAGACCGCTGTTACTATAATAGTATAATGATATATTCAGCAAACCCATTTATAAACTACACAAATCGAAATCAAATGATTAATCCCTAGTTTAAAAAAGACCTTATTTGTAAAAATTGCAATTTAAGAGCACCAAACAATTTAAGTGAAGCGCTGTATTTGTTACTGTCGTATACTACCAATAACTTTTAAAATCCTTGTGATTAAATGAAAACATCTAAGCACATCTATATTGCATTTCTTAGAAAATCTGCTGAATTAAATTGGATATAAATATTGATAGACAATTAAAATTGAAGCTTATTATTATTGATCATTGTATATCTATATATGGATAGATGATTTAAATTATATTTTTTTTCCACTATCGACATTCTTTTTTTTATAAACCTATCTTGTTTTTTTTTACCTTCACGCAGTATTTCGCATTTAGACAAAGGAATTTTTTTGTTAAGATTCGCCGTTATCCAATTTCCGTCGAAGAAATCAAAATAATAATACTAATTACCTCGAGTGGGAATCAAATCCAACCCTCACGTTACAGTCACACGCTTGTGCCCCTAGCCACGACAACCTCTATCTTTATTGATATCAAGATATAATCATTAAAAATATACAACTCAACTTATATAAGTCTTCAATTAAAATCTTTACTTATAGCTATATAACGTTAAAATAAATTGCGATTAATTTTCTTCACAAAACTACACACTTATGCTTTTATAATACTAATAAAGAATAATCGAATCAAGCTCACCTTAACTCTGTTTACTTGTTCTCTCATCATAATTTTATTAAAACAAAGAAGGTAGGAAGCCGAGCTCAAGCTTAAAATTAAAGTCATAATATATCTGTGAAATATCTCTCGACGGCTCGAGATGCGAAGTTCTGTGTTAATTACTTAAATATTAAAACGTCCATGATGCGGAGATGTCAGGTGCGCTTAAGTTTATATCACCACCTCTTTTGTTCTCAACTTTCACAAAACACGTCAGAATATGTTATACCTAATCAACAAAATTATACATATCAACCAATATATGCGGATGTATATTGGCTACGGAGACTTCATTCATCTTCCCAAAATAAAGTTGCAATCACTTGAGTGTAAAGACTTATCAGTAACTAGCTACCCTCCCGCAACTTCGCACGATTAACATTAGAGCCAAGTTATGAAAAATTTTTACATACATTATACTTTATGCTATAGTGTTAATCTGATATATACTATATTATTATATCCCTCCTCACAAATTTATAATATTCGTAGGAAAGGATTTACATAGTGCATATGACTTTACCTATATTCAAATCAGTATTGGTAATAAGTAATGTTTAAAAAAAAATTAAATTAAATAAGCTTCACGCTGTATCCCGCACACAGCAGGGTAGGCAGAGGGAACCTAGTGTTAAGACACTCCGTTCCCCACTTTCTGCCGAATTCTGGAGGCATTGCGTGTTGAGTGGCAGAACTCAACGCCGCGCTTAACCTCGACACCAGAGCGAAGAAATGGAAATATAAATTTAAGTAAATATTTCATCTCCTATCTGGGGATCGAACCCACAACCAGTCGGTTTTGCAGTCACACCTCGTGCCGCTGCGCCACGACCGGCCTCAAGTAATGTTTACAGAATATGAAAATTTAAATTCCTATGTCAGTAATTGATAGGTTTGTGACATTTTTTTTAAATATAATATATTATCTAAATTACGTTATGCAATCACTTTTCATAGGTACATATCTTTCATATCTTTATGACATTAATACGAGAAACACAGATAATTGAATATAAATATAAATATCAATTATCTGTATTTCTCGTATTAATCATCTCGTATTATCTTATTATATAATCATCACACACAGCAGGGTAGGCAGAGGGAACCTAGTGTCATAGGACACTTCGTTCTCCACTTTCTGCCGAATTCTGGAGGCATTGCGTGTTGAGTGGCAGAACTCAACGCCGTGCTTGTCCTCGACACCAGAGCGAAGAAATGGAAATATAAATTTAAGTAAATATTTCATCTCTTCGAGTGGGGAATCCGCAATCAATCGGTTTTACAGTCACACTTTGTGCCGCTGCGCCACGGCTGGCCTCGAGATGTAATTAAAGTAACTTATAATATGTCGATTCGTATCTCCTTATCTGTATACCGATAATTTGTTTTAATAATTAATAAGCACATTCACTTGAAATTAATGAATTAATCTTGCTTTAATTAATCTTGCTTTAATTTCTATATGTACTGTACAGAATATCTATTCTTTTTTTCCAGTTTCACGCTGTATCCTGCTTGTAGTGGGGTAGGCAGAAGTAGCCTAGTATTAAGATACTCCGCTTTACACTTTTCGCCCAATTCTGCGGGCATTGCGTGCATACTTCATTATCTTAAATAGAAATCGAACCCACAGCCTATTGCGTTTATAGTTAGTTACACGCTTATGCACCGGATGCACGACTGGCCACAAAATCTATTCTATTTGAACCTAGAAATAGTTGTTACATAACTCAACATATTGTCATTATTATTTATTATTGTGTAATAATGTGTACTAATTGTAAAATTGAATGCACCCATAACATTTAGAATCTGACAGCAAAAGAGTGAATGAAGTATATCAAAATAAAAATCCCAAAAAAAAAAAACAATCCAAACAGATTTGATAGCTACAACACAATCTAAATGACATACAGGTAAAGCTAAAAGGGTACGAAACGATATGATATTCAAAGTCTCGAAGCAATAGCAATCAAATTTACATTGCACATAGGATAAACGGCGGTTCGTTACTGGCATAAAAATAATGTTAGCTCGTAAAAATGAAAGATAACATCGTTAATACCAACTTCGTATGCCGTGATTTGTATCTTTAGTATTTGTATTTGTAATTTCTATGAACGGACCGCGACGCTTGCGTGGCTCCTCTGCATAATCGTATTTTTTTTGAGAGAGCCTCTTATCTAAAAGTATTCGAAATCATCGTCGAAAATGTCTGTTTGTATGCTAATGACAATATTTTTCATGATGTAAATTTTTATTTCACTTAAGCATGCAATTTCTGACCGAAATGAATTTTCAATATGTAATATATCATGGTCGGTTGGTTGGTTTGTTGATTATTTATGTTTAAGTTCTTGGGTTTTATTTGTTATTAAATTAAATATTTAGATATGTTTCAAAGGATATATCTAATATTTTTTTTTATTTTAAATCGAACTTTCAAAATTGTAGTCCAACAGTTCTAAACGTCCGCGTCGGCTTAAAAAAATCATTGTAACCAAATTATCTAATTTGGTTAATAAAGCCTGCTTGAAAGCTTTATTATTAATATAAAACCGATAGACTGTGAACCACAAAAACGATAAAAATATATATATTACTAGCGACCCGCTCGCGGCTTCGCCCACTTAAACCATGCGAAGAAATGGAAATATAAATTTAAGTAAATATTTATTTAGAAAACGTATAAAAATTATGAACGTAGCGGGACTCGAACCCGCGCCTCCTGGAAACCGACCAGGCGCTCCTAAGCCATACGTTCTCGCCAAGCTACGTCGAAATTCTTATACGCTTGTTACAACTTATTTATGGTGTCAGCAATCTCTGTAGGGAGATTTTTACAAATTTCGGCTACCCAAAGATAATTACTAAGAGAATTATCGTTTGGCAAGAGAGAATACTATTTTTTACATATTTTTTAAACATT
The DNA here is from genome assembly GCA_013403705.1 of Heliconius hermathena. Lineage (NCBI taxonomy): Eukaryota > Metazoa > Arthropoda > Insecta > Lepidoptera > Nymphalidae > Heliconius > Heliconius hermathena. Next base: position 1,165 of record JAAIXJ010000395.1, on the reverse strand, counting down.
TTTAAAGTGTTAATCCACACTTAGGAAAGATAAATATTTATTTAGAATAACGTATAAAAATTTGAACGTAGCGGGACTCGAGCCCGCGCCTCCTGGAAACCGACCAGGCGCTCTGACCACTAAGCCATACGTTCTCGTCAAGCTACGTCGAAATTTTTATACGCTTGTTACAACTTATTTATGTTGTTAGCATCTCTGTAGGGAGATTTTTACAAATTTCCGCTACCCAAAGATAATTACTAAGAATTATCGTTTGGCAAGAGAGAAACTATTTTTTAAATATTTTTAAACATTTTTAAAGTGTTATTCCACACTTAGGAAAGAAAAATACTTATTTAGAAAACGTATAAAAATTTGAACGCAGCGGGACTCGAACCCGCGCCTCCTGGAAACCGACCAGGCGCTCTGACCACTAAGCCATGCGTTCTCGCCAAGCTACGTCGAAATTCTTATACGCTTGTTACAACTTATTTATGTTGTTAGCATCTCTGTAGGGAGATTTTTATAAATAAATTTCCTCTACCCAAAGATAATTACTAAGAATTATCGTTTGGCAAGAGAGAATACTATGTTTTAAATATTTTTTAAACATTTTTAAAGTGTTAATCCACAGAAAGATCCACGGAAGATCCACGTAAAGATAAATATTTATTTAGAAAACGTATAAAAATTTGAACGTAGCGGGACTCGAACCCGCGCCTCCTGGAAACCGACCAGGCGCTCTGACCACTAAGCCATACGTTCTCGCCAAGCTACGTCGAAATTCTTATACGCTTAAGTAAATATTTCATCTCCTCGAGTGGGGATCGAACCCACAACCAATCAGTTTTACAGTCACACCTCGTGCCGCTGCGCCACGACTGGCCTCAAACAGACCAACTGACCAATGATATTACATTTAACGATGTAATAGCATTGGTCAGTTGGTCTGTTTGTCTGTGCGTTTGTTCACGATAATCTCAGAAACGGCTTAACCGATTTAAAACCTTTTTTTTTTATTTTGGCAATCTGCCCTTAAATATTTAGTATTAGTTTTATTTTAATCAGCTTCACGCTGTAGCAGGTTAGGTAGAGGAAACCTAGTATTACCTCACTCCGTTCCCCACTTTCTGCCGAATTCTGAAGGCATTGCGTGTTGAGTAGCAGAACTCAACGCCGCGCTTGT
>JAAIXJ010000386.1:221444-235619 GCA_013403705.1 Heliconius hermathena | reverse complement strand
GTCATTATTCACATTTTCAAAATCAATAGTATCGACTAGTTCACGTTCGATTGACATGATAGCGAGATTGTATTATTCATTTTCATTCTTTCATTTTTTCTTGTACATTTCTTGATTTTTGATTAAAAAAAAATTAGAAGAATTGATGTCCCTTACATTCCCTTACCCCCCTCAGCTACGCCACTGCATCTAATTGTAAGCTTGACAGTGTGTTTGTTCGATATTGAATTGAACTCAAAACTATTAGGCTTACAATGGTATGCTTTACCACTGTGCATATACTTTCATTCTCCTACTTCTGATATACGAGGTGCGGCGTTAAGTTCAGACTCTTAACCTGCAATGTCTTTGGTGGTAAATGGAAACCGAAATGTCTTGACACTAAGCTAGGCGGAAAAAAGAGTAAATCCGAAATAGTAACTATAAAAGATAATTAAAACATATTAATATATAGACGCCGGTCGTGGCGCAGAGGCACAAAGTGTGACTCTAAAATCGACTGGTTGTGGGTTCGATCTCCACTCGAGGAAGTGAAATATTTATTAACATTTATATTTTCATTTCTTCGCTCTGGTGTCAAGGCAAAGCGTGGCGTTGAGTTCCGCCACTCAGCACGCAATGCCTCCAGAATTCGGCGGAAAGTGGGGAACAGAGTGTCTTAACACAAGGTTCCCTCTGCCTACCCTGCTGTGTGCGGGATACAGCGTGAAGCTGATTTAATTTTAATTTAATATATAGATTAGTATCATTTAAATTTTAATATAATACTAAAAAACAGCTCAGTTCAGCTTAAATGAATATTAAAATATAAAAAAAATTAGGCCAACAGTATTCTGTTTTAATACATATGTTCAAACAAGCATATGAGAGCTGTCCTTTTGTTGAGAGATCAAGACATCAATTAGTGAAGAGATTATAACCAAAGAGGCAATGTCGATGCGGATATTTCATTGTTCGTTCAACCTATTGTTAGTTTCATTTGGTTCTTTTTTTTATTTGAATGTGATCTAAATTAAATCTTTTATTTATTTTGTTTATAATTTATGATGATCGGGTTCCGGTTTTTTTTATGTAAATAAAAGTTTTGGTTTCTCATTTCTTTTATTTTTTGATTGAGTGTTGTTTATTGTGTCTTGAAAAATTGAGTATAACATAATAAAAATAGGTTTATATTTTTTTCCTAGCTTCACGCTGTATCCCAGAGCACACAGCCTAAAACACTACGCTCTCCATTTGCCGCCGAGTTGCGTGTTAAGTGACGGAACTCAACGCCGCGCTTAGACCTCGATGCCAGATTGAAGAAATGTAAATGATAATATTTAATTTCCTCGAGTAGCGATCGAACCCACACCAGTCACGTTTACAGTCATGCACGTGTGCTCCTGCACCACTACTGGCCTTTTAATTTATATTTCTTTTTCTAATATCAATTATCTTATCCTATACTATCTTTTATTAATAACCTTTTCTGTTAATAAACTCTTCAAAGAGCCAAACCCACGTGCGGCGAAAATAATATATTATAGCACAATGTACTGTTGCCGACAAAAAAAATTCAAATCTAAAAATAACAAAAATCTTAAAATAACTTTTTTGAAAAACGCTCTATTCAGTTCTAATTATTTTTCGTATATATGATGTATATGTTATGAAAAAAATATGCATTAATATCATTTTGTTCTATAACAATGACTCATCTTAACCATTTTTAAATCCCACGCTGCATTATGATTAATGAGAGTGTGAATACGGCTTTATAATTACCAACGTTATACTCATAAGAGACGATGCAAACAAAAGATATGGAAAGAATACATGATAATTGATATTTTTGTGGGCGAAAATTCTGTATATATTTGTTAAGAGAAGCTTATTTTAAAGATTGAAGTCTGAGTGTTCACAAGATACAACGCGGTGGTGAGTTCCGCTACTCGAGACGTAATTTCGAAAGTGGGGAACGTAACTTCTTAACACTAGGTTCTATAATAACATAACTTAAAGCTATTTTTAAGATTCCATTCCTCAAAAGGAAAAAACGGAATCCTTAAAGAATCTATTTTTGCCCATCTGGCGGTCTGTCAAGGCCATTTATCTGTGCTAAACCTACAGCTATGACATTTAGCACAAAAAAAAACAGAGATTGCATAAACTCTTCCCTTTGAGATACAATCCTGAAAATAGTATAAAACCCACGTTGAGCGAGTCCGACCCGCACTTGTTTTGTGTTTTTTTTTTGTTATCCTGATATTTCTGGTAAAACAGCGGGATTTTTCTATGAAAATGTTGTACATTGTCATAGGATCAGGTAATATTGAAAAATTTTCTTACATAAATTTGTAAATGATCATGATTGTTTTGACGGGAATACGTCTTTAAATTTGCTATCATAGCAATCAAAAAAAGTTAATGATAACAAAATTGGGACATACAGCTTAGTCTTGTAGTTTTAAAACTGTCCTGTACATCCAGAAAAAAATTATATCACTGGACAGCCAAATAATCAAAGACACACTCACAGTTAAAGAGATACAATAAACAAGAACAGTGACACATGACGCGCGGTGGAGGGGGAAGCGACGCCGTTTTATAATTATTTTGCTGCGTATGGAGATTTGCAATTAGAATAACTTTTGACTCGTGGAAGCTAATATTATCAAAAATATATAATGTCAGTTTCTACACGTCGAAAAGCTAAAACAGAATACAGATATCGAATACGGTTGGAAACGGCTTCTGAAGAACAATCAAATGGTAGTAATAAAATATTTGACTAAATAAAGAAGGATGGATAGCGTATAAGAATGAATGTGGCCGAAGGGATCAATGACGGTGCCAGTACATCTGCAACTTGGACAGTTGAAAATATGCAAGTAAATGATAAAATCGCTTCTACATCAACAACGAACTGTGTATGCATAAATTTTATTCTGTCTTCGATAATGATTTCTTCATTGGGCATTGGGCAGCAGCTAGTGTAAGTTTCAATACGACGCACACAGGTGAAATTCACTTAAAAGTTGGTCAAAATTAAAATAAATATATTTATGTTTAAATATTGCTTTAATAAATAGGAAATAATATTTTTCATGGGTTTATTCTATTTTAATGGGTAAAGAAAAAAGATTTATTTAATTACCACTTCCATACAAATAAAAATAATATAATTTTAAATCTGCTTCAATATTTATGTATTTAATATATAATTTTGAGGATAAGACTTTACTTGTTTTTGAGGTAGTCGAGTTCCGTGGTCATTGCATTCACCCATCGAGTGGAAATTTACCAATTTTCTTCGGGTAATTGGTATACTACTAGTATAATAGGAATCGACTCAAAATGGTTATTAATATTTTATAATTTCATTTTGTACAGTTGTCGCAAGTAGACGCAGCCAAATTATGTACCATATAAAAGGTACTGAAATTTACTATTAAAATAATAAAAAAATACGGATAAAGCGCGCTAAAGTATAAACATTTTTACTATAAATATAAAAATAACTTAATGAAATATCGCCTAAAGGTTAAAACGACGTATCTTCCCAATCCTAATGAATGTTAACTATTTTATTATATTTTTGTAAAGACGTTTACCTGAAGGTATGGAATCAATAATGTTTTAGTTCTAATATCAACTAAATAAATATCAAACGTGATTTAAAAATAATGCAAAATAATACTAGATCATTCCTTCAAACAATGACTGTATTGTTGATCTATGTAAGTAATAAAATAAAGAGTGTCAAGCTTTTTACTAGCAACCAAAAGATAGACAAAGAAATCTTGTAGGTAATTTAGGTTACTATTTTTTAATTAGAGTAACTTTATTTTTTGAATATTGGCCATCAATCGTGTAAATTTCACCTGTGTGCGACGTTTGTCAACAATCCATTCTGATATAAGTGTGATGTGTGTGTGGTTTCTGCACCAACAACAGATAAACACTTAGCGCAGCTTAAGAGTACTATCCCTGAAGAGCCAGTAGGGAACTTTAAACTGTACGGTTAGATGGTCTTTATGTGATCAATACTCGAGAAGGTTTCAAGTTTTATGACGGATTTGTTGAGACGTCTCCTACAGTTAAAGAGATACGAGATAAGTACCAGAGATTGGCTAGAAATCGTTGCCAACACTAGTCGTCAAAATAAAAAAGTTTTTTTAATAATATAGTAGTTTTGTAGTAACAAAGTTTAGTAATGTTTCTAATCAGCATTGTGTTATACTTATTATGGCCATTAATGCACAAAGTTTGGTCGCACTCTGTAGACATCTCTACCGATACAGTCGTCAACCGATCTAAATATTTAGCAATCGGCGAAACTTAGATGGAAAATTCCATGTAAGTCAATGTGTCTGGCTTTTTTTCTTCAACAAATTGTAGCTACATCATCAGTTGTAGTATCATTATCATTCGGTGGAGTTATGTATCACAATATCAATAGCGTCACTGATTGTAATAAAGTAAACATTAATCAATTCATTTGAAAATGAAAGACGTAGAAGCTGGTGATATATGTTTAGTAAACGTAAAACGTGTCTGTATATCCACCAGCGTTAGTAGGACTTAAACTCTGTACTTTAAGATCGTTGTTAAAATATGTCCGATTTCGAACCTGATCTACTACAGTTATGATAGTTGGAGACTTTAATTTTGCTGTCTCACAAAACCGCTCATTGCTCGACTTCATAATCAGCACATCTATAACTTGGATATAATATCTGATTGACTTGACATTTACCAGAAATCTCGATGTATTTTGTATACTATTTGACATATTATTAAACAAATTATACTGTACTATAATATAATCGACCAAGGAAAAAATATATTATTATATATATTATTAATATGTTATTATATATTTTTTCCTTGGTTTTATGCTAAATACATCATCAGTTACATAAACGTATTCATGCACAACTAACGGCCGTGTCCACGATACAGCTACACCCGAGTTTTTCCAGTTTCTTGCTGTATTAGAGGAGAAATTGCGTTTTCAGTAGCGACCTTCAACTTCGCCTCTCTACTCGCCAGAGCGAGAAGAAGTAAATAATCCATTACTACAAGTGTGAATCGAACCCACAACTATCGTGTTTACAGTAAAACGCTCTACCGCCATAGCGATTTCAAGAAATTATACAAATAAAGCTAATAATATTCATTTCACACATTTCATGATCATTATACATTATAAATGAAATTATTTTAACTGGATTTATCGCGTGTATTTGTTACTGTTATTATACATGTTTGTTTACTCGGATAGACTCTTCTATCTGTGACCACGGACTACTGCAAAGTATTCGAAACGTCGAGTTTCCAAAAATGTATACTCTCAAATATACACGATTAATCCGGTTAAAATAATTTCATTTAAAAAGTTTTATACCCTCTTCCGAGGTGTTAATATTGTACGTCAATTCAGATTTGAACCCACACTGATCCTAAAAATATATTATTAGAAAAATATTAGTCGATAAGCCAATTCTCTATAACAATGCACTAAACGTTCATTGTTTTCTAGAACGAACGATTTTAATTTACTTCTTAATGCACCTCACGTGTCTACGATTGGCATTTTTAGCTTTGCTGTTGTATCTTAATTATTGCTTGGCTTATTTACGGTGTTATATTATTGTTATTATTAATTATTATTGTTGTTGTTATATTATTGCTATTGTTGTTGATGGGATGATGTATGATTATTGTAAGTTCGATTCTCACGTGTGGCACATTATTATTTTCTTCGAGATCCGTCATACGAGATGTGCCAAATTCGGACGAAAATTGCAAAAATTTATTGTTTTTAAAATTGCAAAGTGTTAAGGGATACTAGTGCCAATTTGCAATAAGAGATAAATATAAAACTCATTATTCTCTAAACACAGATTTTATCTTCATATTATAATATATATCTAATAATAAAATAATAATAAATAAAAATATTTGAAATGAGAACTAAAGATCATGGCATCTAGCTTTCGGGAAGAATGGAAATGAAATCTACGACTCTAGTTTAATATTCGTAATTTATACCGATATTAAAAAGTTAAAGCGAGTGTTTTGTTGCACGCGTTAAGCTCAGGAATTACTTTATTTTTATATTAGATAGTCCATTTACTGAAGAAAGTATACTATATAGGTCAGAATTACCTCGAACATTTAGAATGCGTCGTGATTTGTTCAAAAACTAAATTATTTCTTCGATGACCATAACTACGTAAATGAAGACGCAAGTAAAAGATAATCACACTCACATAGCAGGTTAAGCAAAGGGAACCTGGGAACCTAATGTTAAGACACACCGTTTTCACAAAGATTTTCTGTTCGCCACTTTCCGCTGAATTCTCGTATTAAGTGGCGGAATACCTAATTAAATGGAATATTAAAAAATAATATCATTCCCTCGAGTGGGAATATAACCCAAAACCGTCGCCTTTACAGTGGCCCCTGCGCCACGACATCCTCTACAGACAAAACTTTGTTTCCTTAAACAAAATTGCAACACCTTATTCTACTCCACTTAATATTATCCATATCTCGTTATGAAGGTAGGTATTTAACTTAGTAAGTTGAACTAAGTTGCTAACTGCAGTACTAAATACACGGAAAGATAAACCGGCAAATGGTCTCTAAAACTTAGTAGTACTTGAATCTTCCTTTGAGAAAAGCTGTGAGTTTGAATTATCTTATACTTTATTGTGTTAATTATGTTAATGTTTTGTTAGGTGCTGGTATTGCATATGTTTTTTTTTGTAGTTGGTTAAAACTATAATACAAGAACGTATCTTGTATTATAGTTTTTGGGAACTAGTGTTAGGACATTCCGTTAACAATAAAGCATATCCGTTCCCCACTTTTCGTCGAATTTTAAAACATTGCGTATCAAAAGGCGGAAATCAACGCCGCGGTTAGATAAAAAATATACTTTAAACAACCTATAACCACTCATCTTATATGAGTTTTCAGTCAACATTTTATACATTACATGTTGAGTGACGCAACTCAACGTCTCTAGAGAAAATAGAGAAAATTTAGATCTCTAGAGAGAATAGAGAAAATTAGATAACAGAAAAGAAAAAGAACACTTTTACGCTGTATCAGCAACGTGAGCAGACAAAAACCTAGATACAATGAAAAAACAAGAGTTAAGACACTTTCCGCCATTTTTTTCGAGGCATTGCTTATTAAGTGGTAGAACTCAACGCCGGGCTTTTGCCTTGGTACCAAAGCGAAGAAATGAAAATAATAATTTATTCCCCCGAAGGGGATCGAACCCATAACCGCCTGGCCCTGCGCCACGATGACCTCTACTACTATAGAGAAATTCGAAATCTTCTAAGTCTCTAATCAACAGCACGCCGAACATCATTATAAGAAAGGCTATGAGGCGAAACTAAACGGATTTATGCATTCTACTGACAAATTATAGAGTAGTACCGATTTTAGTGCGATTTACTTGGACATTATCTTTGATAAATCGATATGAATAGTGCTTATATCGTTAGTCTTATTCCAATGTGAATCACGATCTATAGATTATTAGTACTAGTATTTTTAACATTTTTAAAGTGTTATTCCCCACACTTAGGAAAGATAAATACTTGTTTAGAAATGCGACCGCCCGGTTAGTTTCCAGGAGGCGCGGGTTCGAGTCCCGCTACGTTACAATTTTTATATAATTCAAAAAAAATCTTTTTGCTTTCTATTATTCTTTTTAAGTGTCCCTCTATCCATTTCAGTCAAAATTACTAAATGTACAGACAAAATATTTTTACTGTCTTATTATATATAGAGATTTCATTTCCTCGAGTTGGAATCGAACTACAACTTATTTATATTTACAGTCGCACGCTTGTACATCTGCACCACGACTGGCCTTAACACCGTGTACAGCGTTAAACTCAAAATAAAAATATCATCAACGATTCTACTCCAACAATAAATACGTACGTTGAAATGAAATGAAGCGCGAAAAGGAAAATCGAAGGAACACGCCGTACCGTGTAATCGCTCCTTACTTCTAGTTGGCAGACATGTACTAAACCATCCTGTTCTAGAGTTATGCATGTATATATACAAATACATTAGTTACAGTTAGTATACAAATCCAGTAGTTTCACGCATTTTCCCGCACAGCGGGATAAACAGATAGAATCTCGTGTCAAGTCACCACGTTTTTTTTACTTTTCCGTTTAAATTCGAGTGTTTATATGACATTAATATTTGAAACTTAATTTATTTATATTGTAAACACAAAGATTGTGGATTCGATTCCCAATTCATTTCCAGCTGTATACTTTTATACAAAACGTGAAAAATATTTATTTGGACCGGATTTGAACCTGTACTACTTGGGATCGATAGAAATTATTATTTATTATATTCAAATAACTGATTCATTAATTTTTATGCTTTGGTAGTTTAAAGGCAGGGCTTTGAATCACACAATTCAATATGTTTATTAGTAAGTTTCGAATTTGGGTGGAATGCAGAAAAAGGAGTATCTTGACACTGTAGTCTTTTTGTCCAACCTCATATGATGAATAAAAGAGATACTCCTTTCACATTACTTCCTTTACCCACGTGCTGGACATAGGCCTCTTCAATGGCACGACACTGAGCTTTATCTTGAGTTCTTCGCATCCTGCCGTATGCTGAGCAGCCAATCTCAACACTGCACTTTGCCTCGTCCAGACAGAAGAAATGAAAATGTCTCATTAACCTGAGTGGGAATCGATCCCACAACAGTCGCGTTTTTGACGACCTGAACGACGACGAAAGCTTGATATCTGAACGATTTTAAATCAAACTCGATCGCTTCAAGATTTTTCGAACGAGATACGATTTTACATCGGTTATAGAGGCGGCGTTTTAAAAATACATAAGATTTTTACATTTTTCTGTTCCACTATCTGCATGATCAAGTTTTGTTTTGAAAGTGGTTCTTTGGAGATAAGAATAACTTGTTCAGTATGTTTGCTTTCGTTAAAATTGAAATTTATCTAAAACTATTTCCGGTTTTAAGTATAAATGGTGTTAAATTTAATTATTGTGAAATTAAGGGTACTCCCCTCTTTGGAAGCCAGTAATGGCGCAAGGGCACAATCGTGCGGCTGTAAACGTGACAGTTTATGTGTTCGATTAATATTTTAATATCTTCTTTCTGTCAACGAGATAATTCTGGCAAAAACGGCGTTGAATTCTGCCAGTCAATATGAAGTCCAGAATTCGGCAGAAAGTACGGCAAGGGAGTGTGTTAATAAGATTAGATTGCTTTAGCTTTACGTTCCCATGTTCCTTTTGTCTACCCTGCTATATGCGGGATACAGCGTGAAACTATTATAAAAAAATCAATCCCGCAAATCTCGTGCAAGATAGAGAGAATAACGAAATCCAACGCCGCGCGCGTTGGATTTCGTTATTCAACGCTCATTGTTTTAAATGCCGCCCATTATCTTTCTACGTCATAAAACGTGTAGCTGCAAAAAATAAAATGTATGGTTAGATTCAACACATTCAAGGAAATATTAATTTTAAGGACTTTTCAATTAAAACTTCCCGATACGCTATAAGAGTAATTGTTCAATATTATACATTTTCTTAACTGTTTACTGTATTTAGTATATATCAGAGTAGGCAAAGGGAACCTAACCATGTTTAGACACTGTACCCAACGCACCGCCTTATTTTCGAGACAATTTTTTGTGTATCGGATGTTATAGTGTCTGAATATCTATAGTGAACGGAACTCTACGTCATATTTTGTCTTGTTGTAAGAATAAGAAAATAAAAATAATTCATTTACCCCAAATGAAAATCGAATTGAAAACCGTCGCGTTACAGTCACTCACTTTGCCACGCCACCGGTCACATCACACGCCACTACAGATTTTGTAAGACAGACAGACATACATATGTATATGGATATATGACACCTGAGTCGCGTAAAGCAAAGTTATGTTTTCAATTTTGCTCCGGACCAAGGGAGAAATGTTATTGCGTTTCATAAAAGTTTACATTTCCTATTTTTCAAAAGATACTACTTTTCTATTAAAAATGTGATGAAAATAAAATTAAAATATATTTACTTAATCAATAAAATAATTTAAATTATAGTATTTACTTAGAATTCATAAATTTGTGATTATATTATTACTCTGTTCTCTACCTCTCGATATATTTTCGAGATGTTGTGTGTGTTGTGTTGAGAGGCGGAACTCAACACCGCACATAGTCTTATTAATAAAATAATTCATTTCCTTGAGTGGGAATAGAATTATCAAGAAACTTGTTTACAGAGGTTTTCCCGCTGCCCCACAACAACAGTCTACCAAAGAATTATTGCTTCGTGTGGGAATCGAAACCAAAACCAAATACACTTACTACTTGAATTCAAATTCTGTTCTACTGCACCACGACGGCGTAAAAGTGAAAACAAAAAAAAACACACACTTAAAACAAAAAAAAACATTTACACATTGCACATCTATATTGGAATAAAAGCATGTAAAAATTTGATATTACCAATTTTTGTATCCACGCAGTATCGCGGATGCAGATAAATTAAAAATTTAATACATTTCATACATCCGCATTATGTAACTTTTGATTCCCTTTGTGCTACTTTATTGATTTTTAAACATATTAATTTTGGGTATTCGGCAAAGGAGATTTTAACGAGTTGGTCGGTTCTGTTATCGATATTGATTTTGGTGAGTTTCCCTGGATGCTTGTATATTTAATAAGTTTTGGGGTTCCGTATCCATAAGGTGAAACGGGACGGATTTAATATTAAAATGATGTCTGTATGTCCGTCTCAGCGTTGTCAGATTTAATCTCGCTGAATAGCGGGATTTTTATCTTTGGAATTGTTAGTATCTAACTTGTTTAATAAATGAAGTAAAAAAAACATCATAAAAAACGAGTAGAATAATTAACAAAAAATGGGACCGTTCGGGTCATTTAAATTTTGGGAATATATCGTAAATAAAAATAAAGTTTTTTTTATAAAAATGTAATATATATTAGATTTCTACAGGCTAGCGACAGACTTCCTGACGTCTGGCAACAGTGGTTCGTCTGTCACCAGGCTGTAGGAATCTAATAAATATTTAAGGGGGCTCCCACATATCAAATCTGATTTTTTGTCGATATTGTAGATAAAAGTACGCAGGTACTGAATTATTTGTATGCGTGCCTGAGTTTTTTTCTTCATTTTAATGGTTTTCTTAGCTTCACAGTCTGTTCTGCATATGGTAGGCATTTTTTTTTGTTTCACTAGACAATATCATATCACTTTATTTACAAAACAGAGAAAATATTGTCTCGAGTGGAGATCGAACCAACAACCAGTCGATTTACAGTCACGCTTTGTGTCCCCGCGCCACGACTGGCCTCCTAAATTAACTGGCCTTATGAAAGTTTATTTAAAATATATATTTAAGAACAGGCTGATCAAACGTGAGTCGGACTTGTCCATAGAAAGTTCTATACCAATTTCAGGATTGTGGTTGGGAAATACCCTATAGATTTTGATGATGCAGCGAATAAAGTTAATAAACTTAAGTTTGCAGGCATATGCACGTATTTAGTATGAAATGAACTAATAAATAACTAATAAACTTATTTCGAAAACGTATAAAAATTTGAACGTAGCGGGTCTCGGACCCGCGCCTCCTGGAAACCGACTAGGAAACGCGGGTTCGAGTCCCGCTACGTTCAAATTTTTATACGTTTTCTAAATAAGTATTATTCTTTCCTAAGTGTGGAATAACACTTTAAAAATGTTTAAAAATAACTAATAAACTTTAACTTTTCAGTTTTTTCCCTTCATTTGTATTGTATGATCTTATTTCGTTCTAAATTTCATAACTGTAGGTCTATGGGAAGTACACTTAGGCTTTGATTATGCGGTGAGTTTCAACGAGTCAAAAAAACGAGAATTGTTTTTTTTTAGCAGTAGCCAAGAATGACCGAGGGATTAACAAAAAAAAAACAGCCTATAATAGTTTGAATGTAGTAAATTTACTACACTGCGGGTGGTCACGTCAGACACGACCTTTAGATAAAATACGTAGGATGTATCAACAATAGAATATGTAATAGGGTTCCATACAAAACTTCCCAACTTTATAGAATATTATTTTTTTACAATTTTTACAGGAAACTCCTTCTCGCTTTTCCCCGTGTAATAGGGTAAGTATAGCAAACGTAGTGTTAGAACACTTCGTTCCTCACTCTCTGTTGTATTTTCGAGACATTAAATGTGCTTCTCTCTGAAACAATGCCGATGATCGTCCACCTGAGAAGGGAAGTTAAAATGAATTAAAATATATATTTAATGATTTTCTCGAGTGGGGATCGATCCCATAACAGTCGCATTTACATTCAGACGCTGTACTGCTGCGCCATATCAACCTTAATCGAATCGAAATCAAACTCACAACTATTGCGTTTAAAGTGGCACACTAGTTTTCCTGCGCTAAGACGGCCTCCGCGTTGTAAATATATATGTTTAATTATATAGAGTCATCGAATATACAATATATACGGAATTTCACATCACTATAACAAAGATTGAGTGATTTGTCACTAGACTCCCTGCCTATTCTAACTAATACTGGGCTAGTCTGGATTGTACTAAGCTGAACTCATGGGGGTCCAAGATGGAAGGCTTGCTCGCAGCGACCCCTGACAGCCCTTACGAGGGCTGCAACGTTCCATCCGCCACGTGCACCTCGAGAGAGCGCACTGATAGGGCGTCCCCCCAAGGCGACGCGCACCAGTGCGTCCCCGCTGGTGTGTCAAGTGGCGACGAATGCGGCGTTGGGGACCGCCACCCAACACGCCATGTCCGGAACGGCGGGAGGTGGAGGACGGAGCTACAAATAGCTACGTGGAATGTAAGAGGAGGGATGGAAGAAAAGATGAATGAATTATTAGATGTGATGGATGATAGAGATTTGGATGTCGTTTGTGTGACAGAGACCAAGCGAAAGGGCAATGACACGACCGATTTGCCGGGCAATCGGGTCGCTTTCTGGGCCGGCGTACCAGAGAGCGAGCGGGGCTGTCAAGGTGTAGGTGTTATTGTCCTCTCGATTGGTTAGTGCAGCAGTTGAATACAAGGCGATCAACCCGAAACTGCTTTGGGTTCGCTTCAAGCTGGGGTTAACAAGAGTATTCTTGTTAGTTAAGTATGCGCCAGTATCCACAGCTCTATTAAGCGAACTCGAGGAGTTTTGGGAGAGTGTCAGGGATGTTCTAGATAGCGTTAGAGGGAATGAAAAATTAATAATATGTGGCGATTTGAATCGGAACTGCGCGAAGCGGTTACGAGGGAGGGGGTGGGAGTGGTCAGTATGGTGACAAGAAAATAAATGAGACTAGAAAGCTTATATTGGAAATTTGCAAGAAAAGGATTTTTTTTGTGGCAAACACGACGTTTGAACACAAATAAATTCACATGTGTACATGGGAGCGAGCGGAAGGGAAAAATATGATTGATTTATTCCTAGTGCATCAGCGTATTCGAAGCCAAGTTATAGACACGCGAGTGTTTAGTGATTCTGAGCTGGGAACAGACCATTATCTAGTCGTTGCTAGAATAAGGGGTCTGTTTGCAGGTTGGCGCAACTACACAAGGTGTCCAAACTTGGAGTCGAATTATCGCATAAGAAACTAGAAGCTTCAAGATCCACCGATTAGAGAGGAATATCAAGAAAGAGTTTCCAAGAAGCTAGACAGCAGCGAATCTGGAAATGAAAGTATTGGAGTATGCTGGTAGAACCTTAGGGATTGTATGAAGCAGCAATAGAGGTATGTGGTAAAGGGAAAAGAGCCTTCCTTTACCAAAAACCGCGACGAATGGTGGAATGATGAAGTGGAAACTGCTATAAAAAGAAAAAAGAAAGCATGGCAGGATTATAAAGCCTCAGCTAAGGATAAAAGTATGAGAGAAATTAAAAAGAAACAGTATAAGCTACAAAATCACCAAACGAAAGTACTCATGAAGATGAAGCGTGAAAAGGCAGAGAATAAAAGAGACGAAAGGTTAACGAACAACTTCAGAGAAAACACGTAGCTTTTCTGACGAGAAGTTAGTGTTTCTCGAGGTTGCTTGCGAGGTTGCTTTCGAAGGATGATGAAATTTTCACGAAAGAACCACACATT
>JAAIXJ010000386.1:162722-221287 GCA_013403705.1 Heliconius hermathena | reverse complement strand
CAGCTTAGCTGATCGAATCCGCAATGAAGAGGTACACAGAATGGCAGGTACTAGCGAGGATGTCACGGTGAGAATGAAGAAGAACGTGCTCAGCTGGTTTGGGCACGTCGAACGAATGAGTGATGAAAGAATGGCAAAAAAGATTTATGATGGAAAAGTGAGCGGTAAGAGAGGTAGGGGGAGACCTCGGTTGACCTTCGAAAACACAGTATCAAAGATACTGGAGGAAGGTCACGTAAAAAGCATGAGGACCCCCCGAAGGGCATGTATGAAGAGGTTGATGACAGTGGACGAGGCGAAAGAGGTATGTAGAGACCGTAGCGTTTGGCGCTCCGTTCTCTCTGACTACCCCGCAAGGGATAAAGCGTGAAGCTAAGTTAAGTTAAGTTAGTTGAACTCATGGAAATCGTTGAACTTTTTCAACGGTGCTAGCAACAACTTGCTCTATTAAAACATGTAAATCTAAATTGAGCCTTTATGAAATGCAAATTTTAACTGCTTATATAACAGATTTGCCTTTGACCACTTTTCAAAAGGTTTCTATAATATAATAAAGCTGGAATGGCGCAAACGAGAAAGATTATATTTTATTTTATATAGTACTAGTGTACTGCTTGGGTTTGCCTTCGTTACGCGTGATTATGACCACGTCGTTACATTAGACTAAACTAACATTCTAATTATCTTAATGTAAACGCAACGGTTGTAGGTTAGATTTCAATTCGAGGGAAAGTTTTCGGTTTCAGCTGATTGTTTCGGTTGGACATTTAAATTATAATACAAGAAGAAACATAATCGCTCAGATTACAGGATCAAATTCCGTCCTTATGTCTCTAAAATGAGTAACAGTGTTTAAACTAGAATCCCTTTGCCTGCCCTATTTTATGCGTCATTCGCTCACTTCACTCAGGCCATTCGTGGCGCAAGGGTACAACTGAGAGAGTTTAAACGGTATATGTTGTGCTTACGATTTTCACTAGATGAAAAGAAATCAGCTTCAGCTTCACGCTGTATCCCGCACACAGCAGGGTAGGCAGAGGGAACCTCGTGTTAAGACACTCCGTTCCCCGCTTTCTGCCGAATTCTGGAGGCATTGGGTGTTGAGTGGCAGAACTCAACGCCGCGCGCGCCTCGAGACCAGAGCGAAGAAGTGGAAATATAAATTTAAGTAAATATTTCATCTCCTCGAGCGGGGATCGAACCTACAACCAGTCGGTTTTACAGTCCCACTTTGTGCCCCTGCGCCTCAACTCCCCGCCTCTGGAAAGAAATCTATAATATAATAATTATATTAATTTCAATTTCATTTTTCATTTGTAACAAGGCAAAACGCAGCATAGACTTTCGCCACTCAACAGCTATAAAAAAATAAAAATATATATTTGAAGAATGCATTTTAGGTATGAATATGTATGAATACGGAAAATTATATCGCTAGGTTTTATAAATGTTATAATATCATTAAAAATGATACGGAACCATTTGTAGAACAGATCCTTTCTGACGACTTGCTCTATAACTTTTTGTATTGCAACTTTCCTACCAGAAACACAATACGAGTTTTTTTTTAAGATCAACCTGGGTAAAGGTTAACGAGATACCCGAAATGGAGATGCAATAAAGTAAATTGCTACGTCTAAAATGCAGTTAGAATTGCCTTTGTGCTGGAAGTTTAGTTAGTTTTCTGGTGATTACAGGGCTAAAAGTCTTTTTTAGATCATTTAATAAGTGATTAAATAATAATATACAATTTTTATTTGATGAAAAATTATTTGAGGCTATTCGTGGTGCAGAGGCGCAAGTGTGCCACTTACTGTAAACACGAGAGGTTGCGGGTTCGATTCATACTCGAAAATATTAAATATTTAAATTCCTTGTAACGTAACGTCGTCCGGTAACAAGGCAAAGCGCGGGGTTGAGTTCCGCCTATCAATACCTCTGAAATTCACAAACGGGGAACGAAACTGACTGTCTGTGTCTGTTCGATCTCACCTCTTAATACGCAATATCTCAAAAACTGGGCTAATATAGTTGGGAAAAGAGTATCTCAACACTATGTTGCCTGTGTCCTGCTGTCCAACAAAGATGTGAAGATACTTTTTTTGAATTACATAGGTATATGGAGATTTATCTATCTTATATAGGACCTTTATGAGATTTATCTATCTTATATAGGTTCTAATACTAACTAAGTTGTAAGGTGATGTTTCGTGTTGAGTTGCGTGATTTTTACCGACGAAGCCAAGGAAATAAAAATATTTTGAATATAAAATTTTCTCAAGTCAAAACTCACGAACGACGTTATATTAATTTTAACCGATTTCTGTAAAAGTAGGAGGTTATCAAGTCGACTATATTTTTTTGTTTGTCTCAGAACTTTAGACTGGGTGAACCGATTTTGATAATTCTTTTTCTATTTGAAAGCTGGTGCTTTCCGTGTGGTTTCATTTTCAAATTGGTTCATTTTGACTATGTCATCCAAGGATAACATAGTCATATGTACTTTTCTCAAGAGAAAATTACATAAGTTTTAAATTTCCATTAAGTATGTGCGCGACATATGGACGAATGACACAATATCTCGGCAACCGATTTCGGTGATTCTTTTTTTATTTTAAAGGATACACTTCAAGGATAGTTAAAGGGTTTGGTTGATGAAGGGTTCCGATGGAAATCGGTTTTTTTTTTGTTAAAGAATTTAATTATCTATGGCATAACTTCGTCTTATTTTGTAGACATTGTGTAACAGATATTAAAAAATGATAACAATCGAAATTATATTTTTTTCTTATAAATAATAGTTTTGCATATTTAATTAATGACTATATACTTTAAATTAAGGTAATCTTTACTATGAATTACCTTTTTTTTTAATTTAAGATGAATGAAAGTATAAGTCTCTTATATTATAAATAATTTCTAATGAAGACTAATAAGGTTCATTTGCTTAAAATAAAACTTGAAAGGTCATTAGTTGTATGCACGCCCACGTTTATTAGAGATTATTTATAAAATCGATCTGTATAGATAGATATCATTCAATAAATTTATTAAGACAGAGCGGAACAGAGAATAACAGATCTGGACTGGTCTCTTATTTGAAGCCACAAAAATAATAATATTTTTTACAAACCTCAGAAAAAGAAAATTTGTCAGTTTGACATGTATATGTGTTTGTCTACAAATTTCTTAGTAACTAAAAGGTATTATTCTTAGTAACTAAAAGTATGTTGAGATGATATTTCTTAATTTAATTTAGACATATTCCAACGAGTCTAAGTTTCATTAAATTTGGCTTAGTAAGTATTTTAAACAACCACTTGAAGTCAGTCATTTAGGCTTCCAAGCACGTGTTCTTAATTTGGTAAGTGTATGTTTCTATGTTTGTATGTTTGTCTACGAATTTCTCTAAAACTAAAAGTCATCGAGATGATTTTTTTTATTTAATTTAAATATACTTCAACTTAGGGAATAGTATAAGTATAATTAATATCGCTTCAGTAGTTTTAGAGATATAGAGATACTTAAAAAAATGCGTATTTACTACCTTAGGCATATAGTTTTAGCATAGTATATACCTTAGTAGTGTAAGTGTAAGTAATAGTGTAGCATAGTAGATACCTTAGGTAGATAAAGATTAGGTAGATAAAACTTGCATTTTTCTTTTTGAGTCCACTGGCTGTTTTGTTTTCATGCCAATTTAACGTCGGTTTAATATTTTTTAAATTATATTAAAAAATCAAATGAAATCAGCGTCAGCGTAGGCAGAGGGAACCTACTGTTAAGATACTTCGTTCCCCACTTTTTGCCTTTTTGAGGCATTGCGTGGTGAGTGGCAAAACTCAACGCCGCGCTTGTCCTCGATATCAGAGCGAAGAAATGGAAATATAAATTTAAGTAAATATGTCATTTCCTCGAGTGGGGATCGAACCCACAACCAGTCGGTTTTACAGTCACACTTTGTATCCCTGCGCCACGACTATGGCATTATATTATTTTTAATGAAAAAGACTAGGCAACAGACTTCATGGTAATTGATTACCGCCACCCACGACCCCGAACTAAAACTACTTGAGGTGGAGATAGGTGGACTAAAACACATAGAAATGTCAGTAGTATCAGTCCTTTAGACTACTGCTACTACCGACCCAGAAGGCAATATATTATTAAATTCTATACAAAATTAATTAAATTCTATATAAAATCCTTTCACTAATAACTATAAGAGCTAACAACTATTGAAGCTCAATTTAAGTCAAATGTTGAAAGCACTTTAGTTAGACGTACACCTACGTTTATTGGAGATTATGTATTAAATCGATCTAGTTAGATTTCGAACTCTCTCATCCTATTATACTCGCTTTATCGTAACGCTGACAGAAGCTTTTGGCATCGAATATTTGTTGTGTAGTCCAATTTGGAGGAATAAGCGAATAAAAAAAATAGAATTATTAACTTATTTACTAAAGTTAAATACATTTTGAGGCCAGTCGTGGCGCAGCGGCACAAAGTGTAACTGTAAAACCGACTGGCCGTGGGTTCGACACCCACTCGAAGAGATGAAATATTTATTTAAATTTATATTTCCATTTCTTCGCTCTGGTGTCAGCAGAAATTCAGCAGAAAGTGGGGAATGGAGTGTCTTAACACTAGGTCCCTCTGCCTACCCTGCTGTGTGCGGGATACAGCGTGAAGCTGAACAGTTATGTATAATATTTACAGTTTTAATATGAATTTTATTGTACGCCACGACAATCAACGCTTTCAGCTCAATCACCAGAACAATATGTTAACTAAATAAAACAAATACGTTGTTCTCTAAAAACAGAGAAATGGGTCACCATCTACTAACAATAGTAATTTTTCAAGCGAAATAATTAATCCTCGCTTTTAACTTAAACCACAACTAAGTCTAAAGCCTGTCACTGTGGAAGAAGAATCGTTTTATATAAATTCCTGGATGCAATTAATTTTTGTTATATCAAGAAATATTGGAGTTTAATTAACCATTTCGGTTCAGAAATCGGTATGGCGCTGGTGTTAAATGCTTTAGAGAACATTAAAATTAGAATAGTAAAAATTGAATTTATGAACTTTAAAACTGTCGTGTCGCAGTAGGGCAGGGTTTGATTGTAAATATGATAGTTGACGGTTTGATCTCCATTCAGGGGAATAATTATATTTTTATTACTGTAATGTCTAAAAAATATTTTCTATACGAGAAATAGCGTAAGGTAAATACAAAAAATATTATAAATTTAAAATGATACCAGCTTCATGCTGTATCCCGCGGAACCTAGTATTAAGACACTCCGTTGTCTACTTTCCGCCGAATTCTAGAGGCATTGCATGTTGAGTGGCGGAACTCAACGCCGCGCTTTGCCTCGATGCCAGGGCGAAGAAATGAAAATATAAATGTAAATAAATTCAATTTCTTCAAGTGGGGATCGAACCTACAACTATTCAGTTTACTATAGGCACACTTTGTGCCCCTGCGCCACGACTTTCCTCTTGCTATATTTTACTTTAAATAAATAATATTTAAAGTAAAATATACCTATAAATATATGATAATTACATAAATTATAAATTATAATAGGTTATTATATGCATCCACTGCCTGGAGCGATCTACACTTAAATACATTATTATACAAGAATTAGATACGACGGCGGCAAAATTACAGGAAATATGGATGAAACATTAATTTTGATGCATTAGAATTGCTGTACTGTTTGTCTCTGTGGTAAATTTGTGTAGAGATAATAAATAGGTTTTTATTTCTGAAGAAGTATTGAGACCAGTCCTGGAACAGGGGCATAAGTGTGAGACCGTTTACGCCTCCCAAATACAGTGGAAGTGGGGAACGGAAGTATCTTAATGGGAACGTCATAGCACTGGATTTCCAAGTTGCCCCTGCCTACACTGCTAAGGAACTCAATGCCACGTTTTGTTTAACAGAGATTGAATTTGGAATAGAACCCACAACAAACGCGTTTATAATCTGAATCTCTAATTCTGCGCGACGATCGTCTCATTATGTTGTAAATAATGATGTATGAAGATGATATTATTGAGGCCGTCGTGGCGCAGGAGCATAAGTCTGTAACTGTAACGGTTATGGGTTCGATTCCCAACGGGGGTATGTATTATTTTTTATTAATATATTTCATTCTTCCCTATGGTACCAAGGCAAAAACGCGGCGTTAAGTTCCGTCTCTCAACACACAATGGTTCGGATATTTGGTGGAAAGTGGCGAACGGAGTATCTTAACACTAGGTTCCCTCTGCATATCGTGTTTCATGCGGGGTACATTGTAAAGTTGATATATGAAGATTACATAAATTACATGCTATGCATGCATTGCTCGTGCACTTTACACTGCGATGTAGTATTAATCTCAATGTCATGCTATCTCATTGTTCATCTACTTATAGAGATATAACAAATGATATAAGTAGAAGAGAGGCCATTGTGGCGTAGTGGAACGTCTGACTGTATATGTGACGGTTATCGGTTGGTTTTCCCACAGATGGGATTGCTCATTTTCATATCCTAGTTCTAATTATAAAACGAAACGCAGCGTTGAGTTCTGCCGCTGAACACGTCTCGATCAACATGGCTCGAAAATTGGGCAGCACGTGGGGAACGGAGTGTCTTAGCACTATGTACCCTGCTATGAGGGAAAACGCGTGAAGCTCTAAAAAATACATTAAATGAAACCTACGTAACAATATAAAAGGTTAAAAAACGAGGTAGTGTATACAAAATTCTATTTTGTTTACACACTGAACAAAAGCACAGGACCGATGTAGTTATAACAAAACAGGTCAAACGCAAAACGGTGTTACGTACAATGGGTTCTGTATACTTATACATTTGTTTAGGACTGGTCGAGCTTCGCTTGGGTATAAAGGGGTTTTTTATGTAGTTTGGAACGTTCGTAGACCTAACTAGATAGTTGAGCCCTATTTCCATACTACAACATTAGTACTGTGAACATCTATATATATAAAAGAACATGTACCTGACTGACTGAGGTAAGATGCACGCACAGCCGTAACCGCTGATGGTACAAACGTGAATTTTGGCCAGATGTTTATTTTCTTAATCTGAACATCCACTAAGAAGGGATTTTGAAAAATCTTAACCCTAAAGGGATGAAATATGGGTTGAAAGTTTGTATGGAATTTTTTTTCGGCACTGATTTTTATAAAATTTGAATTTAGACTCTTAAAAATATTTCATTGAACACATATTTCATGGTTTTTTAGAATTCATCCCCTAAGAGTTCAAATAAGGGGTTGAATTTTTATATGGAAAAATCTTTAAATTGCCACCGATTTTTATAAAAAATTAAATTCAAACTGTTAAAAATATTTTATTTAACACGTGTTTCGTGGTTTTTTTAGACTTCACTCTTAAAGGTGAAAATAAGCAGGTGTAGCTGCGCGTGCCCACTAGTCATATAATATAGTAGTGGGTTCACAATACGCTAAGAGATTTCTATCTATCTGTGAAGGAGCAATTCTTGTATATCTATATATATTTAGAATTTTGGAAACTGGATCCAATTTTTTTTTATATTATAGTGACACTAAATGCTAATTATTCATTAAGTTTTAAAAACACTCCGTTCCCATTAAGACACTGCTGTCTACTTTGTGTCGAATTCTGGAGGAATGGCATGTTGAGTGGCGGAACTCAACACCGTATTGTGTCATGTTACCAGGGCGAGGAAATAAAAATATTAAAATTATTCATTCTCCCGGGTGGGAATCGAACCTACAAACTTCGCGTTACACGCAAGTAGCACGCGTGTCAATTCGCCACGATGGTCTTAAAAATTATATAATTTAACACTTTTTTATTTATTACTAGCATAATGTCTCAAATCAAAATTGGATTGTGGAGAACAGAAAGAATTAACACCAGGTTCTCTCTGCCTACTCTGATTTTTGCGGAATACAGCGTGAAACTAAAAAAATGTATATATTCTTATATTAAAAATATTATGTAAATTCACCTGCTGTTGTGTGTTGTAACAGGAAGTTATGATAGATACTGAACTCTAAGAAATATGTTGCATAGCAGAGTTCCTACTTGTTGCTGTAACCTTATTAAATTATTTCTTAGATATTCAACGGAGATACAAATTGCGCTTAAAAGCAAATGTCATATAAGTATTATTATGTTATATAAGTATTATTTATTTAAATTACCATTCTTCGCTCTGGTGTCGAGGCTAAGCGCGGGTGTTGAGTTCTGCCACTCAACGCGCAATGCCTCCAGAATTCGGCAGAAAGTGGGGAACGGAGTGTCTTAACACTAGGTTCCCTCTGCCTACCCTGCTGTGTGAGGGATACAGCGTGAAGCTGATTTGATTTATAAGTAATATTATATTAGATCTTATTTTTTAATTAGATTAGAAAACATATAAAAAAAATATAGCGTGGTTTTCATACATGTCCCAAAAGAGTTTTATCTCTAAATGTGAAACAACACATTTTAAATGTTGAAAGTACAAAGATTTATAATTAGTCTAATCTTTACTAAATTCATCATATCAATACTGTCAAATTTCATAGGTATTTAACGGAACTCAACTCCACACTGTGCTTAACTATACATTAAAACAGGTAAAAAAATTACCTTCCCCCGATCGGAAACTGAACTAATACTCACCGTGACCTAAAACATTTTACACTGCGTTACTACGGCGTAACCTTATTACATTACTTCTTAGATATTCAACGGTACATTTCTCTTTAAGGGCGAGTCAGGATTTCAATTTGGGTTGTTTACTCGGTCTTCTTCAATTTCCTGCTAAAGGAATATCCTCTTTTTAATATTTTTCAAGATAGAATAGAATGTACAATTCTTTTAAGTTGTTTTTTTCCTTTTTTTTTCCTAAGGTATCAAATTTGTATTGAAATCCATTAATAATAAATTTATGTTTTAAATTAGATTTTTTTAAAGCAAAAATTTGGATTTAATTGTTTGAATTATATAAAACTTGAACGTTTTCGTATGAACCATATCATTTAATTTTCGTGACGGAACTTAACGCCGCCCTTTGCCTGGTTACCAGAGCGAAGAAGTGATTATAGATAATGCTTCATGCCCCTAATTGAGAATTGAACCCACAACCGTCGCGTTAACAGTACACTCTTCTGTCTCTGCGCTACAACGGCCTCGTTAATAATATTAATTTAGAAGTATAAATTTGCATTTCAAATATTTTTTCTTTAATTTTAATTTATAATTATTTTAAATGACTCGGTAGCAAAGGTTAAGGTAAGGTTAATTTCCAATATCACGATATTGAAAATAAATAAAAAATACTAGTTCGTGTAATGATAAAATATAAATCACAAGTCACCTTTGCCATCAACATAAAGGTTAGATTGAAGTTCTTTTTATGTCATTCCGTATTTAAAAATGAATTCAATATAGAATAATTTTAAATATAATAGAAATTTATTTTAAATGAAACTATTTTAACCGGATTAATCGCTTATATTTTGTATTTTTATATATTTTTGGAAATCCGACGTTTCGAACACTTTGCAGTAGTCCGTGGTCACGGGTAGACTGAGGTTTCCAAAAATGTATAAAAATACAAAATATACGCGATTAATCCGGTTAAAATAGTTTCATTTAAAATGTGTAATAATAGTGAAAATCAAAGAACTTATTAATAGAAATTTGTTAGAATTCTATTTAAAATGGTTGTCGTGGCGCATTGGCACATCGTCCGATTGTAAACACGACGGTTGTGGGTTGTACACTTTCATCGTTTTGGTAACAAGACACAGCGCGGCGGTGAGTTCCGGTATCCGGTCAATATACAAGGCAATCACCGGCGTTAAATTCTAGGAAGATCCCTTCAATAGTCAAAACCATCAGAACCCATCAAAACAAAATTGTTTTTTGGTAATCGAAAGACAATTTGTATCGAAGGCCAAGTGTGATTTTGATTTATGCTTTATATAAAACCATTCGTCTTTTAAATTATAAATTACACGTATAAGTTTATTAGGTTAATTATTCAAATATTTACTTCGAGCTTCAATGTTGAGATAAATATATTAGTAATCAGAGTTTAAGAGTGTTTAAAATGTAAAATGATATATTCTGTTGTTTCCCATAACCGTAGAAATTCCAAAAAAACCTGGGATCTATCTAAGAAAATACTCGATTAGCGTAGTAAAGGTAATTTATACATAATCTATACTTCTTGAGACCAGTCGTGGCACAGGACCACAAGCGAGGTACTGTAAGCGCGACTGGTTGTGGGTTCAGTCCACTCGAATAAATGAATTATTTAATATTTTTATTTATTCGCTCTGGTGTCGAGGTAAAACGAGGCGTTGTGTTCCGCCAAGTAATGTTTCCATGATCCGGTGGAAAATGGGAAACGGATTGTCTTCAAACTAGGTTCCCCCTGCTTACCCCGCTGCTGAATACCACAACCACCAAGGGTCCTTGGATATTGTGGTAATCCTCTAAAGGAGCAGTATGATTAATAATGTTAGTCTATATTATTTGAAAAAATGTATAAGCTTCAGATTAATTAGGTAGGAGGGTAAATTATTTTTATTTCGCTCACTCTAGTAACAAGACAAAGCGCGATGTTAACTTTCGCCACTCAATACAGTGTATAAGAAAAGGAGTGACTTAACACTAGCTTGTCAATCATTATTAGGCCAATGTGATTGTAAGCGAGACAGGTGTGAGTTCCACTAGCAGGAATGAATTATTATTATTTCCTCGTTCTGGTAACAAGACAAAACGTGGCGTTGAGTTCTGCCACTCAACAGTCAATGTCTCGAAAAATAGAAGGAAAGTGAGGAATCCGTCCCTACCATTTTTCGAGTGTCTCAAGACTAGGTTCATCCTGCCTACTCTGCCATATGGGGAAAAAAACATGAAACAAATAAAAAAAATGTAATTACGCTTAAATATAGCGTTAAAGTAAACAGAATTAAATCAAAGCTCATGATTACTTGGTATCAAATTACATATTTGCCTGAGGTCAAGACGGTGGCTTTCTCGTCCCGGCGATATCAATTCCGTTATTCGAGAGGGACGGCAGCGGATAAAGTTACCAATTATGAAAAAAATATTTAAAAAATCTTTAACAAGAATAGAATAAGATTTTCTTTTATAATTATATTTAAATTTTATAGTTAGAAATCTAAAGGAACGAAGAATCTCAAGGTTCACTTTCCCAGCACTGCTGTAAGTAGGATACAGTATAAAGACGAAAAGAAAATTAATAGTTTCATTAATCAAACCCACACCCATCGTTCAATGTGACATGTAGCAACCACAACACTATGTCTGCGGTACATTTAATACAATATTCAAGAAACATTTCCACCAAGAGTTTCACTTGCGAGAGACTAAGTTCTAAACTTTGTCGATTCCAATTCTAGGAACACTGGAAAAGGAAATTGCCGATTGGGCCCTTTGGTTAAATTATTACGGTGGTACACAATTACTATATAGCTTTTTGTCTTCGTGGTTTTCTTTATTTTTTATTGGGGTTGGTTTTGTTAGAGTTCTTGGAGTTAAGACACTACGTATTCCTCTCTCATCCTTTTTTAACCATTCGCATCGAGAATTCCAAATGTGTTGGCTGTGAGTTCAATTTCCACTTGCAATAATGGATTTAATTATTTTTTATTCCTTGCTCTGGTAGCAAGATAAAAATTGGCGTTGATTTCCACTCAACATGCAATGGCTCCAAAATTTGACGGAAACCTACGTTCGTCTGCCTACGCTGATGTATGCGGGTATCAGTGTGATGCTGAAAACGAAAATAGAACTCTTCCAATTGATAAAGAAGACTTAAAAAATAATAATTCCTCGATTTGGAATCGAACCCACAACTTGTCGCGTTATACTCTTGTGCCCCTACGCCATGACTAGCTTCAACTTTCTTAATTAAAGTTGAAGATTTAAATATTTTTAAATATCAATACTATGCGAGCATTAAATCCACAAAACCACACAAATAATCAGAGGTTTTCGTCATATTTTATTTTATTTAGGGAGGTAAAGAAGGTTATGAAATAATAAGTGCAATGCCATTTAACACGCAATAATTTTCAATTGGATGCAAAGTAATAACGGAGTGTCTTAACACTAAGCTATGCGGGATACAGCCTGAAGCTAACGTGACAGCCTACAGAACCTAACCTAAGCTATTCCTGAATTCCATAATATATATTAACATATAATATTCATGATATTACATAACTTCATCTAGTTCTCCCTTTAGATATTATGATTCAAAACATCTCATCTATCACAGAAGGATTGTAATTTTGGGAAATTAGGTAATTTAAGCAATGAACAAACAGAATATTATAGTATTCCACTTTGTTACTCCAGTCGTCATTTATTTGGTGAGATTCGTTCATAACTCCTCTGCGTGGAGTCTGACGTTACCTTTAGTTATAACGATTTATATGACAAGTTGCTGCCTTTTTATTCGCTTTACTGTGGACTTTAGTACGATTTCTGAACGGTAAGTTGGAAATTTGTTTCGATATAGTGTTTTTTGTGATATTGAAAGTTTTTTTTTTGGCGGAAATGAAATACTCGTAAAGGGAACCTAATTTTCGTCCCATTTTCTGTCCCATTTTTGTGGCATTCCATGATGTGTGACGGAATTCATTGTTGAATTTTATTTTGTTATTAGTGCAAGGAAATGAAAACAATTCATTCTTTCGATCGAAAATCAACCTGTCACGTTGTGACAGCCTCAACATTTAATTGATCTCAAATAATTTAAAACCACAAACTATGATGGTATAATGTAAAAATAAATGAAATAAATCAGCTTCACACTGTAGCCTACGTATAACAGACGAATTCCAGAGGCATTGCGTACTTAGTGGCGGAACTCAACGCCGCGATTTACTTCGACACCAGAGCGAAGAAATCAAAATATAAATTTAAATAAGTATATCATTTCTTGAATTATTTATTGAGGCCAGTAGTTGCGCAGGAGCACAAAGTGTGACTGTAAAATCGACTGGTTGTGGGTTCGATCCGCACTCGAGGAAATGATTATTAGTTACATTTATATTTTCATTTCTTCGCTCTGGTATCGGGGCAAAGCGCGGCGTTGAGTTCCGCCATTCAACACACAATGCCTGCAGAAATTGGCGGAAAGTGGGGAACGAAGTGTCTTACACTAGGTTTCCTCTGTGCAGTGTGCGGGATACAGCGTGAAGCTGATTTATTTATTTCAATTCTTCGAGTAATCGAACCCACATCCCACATTTATGTCCCTGTGCCACGACTGACCTCATAATGAAAATATTACGTGTAAAATGAAAAAAACACTCTAAGATATCGAAATGTCATCATCAAACATTTGCGATACGTGAGACGGTTCACAATCAAAAGATCGCGGTGCCATTTGAATGGAAACGTCACGTAACGTTATCCAATTTCCTGTGTACGTACGGATTTTACGTTGAAAGTTTGAGAAACGGTTATTGGGATTGATCTTCTATTAATCTATATATTTGGAGGACTAGTGTTTTGCTCGCGGTTTTGCCCGCTTGGACGATATTAATATAATATGTTTCTAATATACAAAAATCTATTAAATATTATGTTTCTTTCAACACACAGTATCTGAAAAT
Source organism: Heliconius hermathena (assembly GCA_013403705.1). Lineage (NCBI taxonomy): Eukaryota > Metazoa > Arthropoda > Insecta > Lepidoptera > Nymphalidae > Heliconius > Heliconius hermathena. The sequence goes on along the minus strand of JAAIXJ010000386.1, from coordinate 207,619 downwards.
TTGCGAACAGCTAAATTGTTATTAGCGTTGTTATTTCTTATATATTTTATTATTATTCTTATATAAAGAGACTCGAGATCCTATAGTCAAATTCATGAACGGTTTTGTAGGATATAGCATAATTTCCTATGTATCTTCTATTGTATAAATTTAAAAAAAAAAACGAGGCCGTTGAGGCCAGTCGAGGTGCAGTGGCAGAAGTGTGTGACGCAACGCTGCTTCCAGAGTTCGGCGGAAAGTGGAGAAAGGAAGTGTTGTAACACTAATTTTTCTCTGCCTGTTCTGCGCAAAATTAAAAAAAAACGTATACAAGTATAAATACTAAAAATATAATAATAAAATGCATATTTTTACTATTAGCCGAACTCTGTTAAAAATGTACTTTTCAACAACACTTGTAAATCTCCATTACAGCGTAAATAAAACTCTCGAATCAAATATGGAAATCGATGCAACGATTTCGCATTTTGGCTTATATATATAAATATATCGTTATCTCATCGTCTCGTTTCGTTGTGAGGCCATCTGCCGTCTGACACTGCAGTTGTAGGTTTGATTCCCACTCAGGGAAATAAACTATTTTCATTTACCCTTTCTGGTAACAAAATAAAGTGGTTGAGTTGTTGAGTGAGGGTTGAGTTAACATGCAATGTTAAGAAAATTATTTTTTAACAAAAAAAAAATTCGGGCGCATTAGAAATTCTCTCTTTTTTACCGTCGGTTAAAAATGAGAACATCCTCTATTTTAAGTAGGTTGATAAGAACTGCAACGATAAGGAATCTCACTTCTGATACCAATTTTAACAATATTTTCCTTGTAACTATTACAATACAATTAAATTTTTTACCAAAAAAAAAACCTGTTCAATCAATTTCAGTCGGTTCCCATAATTAGAACCTAACTAAACTTTCACCAAACTAGCCTTGAAGTATATCCTTTCTAATCATAGGAATCGGTTGGCGTGATATTGAGTTATTCATCCATTTGTCGCGCACATACTTACTTCAAATTTAACACTTATATGATTTTCTCATAGATATCATTGTCAGAAATGGACCAAAAAAAAGTGACCACACGGAAATCATTAGCTTTCAAATAAAAAAAAATCATCAAAATCGGTTCACCCAGTCAAAAGTGATAACCTACTTTTCTTACAGAAGTCGGTTAAAAATTGGGTGGTGCATCGGGAACAGAGTGTTTTACCACTAGGCCCGATTTGTCTGTCCGTACCTTGCTATACACGGCATACAGCTAAGCTAAGTGAAGCTACAAAAATTAAAAACATTTTGTAGTAAAGCTTAAAATTCGCCCCGATCTCATTAAAAATGGTGGAGCTCAAATACACGCCAAATAGATTTTATAGCAATATACGAGTACACATAATTTCAATTTCATCAATCCATGTACTTTGGCCTCTATTAAGGGCTATCGTATATCGTATGAAGTGTATGAGATTAAAGTTGGCTCGAGTGTTGATTTTATTAGGAGTCTTTAATATGTTTATTGGCTTATTTCATTTTTTTTTTTTCATATTTACACTGTATCCCGCTCATAGCATGGTAGTTAGAGTGAACTTGGGAACCTAGTATTAAGACACACCTTTAAAAAAAGCTTTCTTTTTTTAGCTTCACGCTATACGCCGTACATAGCAAGGTTAGAAAAGACAACCGAAGTAAAAGGAGAATCTGTGAACCGTTTCTCTCTGATATATGCGGGATAAAACGTGAAAAATATATTGAAAAATAAAATTTTAAACAGATATTTATAAAAATAATATTAAAAAACGAGGCCGGTCGTGGCGCAGAGCCATAAAGTGTGACTGTAAAATCGACTGGTTGTGGGTTCGATCCCCACTCGAGGAAGTGAAATATTTATTTACAATTATATTTTAATTTTTTCGCTCTGGTATCGAGGCAAAGAGCAGCGTTGAGTTTCGCCACTCAGCAATGCCTCCAGAATTCGGCGGGAAGTGGTTCCCTCTGCCTACCCTGTAGGTGCGGGATACAGCGTGAAGCGGATTTGATTTAATACTATAAAACAAATATAACTGATTATCGACTCTCAATAAACAAGCAAAAAATACTTATACTAAATGAGCAACAAAACCTCGGCCTCCACTGAAGCCATCAAGGCGCGCCTCCCAAGGCTTACTGCCGTTTTACGGCAATCAAAAGTGGCGGGACACGAAATATCTTGTTACTTTCTTGTTATTTAACGAATTCAGTCACGAATCATTTTATTTGGAGTTCACACGATAGCTCGTCAGGTGTTGGAGATTTTTGTCTTTTTTAAGGTTAAGGTTAAAACGGTTGTATCAAGCTGAAATTGATGTCGAATATTAAAATCAATGCAATCAAAATCTATAGTTAACTTCCCGTGGACATATAGTTATGAAATTTGGCACCAAGTGAGAACTTACAACAAATAAAGGAAAAGATCCAAAAAGTGAAAATATATACGTATTTCGTAGAAAAAAACATTACAAACTTATGTTTGTAGTTGATTTCATTCAATGTGAGTGCACATGCTCGCAAACTTAAGTTTGTCAACTTTTATAAGTTGTACTACCCGTTGACCTATAATCCTGAAATTTTTACGGAAGCCTCAGTGGGCGAGTCCGACGGGCACTGAGGATACAACATTGTGTATAGAGATTCTCTGTGGAACTGTGAAATGAATTATGTTTATGTCCTATATACAGGCTGTCCTGTATATAGGCTCTGGTGCCAATAAATGCAATGGAAATAGGACAGTGCACGGGGAACGGAGTGTCTAAACTCTGCCACCATTGCTCAGCGTTGAATATAACGTAAAACTGATAAAATAATAAACTACAACATTACAAAACTTAGGTAGATATTAAATAACATTAAGACATTTAAAAATGTATACTCTGTTATTTTTACTCTGTTTTCAAAACGCCAAATATAAGTTGAATGTCATCCAACATATTACGTAATATGCCAATATTCCCCATACATATAACGCCAAACACAAAATATTTTCAGTATGACAGCTTTCAGAATGAACGAACGTATTTTCTATTCGTAGTTTCCTAGTTCAAAGGAAATTGTGGCCTTCCGGAATCTCCGCCAGCTTAAAATCCAGATCCGCTTTTGGACAAATGTAGGATTGTAGACGCCTTAATAAGACAACGAAAAGACGTTTAAATCCAGAATCGTAGAACCGTACCTTTTAAATATTTAAGTGCACGAAATCTGTTCTCGTGATTTTCATTTAATATTTAATAAGTATTAAATAATAATTGAATTCGTGGGAAGTGGATCTTTTTTCTAAATATTTTAAGGTAACTGGGTGTTTAATTTTTACGTTATTCCGCGTTTACCTTTATGCGGGTAGAACTTACTGCCAAGATACTGTGGCCTCCGCTTTTCAGTCGAATTCAAGACTTTACATGTTGTGCAGCGTAACTTAACGCTATGTTTTATCTTGCCAGAGTAAAATAACGTGAGGAACGGAGTGTCTTAACACTGGATTCTCTCTGCCTACCTTACTGTGTGCGAGATACAGTGTGAAGCTGATTATTAAGCAGTCTTGGCATAAGTAACTGTAAATGCAAATGGTTGTGAGTTCGATTTTCAGTCGAAGAATTGATTTCTTCGACTGAAAATCGAACTCACATAGGCCATTAAGTTATGCGAATTTTAAAAAATCATAGAAAAAAAACTACAAGACTTAGGAAAGATAATCTTTATTTATAATAAAGTAAACACATGGGAATTTTGTACACATTCCTCGAATCTGAACCTCAAATTCGTAAAAACTGGCGCATCGCTCGTGGGATAGTGGACATTTCCTCGCAAATGTTGTTTTTAAGCTGGGCAAGTGTCGTCGATTTATTGCCACAAACGCGGCTCTTGAGGTACCCCCAGAGAAAAAATCCAGTGGCGTGAGATCTGGGCTCCGAGGAGGCCACGGAATGTCCCCTCGACGCGATATCAGTTTTCCAGTACATTTCGTTTACAACTGCTAAGGGTAACTGTGCTCCGTCTTGTTAAATCCAGGTCCTGCTGCTGTAGGTTTCAAAATTATGCCGTTGTGGGAAGAAAAGTTCCGTAACATATCTGTATAGCGATCAGAATTTACTGTTACGGTTTGGCCTCGCTCATTTTCGAAGAAATGGGGTTCGATGATTCCTTCAGCTGACATGCCTACCCAAACTTACTTACTACTACTTTAAGCGAATGCAATGGTCTTTGATGTTTTAATTTGGGATTTTCTGAGGCCCAATATCTACAATTTTGCTTATTCACATATCCACTTAAATTAAAATGAGCTTCATCCGAGTAGAGAATTTTGTTCAAACTTCGAAAACACTGTAACATTCTTTCAGCAAAAGCACGGCGAAGATGGTGGTCATTTGGTTTCAATTTCTGGACTAATTGAAGTTTATACGGGTGAAATTTAAGATCTTTTGCCAAAATACGCCTTAATGATATTCTTGATATAGTGAGCTCAGTTGATCTCTTTCGGATTGATAACTGGGGATCGCTTTGTACGGACGTCGCGACTTCGCTTACAGTTTCTTCCGTTCTTATTGACCTTGGACGCCCCGTAGGTTTTTGATTCAGTGTCGAACCCTTAGACTCAAACTTTTTGACCCACGATCTGATAACACTTTCACTAGGACATTGATTTAAGTCATGTAAACTCAGAGCGAAATAGACACCGCGCAATAGTGCACGAATCGCTATTTTTGTAATAAGCCTTTACACAGAACACACGCTGCTCACCGGTCGCTCCATGGCGACTAAATTTCCGAGGACCAAGCTACCTATCCCCACTACCCGCGTCCCGCTCCCGCGTCCCTCTCACGATCAATCCGATTTTGAAATTCGCACGCCTTTCTGGCCCATCCTGTATTTGCTATTTTCAGACTGCCCCGCTATTGTCGGGACTTAGCATGGATTTGTCAAAAATACTATTTAAAAAAATTATAATAATTTTCTTTATTTCCAGTGCCCACGTCGGACGTGCAAGGCGTTTTAGGGAAGAAGGCATCTCTACCATGTGACATACAGCCTCTTCATCCAGACGACGCCGTGGTCATGGTACTTTGGTTTAAGGAATCAGATGGAGAACCTTTATATAGGTAAATATTTAGTACTTATTGCTTTTTAAAATATATACTTTATTGAAAGTTTAATTTCCAGTTTAAGTCACTTCGTTACTGCAACAAAATAATATATGGATTATCACTTGAGGGGACTTAATTATTTTAGTTTTCTCGGTTTGATAATAAGACAATGTGGCGTTGAACTTTTAACTTAACTCGCAATGTCTTGAAAATTCGGCGGTGCGTGGGGAACGGTATGTCTTAAAACAAATGTTCCACTGCCTACCCTTCTGTATGCGAAATACAGAGTGTCGATAAAAAATATATATTTTAATTTACATCAGAGACATAAACTTAGTTTTATTAAATTATTAAATCAAAAATCAGCTTCACGCTCTATCCCGCGCACAGCAGGAAAGGCAGAGGGAACCTAGTGTTAAGAAACTTCGTTCCTCACTTTCCGAGCCGAGGTTGGTCGAGTTCTGGACGCAGTGCATGTTAAGTGGAGGAACNCGTCCGCAGATCCGCAATTTCAGGCGTCCACCAGTATACTTGGCGACGAACTGGACCTCGTCGAGCCCTTGGCATGGCCGCATCGCACACTGCCGTCATGATGTCACATATTCGACCCGCTGATTCATTGACACTGAAGTCAGTCCCTTCCATAGTTCCCTGATAGCACCAATTCGCAACAATGGACGCCTCTTTAACCATCTCTGCATTGAGCCGACTAAGAGCCCATCTAGGGCATCTTCGAATCGGATTTACTGGCCGGGATACTACCACAGGCTGAGTGGAGACCTCGGATACACTTTATACTCCTGCGCCAAGATCGGCCTCTATTATGTAGCACTTACCAAAGTAATAACGGCAAAAAACCTAATTAATTTTATATTTATCACAGTTACGACATACGAGGGAGAAACTTCAATCAGCCGAAGCTCTGGTCGTCACCATTAGTATTCGGGAACAGAGCTTATTTCCGTGGAGGGGCCACACCTGCTGTCCTGATGGTGGACAGCGTGCTGGCTATCGACGCTGGCGTGTACAGATGTAGAGTCGACTTCAAGAATTCTCCCACAAGGAACTTAAAAGTTAATTTTACTGTTATAAGTAAGTGTTTTTTGTGTTTCTTTCAATATCTTGTATAGTAGAAGAGGGTGTTGTATCGTAGAGTCGTGTGGGTGTGGGTTTGAGAACTACTCAAAGAAACAATTGTTATTAAACTATTTTGTTTCTCGTTCTGTTGGATAAATTGCGCCATTGAGTCCTACCACTCAATATTAAATATCTCGAAAATTGGACAAAACTTTGAGAAAAGCTGCATTTTTATATAAGATATAGATAGTCTAGTGGTATTTTTTTTTGTAAAATAAATCCAATGCCAGCTATATGGTAGAATGCAGTACTGATTTTTGCCTAACCCAACTTGGAAAATATCCACACTTTTCAACTACCGCGACCGATATGGCGCAGGGGCGTGTGTGACCGTAACCACGGCGGTTGTGTCCCAACCCACAACCACTTCGATGAATTAAATTAAAAAATTAAATTAAATTAGCTTCACGCTGTATCCCGCACACACAGGCAGAGGGAACCTAGTGTTAAGACACTCCGTTCCCCACTTTCTGCCGAATTCTGGAGGCATTGCGTGTTGAGTGGCAGAACTCAACGCCGCGCTTAACCTCGACACCAGAGCGAAGAAATGGAAATATAAATTTAAGTAAATATTTCATCTCCTCGAGTGGGGATCGAACCCACAACCAGTCGGTTTTGCAGTCACACCTCGTGCCGCTGCGCCACGACCGGCCTCATGAATTCGATGAATTATTTAACGTTTTTGTTTTTTCACTATGGTAATGACAAAAAGAGTTCCTCCACTCAACACATAATGCCAATCTCTCTCTGTTTACGGCGTGAAGCTAAAAAAATATAGGTTTAAATTCCACAAGACTGAATATTTGTGAAAATTTAAAACAGTTTAACTTGTATGGTCAATAATCAAAGAGAGAGAAAAAGAGTTTGGTTGGAGTCAATACATAATGTCTCTCCATTGAAAGAAATTGTAAAGCAGAGTGTTTGATTATTACATTTTTTAAATTAATTATTTTTGTTTATCCTTATTTTTTATTTTTAGTTCCACCGAGCAGGCCTACGATATACGATGCGAAGAGAAGAGACAGGACGAAATTGGTAGAGCCTTATAATGAAGGGTCTAATGTTCTACTTATTTGTGAAGTGGAAGGAGGTTTGTATTTGTATGTTTTTTTTTCTTAGAAATTTGTCTGTCAGCATTTTATAAAGATAATTGGACAGTCTAGTTAGTGATAATTCACTCTGTGATCTACTGTAGAGAGTAAATGCATAAAGCAAGTAAAGTTGTTAATTTTAAGAAACTAAATGAATGAACTTCATTTTGTTAATTTACTTAAAGTAAGTTAAGTACTCAAGTAAGTTTATGGATTATATGGACTTAAAATATGAAAAGATTTTCTTATATTATAACGCTAACAGATTTGTTTGCTTAAGCTCCCTGATCTTACGAACTACTGGTTCAAATTGAAATAGTATTACGACTTAATATTTTTTGTGTCGATATAACTGAACTGAACTTGCACTCCTAGTTACTTTGGCACTTAAAAGGCGTCATTTGTTTTTAAACATTTAAAGTGTTATTCCACACTTGGGAAAGAAAAATTCTTATTAAGGAAACGTATAAAAATTTTAACGTAGCGAGATTTGGACGCGCATCTCTTTCGACGGTTTCCAATGAGGCGCGGGTTCAAATCCTGCTACGTTAAATTTTTTATATATTTTCTTAATAAGTATGTGCCATTTGCCTTACATAACTCTTAGTTTCACCCGTATGATCATGCAAGCGTAACCACAATAAGATCTAGTATTAAAAAAAAAACATTTTTTTTAGCTTCACGCTGTATCCCGCCCGAATCAGGGTAGGTAGATGAAAACCCGGGAACCTAATGTTAAGACACTAGATTCCCATTAAGACACCGTTTCGTTCCCCACACGTTTTCACCTTTACAATATTATATATAATTTTACAACATTTTCTTCATAAACATCAACCATTTTAAATGGGTTAAACACGAAAGAAGCATCATTATACACAAGAAAAGTACCGAAAATGACAGTCTGTCAACGAGATTGATTAAAATGCAAACGTAAACGACATTAATTATATTCGAGTAGAATCCTATCATTATTATCGATTCGGGCTCGAGTCGAGTCGAGTCGAGTTGACAATTTAGTTTGAAATATTGTCCGCGTAATGGGAAATGTAATTTTGTAATTTGATGAGTAAATTTCCCTTTTGTGGTGGTGGCGTTGCTTGATCAAAAGTTTCGTTGGATCTGTTATATAATTGGTTTGGTTGTGATGTTTTAAATTATTGTATTTGTATTGGAATATTTTTATTTGTGTATTTTATTGTTTTTGAGGCCAGTCGTGGCACGAAGTGTGACTGTAAAACCGCTGGTTGGCTGGTTGTGGGTTCGATCCCCATTCGAGGAGATGAAGTATTTACTTAAATTTATATTTTCATTTCTTCGCTCTGGTGTCGAGGCAAAGCGCGGCGTCGAGTTCCGCTACTCAGCACGCAATGCCCCAAGAATTTGGTGGAAAGTGAGGAACAGTGTGTTTTAACACGAGGTTCCCTCTGCCTACCCTGCTGTGTGCGGGATACAGCGTGAAGCTAATATTCACAGTAAGATTTTTAATTCCTTTAAATATCTTATTACCCCGAGTCGGAATCGAACCCACAACTTATCGCATTTATAGTAGCACGCTTGTGCTCCTGCGACACGACTGGCCTCAAGCAGTATACTTTAATTTTGGATATATTATTCCATAATTATAAAAAAATATAAGATGGTGTAGATTATCTGAAATAACAACTGACATTTTCTTCAACAAAAATTATAAAAAAACATACAAAGTAGACTTCCCCTTCAAATTCAGTTAAAAATCACCTTCAGTCAATTTAGCTTAAGATTTTGTTAAAATTTTTAACTTTGTTAAAAAGATTTTAGGCATCAGAAGCAATTAGCGTTTATTATACGTAGATATCTTACAGGTGCCTTTTCTTATAATTGACTTTAATGAAGAGTGAAAGTAAATTGAGTTAAAAAGTTTTTGTCATATTCATTATTTCTCAGTCGAGGCGCAGGGTGAGACTCTAAATGCGTCAGGTTGTGAGTTCGATTCCCGCTCGAGGGAAACGTTATAGTAACTGAATTCCGTCACTCATTCATCTTATACTCAGTGCTCTTTAGATTGGGCGAAAAGTCGGAAACGAAAGTATCTTAAAACTAGGTTCCCAGGTTCCATACCTACTCTCTTACGTGTGCAATACAGCGTGAAATCATATAAACAAATGATAATATAACTATTATCTATTGGTTTTTGTAAAAAAATATATTGCACTTTTGTTGGTACTAAAATATAATTTTCTTTTCATTTCTCCTGCTCTGGTAGACATAGCGCGACGTTGAATTCATTCTCTTGAAATGTCTCGAAAAGTGGGAAACAGAATGTCTTAATATTAAGTTCCCTTTGGCTATTTCTTTTTCAAATCATTAAAATTAATTAAAGAAAAATATCTTAAACAGACAATTGCTAAGATTTTTTAAAAGTTTGTTTTTACTATCACGATAACAAAAATCTGTACTGTATAAAAATATAGTTTTCTATTCAAAAATTAAATATTTAAAATGAAAAAAGACTATGCCAAGTATTTGTCGGGATAAAATAAGCAAGAAACATGATATATTAAAAATTGCATCGATTCTATGCATTCATTTTTCATACATGCCGCGTTTTAATATTCTCTCGCAACTTTAGCGCAGTGAAATATTTATATTTCAAGAAATATGTTCTTTATTATCAATATTACAATAATATAAATAATAGGAATATTCTTTTAGAATTGTGGTGTATTGTGAGTACGTCAGACTGTGAATACTATGGTTGTGGGTTCGATGACCGCTAGAGGAATATACTTAAACCTAGCGAATCGCTTGCGGCTTCGCCCGCTTTGACTATTCAATTATTTATTTACTAATCTGGATTGAGGCCGGTGGTGGCGCAGCGGCACGGGGTGTGACTGTAAAATCGACTGGTTGTGGGTTCGATCCCCACTCGAGGAGATGAAATATATACTTAAATTTATATTTCCATTTCTTCGCTCTGGTGTCGAGGTTAAGCGCGGCGTTGAGTTCTGCCACTCAACACGCAATGCCTCCAGAATTCACCGGAAAGTGGGGAACGGGAGTGTCTTAACACTGGGTTCCCTCTGCTTGTTGTGTGCGGGATACAGCATGAAGCTGATATTAATCTGGATTACTTTTGTATCCTACTAACATGAAAAAAATATACTTTGAAAATTAAAGTTTCCCCTGATTAATTAAAATAGTTATTTTGTGGCAATTTTGTCGAACAAAATAATTTATATTCATATAATTATTTGTATTTATTTAATGATTTAAATAAAAAAAACACTAAACATAAGGAAAGTTTCATTAAAATATAATAGTGAAAACTGAATTTAAATCGGTTAAGCCTGTATTTGAATGTATCTTAACACTCTCTGAAAAATAGATTTTCTCATTTATGTACAGAAAGCGATCAGCTCCGATTTTATTATATATGAGTATATATGTTACTTTTACAAAGAAAATACAATTTCTCCGGGTTAACAGCTGAGTAATCGAAATAAGTAAAGAAAATTTAGAACTGAGAATTGTGACACTAGGGTTCACTTTGACTATCCTGCTATGAGAGAAAAAGTGTGAAACTACCGAAACTTCTGATGGACGCCCATATTCGATAGAGTTACCCGAGAGGTAATGGAACCCATAAAGATCACACTACATTAAAATATTAAACAAATAATTACGTGGACTGAGAATCGAACCCACAACGTGTCACGCTTACAGTAACACGTTAGTGCCACGACACCACGATAGATCTCACAAATAAATTTATTATTTCAAAACAAAAATCAACTAACAATAAAATCCAATTAAATTTAAACAATACCTCAGGTGACACAACCCGGTGTGACAATGTAACGGTAGGTAATGGTGATTGTATCAAACATGGGTGGTCAATATAAAGACAAAAAGATAAAAGATCTTTATCTTTTTGAACTTTATCTAGTCATCAACACTGTTTCATACTTAAGATGATGTTATAAATAAGATATAGATAGATATAGCACAATGGGACCGTATTTGCAGTGTTAGTGGGTTTGATCGCTCAGAAAAATTACTTATATATTAAAAAAAAAATCACTCATCATAGAGTTAGCATCATAGTAGTAGACGATAGACATTAGACGTGTTAAGAGATTAGAGACTTACTGCTCAGTTTTCGGAAACGAAAACAATAAAACAAAACTCTTACTAATACTTGAACTACGTATGTAACTTATGTTAAAATTTACCACATTTAAATTAAAATGGATCATCTCGATACGGTATGATTTTCGTTTCCGAGATGTTGTAGACAAACGTACATACATTTATTATAACTTATTATAACTTAGCACACTTAGCACGTCTGTGCTTGGAAGCTGGAATAGCTCACTATACCTATATATTATCCAATTCCATACAAACATTTCAAACTGATAACCTTATTTTTTTGAAATTGGTTGAATATATTATTTCAAATATCTACTCCAGTCAAACTTTCGAGCAGTTAAGAGGTACTACAACAAGTTTTCGTTCAAATATTTATGAAATATACAAAAAATTAACCGTAAATTTCGACAGTGTGTGATAACACTTTACTTCAAAAAAAGGTCGCGGATTTGATTTTATTGACAGAAACATTCATGTAGTTAAATAAATATTGTTATAGTAAAATGTGAAATTTTGAATATCATTGTAAATAATAAAGAGGGCAGTCATGGCGTAGAGGCACGAGCGTGCGACTGTAAGAGTAAGCACGATAGGTAGTAGGATCGATTCCCACGGTAGCAAAATAAAATATTTTCTTTTCCTCGCTCTGGCCAATCGCGACATTAAATGCCACTACTTAATAAGCAATGCGTCCAGAACTTGGCGAAAAGTAGGGAACGGAACACACACTCACTAGGTTCCCACGTTCCCTCCGCTTACATACAGCTTGAAAATAAAAAAAAATGAATAATTATGTGCAGTAGATCCAGTCATTATTTAACCAACTATAAATTTTCGAGTGGGTTCGACTCCCACTCGGGTAATTTATTATTTTCTCATTCAACATGTAATAAAACGAATTTTGGCGAAAATTATTGAACGAGATGTCTTTATAATAGATTTTTTGGCAGTTCTGCTAAGGTTAAGTTGTTCTTTAATACGATTCGCTCGAATTCGCTTCGCTTCGAACACGTAATAATATTTTTAAACATTTTTAAAGTGTTATTCCACACTTAGGAAAGAAAAATACTTATTTAGAATAATACACGTAACACGTAATAATATGTTGTATTTTTTTAACAGGCATACCAAGACCACGAGTCACGTGGTACCTCGAAAATGTAGTGATAGATGACTCATATGAAGAAAGGAAAGATGGTTTGACAGTAAATACTTTGACATTTCCTAATGTTGGTAGACAGCATTTGAACGCGAGATTGGTCTGCCAAGCATCGAACACCAACTTGGCGCCGCCGGAGACTAAAGTTCTCATTTTGGATATAAATCGTAAGTATTTAGTTAGATTAAAAAAAATTATGAATAATAATTTACTAGTACTAGTTTCCTTAATATATTTATAATCAAATAAATAATGCTATTTAGTGCAATCTGTACCACGTGGAATACATCTTGGTCAATCCGATTAAGTAATACCTTCTTATCTTTAGATATAAAAAGTGAAGTTTCACTATTTCAACATATATGTAAAGAAAAAAAGCTTTGCAAATTTAGCTAACTATCACGTTTAAGGTCGCTTCATGAGCCTGCTGACAGACGGACGGGCGGGTAGCGGAGGCCATCTGTCTGTATAGGGTCCCGCCTCACATGAGCAGAGCCCTAAAAACGGAGAATAGAGTGTTGTTTCTCTCCAGAAATTGAAACAACAACAACCACGGTTCTAACTAGTCTCAGTTTCGCTAAAATGATGAACAACAACACAAATACATTTATTTTAATATAGTTATTACAAGTTAGTACTTGTATCTATTGTTACTGACTGACGGAAAGACAATGAACGGACAAAAAATTATTGGACTTAGTAAGCTGAATTTTGACATGTAATATGGGTAGGTTAATCAACGCTTAGGCCAGTCGTCGCGCAGTGGCACAAACAGACCACTCTAAACGGGACAGGCTGTGGGTTCGATCCCCACTAGAGAAATAAAATATTTAATATTTTCATTTCTTCGGTCTGGTAACGAGGCAAAGCGTGGTGATGAGTTCCATCACTCAACATATAATGCCTATAGAATTTGGTGGTGGGGAATAGGTAAGTGGTAAATATAGTATATTAACACTAGGTTCCCAGATGCCCTCTGCCTATTCTGCTATGTGCGGGATACAGCGTGAGCTTAGAGAGTGTCTAATTTACGTCATAAAGTCGACACAATCAAAATAGCGAGCGACGAGTAGTGGAAAATATACTAAGAAAATTGTAATTCCATGTTTCAGCCACTGTACGATTTATTACTCGAATTTTTCAAATAAATATATTATGTTATTAGACAGAAATAACTTACGATCTTTCAGTAAGTTGCTATTTATAAAAGCTCAATGGTGGAATTCTTAAGCTCCTTCCTTAAAGGTATTAAAACGAGACGAAGGTACTCTTTCAACACAGTTCCAATACATGTATTCAAAAATATTTCATTCTTTAGAAAGTGAAGAATAAATATGTATTCGTTATTTTATATTATTTTTTAATTTCATAATATATTTGGCACATAGCAGCTTAGCCAAAGGGAACCTGAGAACCTAGTGTTGAGAGTCTCAACTTGAGACACTCCGTTCTCTAATTTCCGCCGAATTCTAAAAACTTTTCATGTTAAGTGGTGAAACTCAACGGCCGCGTTTTACCTCGAAGCGAGCGACGATATATTAAATATTTAGTTTCTTCATTTCCTCGAGTGAAAATCGAACCCACGACCCATCACGCTTACATTGCTTGTGCGCCTGTGCAATGACTAGTCTCTAACACATATTCAACACATCGATTCAAGTATATATTTTGTTTTGTCGAAAGTGAACTAAAGAATAAATATTTTTTCGTGATTTCTTTCTACAGTATTTACTAAAGTTTATCGCTGAAATATAAAAGTTGTTAGTTTCAAAGAAAATATTTTTGTGATACTACTAGCTTTGTCATATGTATTCGTCTATATGGATTTTATATACAATCTAATATATTCCAGTTATTCCAATTTGAGGCCAGTCGTGGCGCAGTGGCACGAGGTGTGACTGTAAAACCGACTGGTTGTGGGTTCGATCCCCACTCGAGGAGATGAAATATTTACTTAAATTTATATTTCCATTTCTTCGCTCTGGTGTCGAGGTTAAGCGCGGCGTTGAGTTCTGCCACTCAACACGCAATGCCTCCAGAATTCGGCAGAAAGTGGGGAACGGAGTGTCTTAACACTAGATTCCCTCTGCGTACCCTGCTGTGTGTGGGATACAGCGTGAAGCTGATTTAATTTTTTTTTTTATATTCCAATTAGTTTTTCAACGTGATAGTTGTGAGTTCGATCGAGATTTATGTAGAGCAAAAAATATATATATTTCTACAATATCCTAAAGTTAAGTGTAAAATGTTCAAGTGTTAAAAATGTACGTAGATTTTTATTTCACTTCTCGCATGTATCGGGGCAAAGAAGGGAACCTTGGGTGAAGACACTGCATTCCTCACACTCAGCCCAATTTTCTAAACATTGTGTGTTGAATAGCGGAACACAACACCGCACTTTATCTTCTTACTAGAGCGAGAAATAAAAATAATTCTCTTCCGCGAAAATCGAACCCACAACCATCACATTTACAATCAAACCCTATACCTATCTAATACAAACAATAATTTGTTTCAGTGAAACCAATAACAGTAAACATCCTAACTAAAGAAAAGCAAGTATCAGCTGACAAGAGGTACGAGGTCGAATGCAAGACGACAGGCTCGCGTCCTGAAGCGTCTGTGTCCTGGTGGAAAAACAATAGGCAACTTAAGAGGATGGCCAAAAACGTAACGGCTTTTGTTCTCTTCTCTCGTACTGTAATTAATAGATTCTTTTAATTTTTTTTATCTTTTCTTCTTTTATTTTATGGTTTGGTTTGATTTAATTTTAGGGTTCCTTATTTAGAAAACTGTTTATTTTTGTTTTGGCAAAGTAGCAATTCTATATTAAAAACAAAAGTTTTATAAATTGAAATGACAAATTTAAAGCCTTTTATGTTTTGGTTTAATTCGGACTTAAACCGCTAGTAGATGTGGTAGGATTTAGGAGGACATAGGAGTGTATATGTATAAATTATATATAAGATTTGTTTTCTATATAACTGATGGGTTGGTTGTTATGGTTCCTTTCTTTATACGATTTATATTATTTGTTAATTTCTTATGATAAAACCAAATAAAACCAAAGCTATAGTAATAAAATTATGTTTATAGATAAAATCAGTATCAGTTTCAGTTTGTCCTTATTAGAATTGATAAATTCAAACAAACTTAACTAAAATAAAATATTCTTGAAGAATATACCAAAGTTGTTCCTAAAGATAGTTCCATATTTGTATCCCTATACATAAAGATCGTATTAAGAATTAGAGAGAACCCTCTTTCAAGTAGTGTGCGACTCGAACTTGACCGGTTTTTTTTTAAGTACAACAACGATTCAAATTCATTATTGTTAATTTTGCAGGAAGTTCTTTGGTAGGGTTGATAATGGCCACAACAATATGACAATGGGAGAGGCTTATTGCTTTATTTTTGCTTGTCAACTGTTTTTGTTTTACTTGAAACATTTGCAGTTTATTTAGGTCTAAACGATTCTTTTTGTTAGGGCTGCCTTTTTCTTATTTTAATTTGTATCTGATTTATAAGAATATATATTATTAGGTAAAATAAACTATTTTTTTTGCCTTTTTTACGTTGTGTCCTATACGTAGTATGGTAGGTAGAGTAACATGGGAACTCAGTGTTAAGACACTTTGTCCTTATTAAGACACTTCCGTTCACCACTTTCGACGAATTCCCACGAGTGGAAACCGAACTCGCAATCTTCGCGTTTAAATTAGCACACCTGTGCCACGGCGTCTTAATTATTTTATTAATTATCGAAAAATTATAATATCTTTGAATAAAATAAGGCGTAAGCATTAATTAAATATTAAGTGGACTTATGAAAAAATATTTCAGTTTGTGAATTTCAATTTTATCGCTATTCAAAGGTAAGATTGGAGTAAATGTTTTTAGTCTTAAGATAAAAATCTTTCCTTTTTTTTGTGAAAGAATTGGGATATTACATTTCATTATTTTCATTAAAGTTTATATTAAATTTCATGCTTAATCATAATTTTAATTAAGAATTTAGTGTGGCTCAGTAAGTGAATGTCTAGACATTTTGGTTACTCTGTAGATCTGAAGGTCAATATCAAGTTATGCAGAGGGAACCTTAAGACACTCCGTTGCCCACTTTCTGTCCATTGCAGAACTTGCGTGGTGAGTGGCGAAACTTATCGCCGCACTTTGTTTTCTTACCAGAGCGAAAAAATTAAAATATCTCATCTCCTCGACTGGAAATCGATCTCACAATACACTGTTCACTGCACCATAACGGCTTCAATAGGTGCGCTCGTACGTGGCTGCACCTGAGATTGCTTTATAATCATAATACAATATACAGTTTTGACACCATATGTTTCATTTCGCATCAAGCATTCTAAATTACCCAAAATAGATGGTCATATAGTGACTTATTTCTTTGTTTTATACGAACATAAAAAAAATTGAGAAAAAAAACATCAGCGATAAGTTCCGTCAGTCAACCTGCCAACAAACAGAATTTAGCAGAAAGTGATAAACGGAAGCGTCTTAATGAGAATATAATGTCTTAACAATAGGTTCCCAGATTCCCCTTACCTAGGGTAGGTAGGGTACCCTGCGTGATAGAGCGTGAACCTAAAACTATGTTATTTACACATATATTTCCAAACAGTTTTCCGAAAACAACGAGACACTCAGCGTGCTGAGCCTCGTGCCCGCGGTGGAAGACGACGGCAAATATTTGACTTGTCGAGCTGAGAACAAGCACATCCCCGACTCGGCTATAGAGGATAAGTGGCGTCTTAATGTACACTGTGAGTATTTTAAATGTTTACCGATATTTTTGATGTCAATGGATTTTTGTGTAGTTTTTATTTTGGGATAGTTTCTCATCTCATTCTCATCATTAGCTAGATTTGTTCGATTTTGATTTTTTTAGCTTTATGCCGTTGTATCTTACAGATAGCAGGGTAGGCAGCAGGAACCTGGTATTAAGACACTATTTCTCACTTCCGCCAAGTTCTGGAGGCAATACGTGTTGAGTGGCGGAATTCGTGTTTTGCTTGGACACCAGTGCGAAGAAATAGAAACATAAATAAATGATAATAAGTAAATATTTAATTTCCCCGATTGGGGATCGAACCTACAACCAGTCGCGTTTACAGTCACACTTTGTCCCTCTGTGCCACGCCTGGCTTCATCTTTTTATGTTCTTTATTTTTTTATATTTTTACTCTGGGTTATATTAACTATCACGAATCTCTATCTCTCTCTTTTGATTTTTAGCATTCCGTACCTCTTAAGGAATAAAAGAACCCTTTTAAAATCACCTTGTTGTCCGTCCGTCTGTCTATCTGTCTTTCTATCTATCTGTCTGTCCGTCTGTCAAGAGTTAATTGTCTGTCAGTGCTAACTCTTTATCTCTTGATTTTCTCAAAAAATCGTATTTCTACATTTACTTAAAAACAAGATATGGCCATAAAACATATATGTTGATGCTATAAAGAGAAAAAAAAATAATAGATTTACCCTATTCCAGTTGCCCTAGAATTAGGAATTTGGCAGCTAATATCTACAGGTAGTACTAGTTCAGAAAAAACCTGAAAACTATACCTTTGTGGTTAAATCCTATAAAATAATAGCCTTAAAAGGGGGGCAAAATTTCGTATTGAAGCCGCTAATTCAAGTAAGATATCAGATGAAAGAGTGATGATGGTTAAGCATTTACATCAATTAAGTTCTATTGTGACCGTCACAGAGCAGTGGCACAACTTTTGATTATAAACGCAACAGTTGTGGGTTCGATTTCTACTCGCGAGAATGATTTACATTTTCCCGCTCTGGAAACAAGATAAACCACAGCTTTGAATTTCGCCACTCAACGAGCAACATTTCAAAAATCGAGAGGAACGAAGTGCCTTACTACTAGATTCCTATTCCGCTCTATGTGGGATACAGCGAGAAACTAAAAAAAATAAAAATATTTAACCATTCTTCTATTATTCAAATAACCCATATTGGTCAACCGTGGGCGTATCGTAAACAACAACACAATTGTCTATGGGAAAGTTGCCTTACGCAGTTAAGTAGCTATAAAGATGTTCCGAATCAATCTACATTCACACCATTTATCATTGTTGACGAAGATAAATAAATCTTTTTAAGTATAGAGGTCGTGATTTAAGATATTTTTTTTAATCTTATTAGGTTTTATTTGTGAGTTACTTAACTGTTGGATAGGAATTCAATGTAGGTTTATTATAATAGAAAAAAATTGAAGTAGTAGTAGTAGTTATGGGTTCGATTAACATTCGAGGTAATGAAATATTTAATATTTTCATTTTCCTCGCTCTGGTAACAAGGTCTAGCGCTGCGTTGAGTTCCGCCACTCGACGCTCAATGCCTCTAGGATTAGGCAAAAGTGTCTTAATGGGAGCGGAGCGTCTTAATACTGGGTTCCCAGGTATCCTCTTCCATAGTTCATAGTTTGCGCTGGATAAGCTGGAACGCTGGAACTCAATTTCACACTTTATTAACCAAATAAAAGAACTTAACTTATTTTTATAAATTATAATATTTTATTTTATTTATTTTTTTCGAATGTAATGTTCTCGTGAACCTACAAATCAAAGAAGCTATCTAAAAAGTTATAATTTTTATATATTTCATTGAAAAAATCATTACAAGCTTATAATTGTAGTTTATTTCAAACAAATAAACGCAAACGTCCGCAAACTTGATTTTGCCAATTTCTATAAATTGCATTTCCTGTTGACATATAAGTAAAATCCTGAAATTGATACGGAACCCTCGGTCGAGTTCGATTCGACCAGTTTATTTTTTGGTGTCAGTGCCAGCCGCGACAAAAATAAGATTAGATAACTTAATAATAATAGCGAGATTGGCACTGATGCCAAAAAAGAAGCATTCTAAATAGTAAATAGGTATATAAATAAACAATAATAATTTCGTTTTTTATTAATCGAAAATTATTTCTTCGTAAAACAGCTAATTTCAACTTTATCTCGTTCAAAAAAATAAATTGGTTCCCTAAAAAAATCCAAACAGAACGAAAAGCCAGAATTGCCAACAAAACATTTCATAATATTATTTTTTATTTCACAAAATGAATAAGAATACTAATTTACATCTCCATTAAAAGAGAAATAAAAGTTGGGAACGACGGACGTTGAAATCGTCGTGACATCTTAAAAAATCGTGAAAAATTTTCAAGAGCCTTCAGGAGCTTCGGAGAGAGGATTTTAATAAATCTTAGAAAACGACACGTAGGTTCAGAGGGCGGAGTTAAAACCACTCTTAACGCTAACTTTGAATTAAATATATATTCATAATTTTAAATGAAACTACTTTAGGGAAAATTTCATAGTAGTTTTTTGGCTATTCATATTTTTAATCTGGATGTGTGCGATGTTTTGTGTTTTACTTGGTGGATTTAGTGGTTGAGGTCATTGTGGTGCAGTGACACTGGGTCTAATTGTAAGCTTGATGCTTGTAAGTTCAATTTCCACTCGAGGAAATAAATTATTTTGATTTACAATCGCTTTTGTAACAAGAAAAATTGTGGGGTTGAGTTCCCCCACTCAACACGTTTATGGTTTGTGTTTCTTCTTCTCTATTTCCTTCTTCCTCTTCCTATCTTACGAAAGAAAGCGTAAAGTAATTTAGTCTAAAATAACGTTATCAAATTTTTATTATATAATGTATTAACGATAGATAGTGAATAGACATATTTTAAAATTAAACTAAACCACTATCATTACATATAAAGTAAAGATTTAAATAATCTGTACTAAAACAGAGATTTAATAGAGATTTTTTACAAGCAGTTGTAAATCGTGGAAATGTAGTATTCATTTTCTTAATACATATAATATTACGAAGCCTTTGAATGGTTTCAAAGAGGTGTGAATTTATAACTACTAAATTCATATTATTATATGTTTTCAAAGGAAGTACTTATTTATCCTATCTATCTTATGGAATTAGCATTTTAAAAATATTAAAAAGAATGCAATATTTTAATCGTTTTCACGCATTGCCTGTGGTGAAGATTTCTCCATTTTCTCTCTCACCGTTCTCTCTCTGTACATACATAAATCCATTTCTACTAACCTATAAAAAATGTTTCTAGGAGGCTCTTAATTATTTTTTTTATCGCCAGTACTTACTTGAAAATCTATAGAAAAACATAATCGGCGCTTAAAAATGCCCTTAACTAAATGTTATTTTTTTCCAGACGTACCCATAGTCGATTTGAAAATGGGATCGAACTTGAATCCAGATGAAATAAAAGAAGGTGACGACGTCTACTTCGAATGTACTGTGAAAGCTAATCCGAAAACTCATAGGCTCGTTTGGTTCCACGATGTAAGTATTTATAGTAATTAACTAATTAAACTCAGCTTCACGCAGTATCACGCACACAGCAGGGTAGGCAGAGGGAACCTAAGTTGGTGGAGGCATTGCGTGTTGAGTGGCGGAACTTAACGCCGCGCTTTGCTTCGATACCAGAGCGAAGAAACGAAAATATAAATGTAAATAAATATTTCATCGAGTGGGGATCGAACCCATAACCAGTCGATTTTGCAGTACCCCAGCGCCACGACTGGCGCAAGTATTTATACTAAAAAATATATTTAATCAATAACTATAATATTTGTATTTATCTATTGTTTGGGTATTGGCTACAGTTTTTAAGTGATAAAAAAAAAACAATTTTAAATAACAATGCTCATTAAAACAAACCGATCAGGCTCCTTATGTTAAGGGTATCGGTTCCTAAATATGACAGAATAGTGTCGAACACTCATAGCAGGAAATATCGAAATAACAAAATAATCCTTACTTTTTGAACAGCCTATATATGCATAAAAAACAGATATATTTATTTATATTAACGTTTTTGTCTTACCGTGATAAATTCCTTAATAACATTTTTACTAAACTACTTTTTTTCCTTTAACAATAACCTGTTTTTTTTATTCTTTATAAATTCTATTGAAATTCTTCCAGAACACAGAAATATTTCACAACGAAGCTGCAGGAGTGATATTAAGCGCTCAAAGTTTAGTTCTACAAAGTGTGACGCGAGCGGCGGCGGGCGACTACACATGTATGGCGGCTAATAGTGAAGGCAAGGGGACGAGCAATCCCGTGTCCTTGTTAGTTAGATGTAAGTATTGTAATAGGAAGGGGAACGGAGTGTCTTATCACTAGGTTACCAAGTTCCCTCCGCCTACCCAGCTACGTGCTGGATACAGAGTGAATTAAAAAAGGGAGGGTTTTTATGATTTTTGGCTTCCTCGATTTGCAGTCTATATAATACAAGAATATTTTTTATTTGAAAGAGCAGTTCCTGAGAATAGCACGTTCAGTCAAATAAACTCTTCAGCTTTATAAAATTTGATATAGATTTAATGCCGAAAAAATGTAGTGTTCATATGCGATCTCTATTTTCTGCATATTTTATTAACATTGACTATGATATATTATATGTTGGAACTCAATGCTTTGTCTTATCAGACCAGATAAAAATATAATTGATAAGATGATGAAGAGAATCGAACTCGACACCAATGCGTGTGGCAAACGTTTCCCATTATGTCACAATTGAACTAAATAAAAGTGGCAGAACTCAACGCCGCGATCTGCCTCGACACCAGAGCGAAGAAATGGAAATATAAATTTAAGTACATATTTCATCTCCTCGAGTGGGGATCGAACCCACGACCAGTCGGTTTTACAGTCGCACTTTGTGCCGCTGCGCCACGACTGGCCACAATTGAACTGATACGTCTATTTGCTGCGTAATGCATAATAGAAATAAACATTGACTGTAATCGTGACGCTTGTGGGTTCGATTCCCACTCAGGAAAATGAATTATTTCTATTCCCTCGCTCTGGTAACGTGACAATAGGCGGCGTTGAGTTACTACAATACGCAATACACCTCAGCACGCAATATCTCAAAAATAATAACAAACGGCAGTGATTTAAATTCATTTTTATCTTAAAACAATAAACTACAAGAGAACTTGATAGTCAACTAAAGAAAAGAGAATATATAACCTTTCTAGTTTTCTTTTGAGGCATCTCTTAGAAACGTTCTATTATACGTAACTAGATTCATTACTTTATGTTTTCCAAAGAACTTGGATCAAAGTGCAGTTGTTTATAAATATGCATTTTATTTTAAATTATTCAATATAAAGCCAACGTCGGACGTGATACAGAAGTACTAACGTGTGATTGTAAATAAGACAGGTTGTGGGTTCAATTCCTTTTAAAGGAAATTAAAAATACCTATATTTTGTTATTTCTACGCTCTGGCAAAGCCCAGTGTTAAATTTCACCACTCGATACCCATTGCCTCCGGAATTTGGAAGAAAGTGGGGAGCGGAGTGTCTTAACACTAAGCTATACGCGGGATACAACGAGAAGCTGAATAACTCTTTGCATTTTATATATTACTTTTCTTACATTTTTAGTAGTTTAGAGGTAAAAGCGAATTCTGAACTTAGTGCAAGTAGCTTGCTGTAACAATAAATTATAAAATTATTTATTTTTATTATTATTATTTTTTCTGATTGGAACGCTCTTCTCACAAAACGACTCTATAGTAAAGCGTACGACTGTAAGCGCGACGGTTGTGGGTTCGACTCCCATCTGGGGAGATGAAATGTTTAAATACTTCGTTGCCCCTTGAATAGACGAAGTGATGAAAGCCGTAGTGTGAATGCTAGACGACGGATTCATATTAGATACTTACTAGTGTTGTTTAATAATATTTTCAAATTAAGTATAATTTTTATATATCTGCGGATATTAAAATATAGAAACATTTATAGTAAAATATAATATAAAGGCCGTAGTGGCGCAGTGGTGCAAGCGTGTAACTGTAAATAAGACGGTTGTGGGTTCGATTCCAACTTCGGGAAATGTATTATTATTTAATAATATTTCTATTTTTTTAGTCTGGTAACAAGACAAAATGCGGCAACGGAGTGTTTTAACTGTTAGATTTCCTTTGGCTAGCCTGGTTGGTATACGCGCGGATACAACGTGAAGCTAAAAAAAAATATTTTAAAATATATTTATTATTAAAAATATATTTGCATTGAGGCCAGTCGTGGCGCAGCGGCACGAAGTGTGACTGTAAAACCGACTGGTTGTGGGTTCGATCCCCACTCGAGGAGATGAAATATTTACTTAAATTTATATTTCCATTTCTTCGCTCTGGTGTCGAGGTTAAGCGCGGCGTTGAGTTCTGCCACTCAACACGCAATGCCTCCAGAATTCAGCAGAAAGTGGGGAACGGAGTGTCTTAACACTAGGTTCCCTCTGCCTACCCTGCTGTGTGCGGGATACAGCGTGAAGCTGATTTTTATATATTTGCATTATTGTTTTATTCACAATAAGTGAAAATTACCGAAGTGAAATATCACATTAAACAGCACGGGATAGGCGTTTGTACTGCGGTCGGTGTGCGTCTAATTTATCGTTAACATGGCGGTGAGAGGATCATTTTAGTGATTAAATATATTTATTTATGATTAATCTATAAATGTTTAGATTACAAATCAATTCAAAAGAAATTAGTAACTATACTTGTTCTACTGTTGTCTTGTGAGGCGCGGGTTCGAGTCCCGTTACGTTCAAATTTTTATACGTTTTCTAAATAAGTATTTTTCTTTCCTAAGTGTGGATTAATATTTTAAAAATGTTAAAAAAATTGTAACTATTTAGTATTTGCATAAAGTTAATGAGCACAAACTCGACATTTTTAACTAATACGCAGTCCAAAGATCCGTCAGTGGTCTTCCGATTCCATCATCACATCAGCTCGATGGTACCATTACCCATTGTATTAAAATCTAATCTAATCTACATATTATATTTGGCAAGTCTTATGATGATACAACAATTAGGTATTCATATAATTTAGTTTCTTAGATTTTATAAACTTACTATAAGTTACTGCTTGACCTGATAAAAGCGTCTTAATATAGTTATCGAATAAACAAATAGGTAGTTAACACTCAAATATGAGGCCAGTCATGACGCAAAGGCACTAGCCTACGAGTATAAATCGACAGGCTGTGGGTTCGATTCCCACTCGAGGAAATCAAAATATTAATTATTTCTCGCTATAGTAATTAGGTAAATTGCTGCTTCAGAATTAGGGGAGTGGGGAACGGAAGTATCTTAATTGGAATAGAGTATCTTAACACTAAGTTCCGAGGTTCCCTCTGGAATGGGATACAACGTGAAGCTAAAATATATAGGTAACATGAGGAGAGTTTAAATTCAATATAGGATTATTTAGAACACCGACACAAAACTTGTCATTGGGAAAGAAACATTAAAATTATTCGCACACGGAACTTCTTTAAAAATTTCATCCACTTTGAAAGATGTTCAACTTTTAAAAACGCTTTCCGCTTCTTTACTGGATAAAAGTGCTGTTTCAAAACTTTAGTAGTTTTCTATATAATTTGTCCAGGCGTTTCGTTTCGCTTTTTTGTTTGTTGTTTTTAAAGTGTGTAGAGAAACGATATTGCTTTATAGGAGACAAACTTTTATGAAATGCGATGGTCGTGGGTTTGATTCCCAGTCCCAGCGGGAAAGGAATGATCATTTATTAATATTTTCATTTCTTTAGTCAAAAGGCAAAAGCCTGACACACGACACCTCGGAAAGTTCGGCGAAAAGTGGGGAACGGAGTGTCTTAACATTAGGTTCCCTCTGCCTACCCTGCTGTGTGCGGGATACAGCGTGAAGCTGAAAAAAAAATTAACGCAATGCCAAACCGTATTTAGTGAAATAAAAAAGCATAAACAGAGAAAAAAGGAGATGAATCACTCTATCGTCCATTTCGATTCATCATATTCAAAATTATAAATCATATTTGAAACCTTTTAAGAAGATACATTTCTAAATAAACTGAGAAAATACTTGTTTATATGAGAAGTAAACAAGAACTTCTCTCAAATTAACCTCCAATAAAAGTAATATATTTCCCTTTTTTTGGAAGTTAATTATATCGTAGAACAAATATTTTTACTTATTTAGAAAACGTTCTCAGGAGAACGTACGGCTTAGCGATCAGAGCGCCTGGTCGGTTTCCAGGAGGCGCGGGTTCGAGTCCCGCTACGTTCAAATTTTTATACGTTTTCTAAATAAGTATTTTTCTTTCCTAAGTGTGGAATAACACTTTAAAAATGTTTAAAAATATATATATTTTTTTTATGTTTGAACTTATAACTTGTGATTGTGGATTCGATACCTACTTGAAATAATAAACATTTGAATAAAATATTTAATATTTTTATTTCCTCTAGTAATGAGACAAAAAAGGTTGTGAAGTTTCACCACTGCCAATGCAAGCAATGCCTCAAGAATTCAGCGGAAAGAGGAGAGCGAAATTGTCTTAATGGGAACAGAGTGTCTGAATACTAGGTTCCCAGATTTCCTCTGTCTACCCTGCCATATGCGGAATATAGGCTATGAAATATGAAGCTAAAACAATAATTCTCTAAGAAACTCAATATTAATAGAATATAATATGAGATTTTGATCGTAAATAGCATTTGTATAAGGCCACTTACTACATAGAACTGGTCATTGCACTTAGACCAAGTTATATAATATAATACTACCGGCTTTTATCCCGTATGGAGGTTGTAAAATTTTACAAGGCGCTGCTAGAACGTAAAACGGTTATGGCGAAATATTTTGACCGAGACCGCCTTTTCAAAAGGTAGCCCTCATTCAAATATCTTTTGTGTTTTAAATCTATTTTATATATATTTAAAAATTGTGTATTTCAATTTTAAATGAAAAAAAATATATAAAATTGTATTATTGATGAAAAGCGTGGCGTTGAATCTCACTACTTATCACGCAATGGATCCAGATTTCAGCGGAAAGTGGCATCTTAAGGCTAAGTCAGGTTCCCTCTGCCTATCCTGTTATCTGCGTGATACAACGTGAAGCTAAAAAAATGAGTTAAATATTTTTTTTGGCTTCAATCATTTAAGGATATACCAGAACTTAACAAAATTTAGCTTTACGCTGTATCCCTAGCGGGGTAGTCAGAGAGAAGAGCGGAGTGCCAAATGCTACGATCTCCACATACCTGTTTCATTGCGATCACTGTCATCAACCTCTTCATACATGTCCCCCGGGGGACTCCTCGTGCTTTTTACGTGACATTTCCCCGCCATCTTTAATACTGGATTTTCGAAAATCAATCGAGGTCTCCCTTTATCACTCTTATCACTCACTTTTCCATTATAAATATTTTTTGCCATTCTTTCGACGAGCCCAAACCGGCCGAGCACGTTCTTCTTCATTCTCGATCCTGTACCGGAATTTTTCGTTCAATTCGTTATCCATATCGTATCTTCCATCTCTACTGAACATACTTCCCAAATATACCAGAACACTTAAATAAATAGAACCTACAACCATAATTCAATAAATCATATTCAAATGACAAAAACATACGGTAATTTTGTTTACATTCACTGCTATTACTTTCTAAAATAATAACAAAAAATCAATTTAAGTAAATTAAAAAAAAACAGTGCCACCCCACACAGTTATTACACAAAACCAAAGGCCAAAACAACAGTTTTATTAGATCCGTGATTGTGATCGGGTTGTACAAATTGTAATAGAATATTTGTTATTCATACCAGCTGTTGTTTGAAGCTGAACTAATTGGATTAGATCAGTTTATTTTTCTGATCTAGCCTTTTCGTTCGTTTCTTTGGAGTTTTCGGAAGTTTTTATTTAAATATATTAAGTTGTTGTTAAATCAAAAAATCAGCTTCACGCTGTATCCCGCACACAGCAGGGTAGGCAGAGGGAACCTAGTGTTAAGACACTCCGTTCCCCACTTTCTGCCGAATTCTGGAGGCATTGCGTGTTGAGTGGCAGAACTCAACGCCGCGCTTAACCTCGACACCAGAGCGAAGAAATGGAAATATAAATTTAAGTAAATATTTCATCTCCCTCATCGATCATCTCAAAGTTTATATTTCAAATATGTACATATATGTACCATATACTGCTGTTATCTAAACTGACTGGATTAACAAGATGTAGGGTCCCATTCATATAGGCACAGAGAGAGACACATTAACAGAGATAACAGAAATCTATTAATGATATCTCAATGTATCTTGCTTAAAATGAAAGTTAATAATCAATATATTTTTTTTATGAATATACCGTTACTAAAAAAATTGAAAAAAATATAAGGAGTTAGCTCCTTATATTTCATTATAATTTTTTCACATATCACAATCTAAAAATTAACATGATTTTTCTATAAAATAAAAAAATGGGGAAATTAGCATATAGTACAAGTTTTTTATGAACAGCATGCATTTTCTGGTTGCAATTTGAACCCCCACCCACCATTGTTAAGGTTCCAATAACATCAGATATCACTATGCCGTCTATATAATCACCTAAATTCCCTTCAAAATAAATAAATCCCCTATTACACGAACAGCCAAGCCACGACGCCAACATAAATTAGACGCACGATACACCGACCGCAGTACAAACGCCTATCTCGTTCTGTTTGCCGCGATATTTCATTTCGGTAATTTGCCCCCATTGATGACATCTATTATAGCCTATTATAGCCTTATATAGTGGAGATTATCGTAATATAGGTAATTACATAGAGGCCACGCACGAGGTGTGACTGTAAAACCGACTGGTTCGGGATTCGATCTCCACTCGAGGAGATGAAATATTTACTTAAATTTATATTTCCATTTCTTCGCTCTGGTGTCGAGGTTAAGCGCGGCGTTGAATTCTACCACTCCTCCAGAATTCGGCAGAAAGTGGAGAACGGAGTTCACTACAACAATAACACTAGGTTCCCTCTGCCTACCCTGCTGTGTGCGGGACACAGCGTGAAGCTGAAAAAAAAAAAACATTGCCAAGATTAAAATACTGGGAGACCGCCTTTGAGTGTATATAGGATGGTTTTGGGTTTGATTCCTGTTGAAGGAAATGAGGATATTTAAAATTATTTACATACGTACGGCGTTGGGTTCCACTGGAAAGTGGGGAATGGATAGTCTTGAGACTAGTTTTCTACTATCTAACTTGATAAGTGGGAAAAAAGTGTTTTTGATAAGGCTGAGCGCAAAATATTATTAAATGTATAGTTTATATGAAAATTCTATTTATATTTACTGTAGGATGAATTATATCTTTTTTATCCTAGATGCTCCTGTATGTGCGGAGAGAAAAGATAACGAGCTCTTCGGAGCACTGAAGCATGAGACCGTCTCTCTGCATTGTTCAGTTGACGCGAACCCTGCACTGGTGTCCTTTCACTGGACCTTCAATAATTCTGGGGAACAAACTGAAATACCTCCAAGGTAAATTGATAGTGTCAATGTCAAGTTTAAATCTATTTTAAATATATAAATGATAAATGAATTAACATGTTGCCTCATATTACACATTACAGCATAAATTAGTAAAACGAAATAAAATATATAAAAATATATTAGTGAGGCAAATCGTGTCGTTGAGCTCCGCTTATCAAAACGCAATGCCTCTAAAATTCGGCGAAAATTGAAAGACAGAAGGGTCTTAAAGGAAAGGAGTGCCTTTTCACAAGGTTCCTAGGTTCCCTCCGCGGTATACAGCACAAAGATTTATTAAATTATAAGTGTCTTTAATTTTAATACGAATATTTCGATTTTAACCGCGACTTTTGTGGGTTCGATTGTGATTTGGCTGAATTAATTATTTTTGTACCACAGTTCACGTTTGTCTTGTTACCAAAGAAGACAAACTGGAACTGTGGTATAAAATGCGTCGTTGAGTTCCGCCACCCAACGGAAAAGGTTCCTTGCCTAGCCTGCTAAGCAGAGTGAAGCAAAAAAAAAATAGAAAAACAAAATTGTATTTTTTTTTCAAACAGATTATACAGCAGCCACGGCCACACGTCGACTCTGAACTACACGCCCACCACCGACATGGAGTACGGCACGCTCGCGTGCTACGGCGAGAACGCGGTGGGGCAGCAGAAGGTGCCTTGTCTGTTCCAGCTGGTGGCTGCAGGTGGGGGAACATATTAAGCTTGAATTTGATATAATATTATATTTTTTAAGGATATTTTTCTTAGAATAATATATTTTTGTAATCATAAAATTACAAAAATATATTGCAATTGGTAGTTGGTTATTTATTATGATGGTTATTTAGATTTTCTGTTCCTCTGTTTGTCTTTTTATCCATCTCTCTATTTGTAACCGCATATCTTGTGAGCTACTAGAATATAGCCTGAGCAGCAGAAGGCTATAGATTATTTACAAAACTGGTACACCTGATGTTGTACTCGTGTAGTACAAAAATAGTAGCAAATAAATTATTGTAAAATAAATTATAACGATAAACATTTCCCGACAAAAACAAAAAAATAACATTTGCTGATGTGTGGTGAGGTGATGTCGAAGCAAAGTGCGGCGTTGAATTCTGCCACTCAACATGCAATGCCTCCAGTATTCGGCAGAAAGAGGGGAACGGAGTGACTTAACACTTGGTTAAGACACTCCGTTCCCTATCCTGGTGTGTGCGTGAAGCTAATTTTTTTTACTATATAATCTAATGTCTGTTTAGGTCGTCCATTTCATCTCCAAAACTGTACAGTAGCGAACCAGAGCCTCGACTCGCTGTATGTAGAGTGCGTCGAGAACTTCGACGGTGGCTTACCGCAAACTTTTCTCATGGAATTACTTGAGTTACCTTCATTGATTGTAAGTTTTTTATACTTTTTCATTATTTGTATAATATTTTATGGATTTTTTTTAACATTTTGTGTAATATTATATGGATTTTAGAGGCCGGTTGTGGCACAGGGGCACAAGTGTATGACTGTTCATGCGACAGGTTGTGGGTTTATTCCCACTCGACAAAAAAATATATATATTTTCTTTTCTTATATGACAAAAAAAATATCATAATTTACAGAATGTATTTGTATACATTGAACACCAGCATGGCACACCGGCATTGTGTCCGACGTTAAACACTCTGATTATTGTGTATTCGATTCCCACTCGGAGAAACGTATTATTTTCAGCTTCTCGCTAAGATAACAAGACAAAGCACGGCGTTTAGTTTCGCCACTCAATACGCAATGTTTATAACGAAAAATTGGGAACAGAATCTTAACACTATATTCCTTTTGTATACCCTACCTTAATAGAGGATTCAGCAATTTTTTTAATACATGCCTACTTCCACAGGTCCGCTACAATGTTTCAACCAACCGAACTCCCCCCTACTTTGAAATCCGCGGCCTCCCACCCGGTGTTAGCTACAGAATAGATTTATATGCGGTGAACGCGAAAGGCAGGAGCGACGTGTCTACTATAGAAACAGTCACGTTGAAGGGACAAGCCAAATATACTGGTGAGTTTAATCTAGTCAACTGTCCTGTATTTTACATTTTTTAAATTTTTTTTTTCAGTTTCACTCTATATTCTACACACAGCAGAGTAGGCAGAGGGAACATAGTGTTAAAACACTCCGTTTCCCACTCTCCTCAGAATTTTGGAGGCTCTGCGTGTTGAGTGGAGGATACCAGAGCGAAGAAATGAAAATATTAAATATTTCATTTCCTCGAGTGGGAATCGAACCCACAACGTGTCGCACTTACACTGTCGCGTAATTATACACGCTTGTGCCACTCTGCTACGACTGGCCTCTATTCTAAATATGTTTTATATTAGTGTATTGTTATGGCGGATTCGAATCCACTAATTTAACGATGTATCAAATACAACCTATTTCTTTTAACTCATTTAGCGGCAAACATGTTAATATACAAATCAAATCAAATCAACTTCACGCTGTATCCCGCACACAGGAGGGTAGACAGAGGAAACCTAGCGTTAAGACACTCCGTTCCCCACTTTCTGCTGAATTCTGGAGGCATTGCGTGTTGAGTGGCAGAACTCAACCCCGCGCTTTGCTCAACACCAGAGCAAAGTAATGGAAATATAAATTTAAGTAAATATTTCATCTCCTCGAGTGGGGATCGAACCCACAACCAGTCGGTTTTACAGTCACACTTTGTGCCCCTGTGCCACGATTGGCTACATATTAAAAAAAAGAACAACATGTTAATCTACAATATAATATTTTTTCATAAAGCTTGTTCTGCTTCATATATTTTTAGTATCTTATAAATTTTTGTATACCATTACGTATTACGAGTCATATTATATTGGTCTTATCATGTTTTTACATATTAGGATATTTATTATATGTATAAACCTTTGCGCGCATCTCCGAAAATCTCTTTTGAGAAATCTTATTATTTTTGGGGCTCATTTTCATTGGTTATTAACTCAGCCGTTATACAGTATTTGAAGGATCCTCAATTACTGGTTATCCAGTATTTGGCGGAAAATTGAGAACGGAGTGTCTTAACACTATTTTCCCTCTGCCTCCTTTGCTATGTGCGGGATACAGCGTGAAGCTGAAAATTTCCTAGTTTCTTGGTCTGACTACCAAATACATTCATCTTAAAAATTTATCTTTTTTAGTTATTTTATATCTATCTAGATAAAGTAAGCAAATTCGCTTCTAAAGTGTAAATGTGAGTTCTGTGATTTATTAATTCAGATTTTAATTAAAATCTGAATTAAAAGTAGCGGATATTTTACTTCACAACCCCCGCTATGTTTCAGTAAAAGTCCTGTAAAGATCGGACCAGCCGTTGTGTGGTGGACAAACAGACAAGCACACAAAAATCTTTAAATTGTTTATTTGTGTTTTGGTAACCCGTAAATAACAACCCCATTAAAAGCATAAATGTGAAATAAGACTCATAACCTCAAAAATCCTTTTGGCACCGTCAACCTTCATGGCACTCTTAAGATGTGTTGCAAGTTCAGAAACCATAGGTTCAGTTCTCCCTAGAGACAATATTTATCTCAGAACTTACTTACACCTACGGATCTGTTATTTCAATTGTGTACAAAGAAAATAACGTAATATTGAATTCTTTTTTTTTATTAATCAGCTTCACGAGCAGCTCTATCCCGCACCCAGCACGGTAGGCAGAGGAAAGCTAGTGTTCAGTCACTCCGTTCGCCACTTTTCGCTGAATTCTTTAATAACTGAAAAAGTAACAAATTATTCATAAAAGATTTGTTCTTCTATGAAAATAGAGCATAAAGTGTTAAATCAATTTCCACCGGCTCTCACTAGAGCCAACATCCGTTTATAAGCTTCATTTGCCAAACATTTTTATTAAAAAATCACTTTAAATAGCTTTAAATAGCTTTAAATAGCTTTAATTTAGCTCGCATGCTTAAAAACTTGTTACTCACTTAGGCTTCAAAAGGAGTTTGAAACTCGCAAACGTTGAAATTTTCACAACTTTATTGGCTGCCGTGTTTAATGCGGGAATTTTGACGGGAAATTAAAAGTTATCCCGCTGCGAGTCGAGTGTTTACTTTGTGACTGTTCATATTTTGTTTAAGTGTTGATTGAACGTTCACTGTACTCGTTTGGTGAAGTTTCAATTAGTAGAAAGAGTATACCAAGGCACTTTCCCACTTTGTGCCTTGTTTTCGTAACATTACGTGTTGAGTGACGGAATTCAACGCCACGCTTAGTCTGCTTGGGTGGTAACATTTAAAAGTCATTTAAATTATATAATTTCAGTGAGGGGAAATCGAATCCATAACTGTTTCAACTACAGTCAAATCTTTTTCAGTTGCGCCACGATGGCTTTGTATAAACATGAGAACAAGCAAAATAATATTTTTTTTCCTATTATATGTGAATCTAATATTAAAACATACCGTTCTTAATTTTCCTAGGAAATCGACATTAATTACAATACATTCTTTTTATTTACTTTTAAAAGAGGCCAGTCGTGGCGCAGCGGCACAAAGTGTGACTGTAAAATCGACTGGTTGTGGGTTCGATCCCCACTTGAGAAAATGAAATATTTATTTACATTTATATTTTCATTTTCTTCGCCCTGGTGCCGAGGCAAAGCGCGGCGTTTCGTTCTACCACTCAACACACAAGGCCTCCAGATCTCGGCGGAAAGTGGGGAATGGAGTGTCTTAACTCTAGGTTCCCTCTGCCTACCCTGATGTGTGCGGGCAGCGCGGTACAGCGTGAAGCAGATTTATTTATTTATTTCCATTTTAAAAGTAGTTTATGTTTGGTTCCGGGAACCAAACATAAACTACTTTTAAAATGTGCTTACCCAATAATACTAAATACTTAACATTTGTCTAACAGGTGAAAGCAGTTCGCTAGGCATGTCACCAGTACTAGCGTCTATAGCAGCGATGTCAGCGTTGATGGCCACAGCGGTGTGTGGGATACTTGCTATACTGTACAAGAAACATGTGAATCGACATCGACATTTGCCCGCCAAGCATGCTCCGCTGAGGTAAGTTCTTTATTAAGTTCACGCAGCGAGAATGTAGTGTTAAGACACTATAGTTCTCACTTTCTATCTAATTTTTGAGACATTATTTGCTAAGTGGTGTAACTCAATGCCGCGTTTTGTCTTGTTACCTGAGCGAGTAAACATTAATTCTTCATTCCCCCTAGTGGGAATCGAAGCCACAACCATAGCGTTTTCAATCGTTGAAATATTCACTTCATGATTTTGTAAAGCTTATAAATATTGTTAAAGTAATAAAATTAAGTATGTGTGACTAATTACAGAAATCTAAATATGTACTGCTTAAAAAGAGAATCGAACTCAAAACTGTGTCAGCTGATGTAGTATAGACTGCTCAATCATTTAATTTTTTTTTGTATGTTTACGCTGTGTGTGCTAAAATAATCAGCTCCCCACTTTCCGCCGGATTTTGGAAGCATTGGGTGTTGAGTGACGAAATAAAAAAAAAATAAAACTTTTTTTCCTTGAGTATGAATCGAACTCTTCACCTGTCACGTTTACAGCACCACGCTTGTACTCCTGCACCATGACTGGCACTCATTTTAAATTGCATATCAAAAAATCCCTTAAAACTCAAAAAAAAAATGGAAAAATTGTAAAAATAGAACTCTCATCAGACAAAAGATTTAATTCATCCATTTCTATCTCCACATACCAATGTACAGAAACGTTCGATTCGATTGAAATTGGTCTAAGCTCAAAGCAGGTATGTGATAACCAGACCGGAACTTCCCTGAAACAGGCTTGAGCCGATTAAAAGATTTGGACCACGCCTCGCTAGCGCTATGAATTGTTTTGCATCTGGTGTGGCTTGGTGGGTGTAAATTCCTAATTTAGCCACCAATTTGCTGTGTAAGAATAATGTAAGACGGTTGTAAATAAAAATAAAAGTAAATCAGCTTCACGCTATATCCCGCATACAGCAGTGTAGGCAGATAGAAACTAGTGTTAAGACACTCCGTTCTCCACTTTCCGCCGAGTTCAGGAGGCATTGCGTGTTGAGTGGCGGAACTCAGCGCCGCGCTTTGCCTCGACACAAGAGCGAAGAAATTAAAATATAAATGTAAATAAATATTTCACTTCCTCGAGTGAGGATCGAACCCACAATCAGTCGATTTTACAGTCACACTTTGTACAGCTGCGCCACGACTGGCTACTGTTAAGACAATTGTCTGGTTTTTATTTTAATCTTAAAGAGAGGAAAATTTTAAATTGCTATTTTAAGCAATGACTTCAAAATTAAAAATTTTTTTCTAATCTTTTAATTCTTTACTAATCATAATAATTAAAAGCTGTTTTAGTTATTTTCAATGGTACTTTTGCTTAATTGCAATCTGTATAAGAGGCAGGCTGATAAGGCGCATTGGCACAAAGTGTGACTGTATAAGCGATAGGTTGTGGGTTCGATTCCCAGGTGAGTAATGCAATACATCGTGAAGCTGAATAGAAAAAACCTCGTGTCTTTACTGAGTGACTGACAGACAACACACAGATCAAGCTGGGCTTCTAAAATTGAATGCCCATATTCAAGTAGGTTAGAAAGAAAGCATAACACTAACATAGGATTTTTCGAAATTCCTACGGGAACAGAACAAACGGAATTTTCTATTTTACGTTTTAAGGTCCACACTAATAAACTTGTGGTGGATTACTTGTCTTATATAAAAGCTTTGAAACTTTTATCAAAATTTGTTTGAAGATTACAATCTCGATCACCTTTATACTAAGGTCACCTCGTGACTGAGCTAAATACCAAAATGTCATCATAGACTTTGTACCTTTAAATTATTGAAATATTGTAATATATGGATTACTAGCCAAGGAAAAAAGTTAGTTCTCGTACTGGAAACTAAATATTTTTGTACTTTTTATCCACTTTTGTCAACTACACAAGGTTTACAACGGTAATTTCTTTTTGTTAAACGTTCATTTAGTATACAATATTTCTAACTTATATTTTGTATTTTTTGTTATGTGGAAAGATAGCATTCAAAGATAAATCTTGTTCAGAAATGAAACGTTAAATTTAATAGATCCTCTATTAACGTAACTAAATTACGCATACTAAACGATCAGGTAAACAGTAAAATATATAAGCATTCTGCCAACCCAAAATGGAACCCACAATCAATCAAAATTCCATAAAATACTTCCTAAATGTGTCACTATGGTGTTCATACAAATTCAAAAAAAGACAGCTTCGCATCTTTTCCCGCATAGTAGTAGATAGAGAATCTAAGGTACTATTTTCCTCGCCGAATTATCTTGACATTGTCTGTTGAGTACCTTAATTTCCGCTAAATTATCAAAACATTGCATCTTATATGGCAGAACTTAATATAGCGCTTGGCCGAGCAAATGAAAATAAATTAAATATAAACATTACCCACGAGTTTCGAACCACATTTTTCGATTTTATATAAATGATTTGCCATTTTTAGTGGGAAAGAACCATGATATAGTATTATTTGCTGATGATACTTCATTGATTTTTAAAATAAAACGACGACAAAACATATATGACGATGTAAACAATGCTCTATCGAAAGTAGTATATTGGTTTAGTGTTAATAGCTTACTATTGACAAAATACCTAACACAAAAATTGTTAATGCCGATGTTCTCTTGAATGCTGAAGCCGTGGATCCTGTCGATTCTACGGTATTTCTCGGTATCACCATTGGCTCTAAATTACAGTGGGGACCTCATATCGATGGGTTGGCGAATAGACTTAGCTCAGCAGCTTTTGCGGTTAAAAAAAATCAGACGATTTACTGATGTGGAAACGGCTCGCCTTGTTTACTTTAGCTACTTTCATAGTATTATGTCCTACGGCATTCTACTTTGGGGTAATGCAGCCGGTATTAAATCAATTTTTGTCTTGCAGAAGCGAGCTATTCGCGCAATCTATAATTTAGGCCCTAAAGAATCGTTAAGGCAAAAATTTAAAGAAATAAATGTATTGACAGTTGCATCTCAATACATTTTTGAAAATGTTATGTACATTAAGAAGAATACTAAAGATTTTGCCAAAATTGGTGATGTACATAATATCAATACTAGAAATAGGAGTAAACTTATTGCACCTGTAACCCGATTACATCGAGTCTGTAATTCTTTTATGGGACAATGTAGGGTCCCAGAAAACGTCAGAGATTGTTCTATATCATAATTTAAAAGAGTTGTGAAAAAACGCTTGTGTGTTAAAGGTTATTACCAAATTAATGATTATATAAATGATAACACGCCTTGGGAATGAAATGCTCGCTCCAGTCTGTTTCAAAGTATCATTGTCAGAAACGTTGAAATGTGATTTCGTATAATTGATCTCAAAAAAATAAGTCCCGCCTCGT
Source organism: Heliconius hermathena (assembly GCA_013403705.1). Lineage (NCBI taxonomy): Eukaryota > Metazoa > Arthropoda > Insecta > Lepidoptera > Nymphalidae > Heliconius > Heliconius hermathena. The sequence continues at coordinate 170,174 of JAAIXJ010000386.1, read as the reverse complement.
TTCTTGCGGCGGTTCTTCTCAGGTCTGAGGCATTATCTTTAGTGAACTGGTGGTAAATTATTTGACGTTCAAAAAATGAAGCATGTACCTTCTTATTTTGAATATAATTATTTGACTTTGACTTTGACTTCTATTCGAACCCACAGTCCCCGCCTTCAAACAGAGCCTGTCAGTGTGCCACCAAGTGGTCAAAAATAACTTATTAACTTAACTATTTTCCTTAGCGAATCAATGTACGCGGAACGAAGTGGTCAATGCAGTACTCCCGTGAAGGCCGAAGCTCGTCCCGCTCCCGAACCTGATCCTACAGACGACGCTGATCCTGATATAATACCAAATTTATATGGCAAGTATAGAAATATATATTCCACACACAATGCCTTCACAATTTTGCGGAAAGTGGAGAAGGAAAGTGTTTTAATGGGAACGGAGTGTCTCAACACTAAATTCTAAGTATCCATTTACCTACTCTGCTATCGTACAGTGTGAAGCTAAAAAAATATAAAAATTATAGTTTGTTTTTTTTTAATTAAAAATATTTATATGATACCTTTTGCATATTTTATTATTCAAAGATCTAATAATAAATATCTTAGAAGAATATTTATTATAAAGACCTAGTCAACAAGTCAAGAATTCCAACTCTCAAATTCTCATAGCAAAAATTTTTAGCGAATTTCTAGTAAGTAGACAAAGGAAAAGTAGCTTTTGTTTATTTTATGATATTTTTATGTCAATTTTATTTCTATGATAAGTGCTGTTTAATGTTTGCCTTACGAACGAAACTGTTCTGGACAGTGTGGTGTGATCCTAGCGCATGTATGATAGCTAAACGTGATGATTTATGACTGTAAACTGACGGTTGTGGGTTCGATTTACATTTGGAGAATTAATATTTTTTTTAGATACTCGCCCTGGTAACAAGACAAGGTGCGGCGTTGAGTGGCACCCAATGTCTTAATAATTACACGGGAAGTGAATAACGGAACGTTTTAACATCATGTTCACTATTGATATACTGCTTTATTCGGAATATATCGACAAGATAAGATAATGAGGCCAGTCGTGGCGCAGCGGCACGAAGTGTGACTGTAAAACCAACGGGTTGTGCGTTCGATCCCCACTCGAGGGGATGAAATATTTACTTAAATTTATATTTTCATTTCTTCGCTCTGGTGTCGAGGTTAAGCGCGGCGTTGAGTTCTGCCACTCAACACGCACTGCCTCCAGAATTCGGCAGAGTGGGGAACGGAGTGTCTTAACAATGGTTCCCTCTGCCTACCTTGCTGTGTGCGGGATACAGCGTGAAGCTGATTTTTATAAGAAAATAGCTCTGAGCGTAAAGAAAGGTAAATTAAAAAATACAACAAATTCGAATCCACGACCCAGATTGATAGAGCGGAACCTGTTAGGTGACGTCGTTAGCAATTCAATACTGAGATACGAAATAACCATTATAACGCTTCATTTATTCACAGAGCTCAATACAAATCGTAGGACGGTGAATCTGTGAATTCTGACACCTTTCATTTCTGTTGGAATTTTGAAATATTCCATTTTAAATGGGGATTCCAGCTATTTGTTTTCTTCTTATAATTTATATCTCCTTATAAAATAAATAAATCAGCTTCACGCCGTATCAAGCACGGAGAAGGGTAGGTAGAAACCTAGTGTTAAGACACTCCGTTCTCATTTTCCCGTTTGTTGAGTGGCGGAACTTTGCTTCGATACCAGAGCGAAGAAATGAAAATGTAAATTTAAATAAATATTTAATTTCTTCATGTCAGGATCGAACCCACACCAGTCGCACTTTCAGTCACACACCTGTGATCCTGAAACTACGAAGGGCCTTATATTATGTATCTCTTATTTATTTTTTAATAATACGCTATCGTTGTAAATTTGGAATTCATTCAAATAGTTTTTTAATCCCTTTAGAATTATGTAGTTGTTGTTAAGATGATTAACAACAGTCTTTTGTCTACATATAACCACCCAATATAAAATATTATACAATATTTCTTCTTATCAATTGATATTACATTTCATTTTAATTTCTTAGTTATATAACCACAGCAAATAGAGAAAATTAATAAATATTAAAATATTTTCATTTGGTCGCTCTGGTAACAAAACGTAGCGCAGCATTGATTTCCACTTCTCAAAACGCAATGTCTAGAAAATTAAACAGAAAGTGGCATGTCTTAACACTAAGTTTCCTATCCCGCCATATGCGGGATACTGCGTGAAGCTATAAAAAAATCTAATATACAAGACTAATTCATAAAATTAACATCCAAATTCATCCAACAGAAAGAAGACCTGTATCGAACGGCTATATGAGTCTCCAGCGACCGCCGTCTAACGGTAAGGTCCGTGAAGTCAGCGACGACGCCCGCTCCGAGCCCGACGGCGGCGGGTATTACGCGGACTTCAGGAAAAAGGACTATAAAATACCTTTGACTAGTGTAAGTATAGGTTTTGGTTTTAAACGCGATGGTTTTAAATTCGATTACAATTTGGGGGATTTGATTATAATAATTATTAATTAATTAGTTTTTTCTATTTTGTCTCTATGGTAGAGTCGCTAATGAATTGTATATTTGTTTATTGTCCATTGTCTAATAATAACTGGAAATAGAAGAATATATAATAATAACTAGGCACAAACTTTAATTAAGAAATTTAAAATTTGGACACATTGGAATTCTAAGCTGTGACTCTCAGAAACCGTCTCTAATTAAACTATACGTTATTATCGAGCTATATTGAATATATTATGTGTTATTTTTGTTAATACTAAGTTACCAAGAAAAAAACTATGTGGAAAAAAATATTAATGTGTAATAACTAAAATTAATACACACACAAAAAAACTATAAAAATAAATAAATCTACAAAAACCTCTCTTATCCAATTAGCCTGTTATTAACACCAACAGAATAGAATCTAACACAACTGAAAAGGAAAAATTTCGTATAAATTTTTACACCGCCAATTCATGTAGTCTTTTTTTAATAGAAAAAAACGCAATTATGTGCACCACTGAAGTATGTTTTCATTCAGAATGAAGTGACTTTTTTATGTTGAACACAATAGCAAAGTAAATACAATATATACTGTACGTTCACTTACTAGGTCAACACTATTTTCCCGAAGCAGCCACAATTAGTGTTATATGGGCCAAGCATTTAAATTACTTTCATACATTTTTTTTAACTCTACATTTTGAATGAACTCTGCTTAATGATGCGACACTACCCTCTAATAATGTTGGTTTATTAAAACTTTGAGATTCGCTCTTGACAATTTTTTGTAGCTACCCTCAGTTTCAAGGTGTTGTTTTGTTTCGCTAAGTGCAAGGCACTGGAGTCTTTTCGACGTTCTCTACAATATTGTGATTCTGCTATTAAAATCAAAATGGAAATAACAAATAAGAAATGATTGTATTTTATGATTGTGTAGATTGTACTTTTAGAATCGTTCACAAAAACCAGCGAGAAAACAAATGCTGTATATTTAAATTACTGTAATAATTTACATATGAAATTGTATTAGGAGGCTAGTCGTGGCGCAGGGGCACAATGTGTGACTGTAAAACCGACTGGTTGTGGGTTCGATCCTCACTCGAGGAGATGAAATATTTACTTAAATTTATATTTCCATTTCTTCGCTCTGGTGCCGAGGCAAAGCGCGGCGTTGAGTTCTGCCACTCAACACGCAACGCCTCCAGAATTCGGCAGAAAGTGGGGAACGGAGTGTGTTAACACTAGGATCCCTTTGTGCAGCTGTGCGGGATACAGAGTGAAGCTGTATAAAAAAAATATAAAAAATTGTATAAGAAAAAAAATTAAATTATAAAAAGTAATATAAAGGTTCCTTGGGAATTTCAATAATAATATGTATCAATTGATAAATAAAAGAAAGTGTGGCTTAATTTATAAGTGTTGAATTTCCACTTAGTCAAATGTAATTTTATATGGTGTACTTTATAAATTGAAATATATAATAAAAAATATACAGTATAGTTCCAATTAAATGAATAATATAATAGCACATGCTTACTGTATATAAATAAAAAGAAAATACGAGTATTCCTCTTATATCATATATAGAGCCACCAATCGTATGCAAAAGACCTGATTAGTATTTTTTTATCATCTTCAGCTTCACGCTGTATCCCGCACACAGGGTAGGCAGAGAGAACCTAGTGTAAGACACTCCGTTCCCCACCTTCTGCCGAATTCTGGAGGCATTACGTGTTAAGTGGCAAAACTCATCGCCGTGCTTAGCCTCGACACCAGAGCGAAGAAATGGAAATATAAATTTAAGTAAATATTTCATCTCCTCGAATAGGGATCGAACCCACAACCAGTCGGTTTTACAGTCACACTTTGTGCCGCTGCGCCACGACTGGCCACTGCAAGTGAATATATTTTATAAATTGAAATATAATGTATAGTTATAACTAAATGAATAATACAATAACATAGTGTAATAGCCGTACTTGTGCGTACTGTATATAAATAAAAAATATATATATTCCTCTTCTATCATATATAGAGCCACCAATCGTATACACAAAGACCTAATTAGTATTTATTTTGTCATATATATAATAAAAACATTTATTTTACAGTCATATCACAGTTTAAACCGCGTGAACAAAGGCGTGAACGCGTGCAGTCCGGGCTCGGGCGTGACGTCATCACTCACTGCGCACCGCCTCCGACCGGAAGTAGTCACTACCTCCCATAGAGTTCAAGAGAGCTGTATATAAACTAAATATAGAGGCATTGTAATAGTTTGGCATTTATATTATAGACTCGTGGAATTAAATATTTTCTAATAAAGATAATTTAAAAGTATTGGTTTAATTGAAATGTAGAGTCGATATTTAGAGCTATAATTGGACTTTTTTAATGCAATCAGGTTCTAAATCAAATTTCAAATGTAATATTAAATTGCAAAACGTAATAAATTTATATATTATATATTAGTATTTAACTGAAACGTTCCATACAAAATATATGCTCTACATAAACAATAGTGTACAATTTTTAAAAATCTATTCAAAATTTTATATCAGAAATGTATACAAACATAATTTTTTATGGGAAAAATCTGTAGGATTAAATAGCTTCCGAACCATTACAATGCCTTGAGACCCTCCAATGTAAATATTCTGATAAGATAAGTACTGACTGTGTTCCTTTCATAGTTTAACCTTTTGTAAATTTGACTTTTTACTCGTTTGTGTAAAGATAGAGTAAGGTACACTTGTTAGGGGGCAATTCGCTTAAAGTTTGAGAAGCACGGTACGGGTCTATAGATATATATTTTCTCGATACGACTATAAAGATATCAAATTTTACTTTTTTAAATATGATATGTATATATGATTTTTTGTAGCTTCAAGCGGGATTCCCCAAATAACAGAGTAAGCAGAGGGAACCTAGTGTTAAGACACTTCCTTTCCATTAAAATTCCGCTAAATACTGAAGGCATTATCTGTATTGAGTTATACATAATTGCGTGGTGTATTTTATGTATTTATAGTTTTAACCAACAATATAGAGGAGGTAAACTATAATGACTAATAACTAGTCTCAGTAAATTGGAAAACTAAAAGAAAACCATATATTAACAATTATTAAATAATTATATTATATATATATCATGGTACCAGTCGTGGCGCAGCGTCATGAAGTGTGACTGTAAAACCGACTGGTTGTGGGTTCGATCCCCACTCGAGGAGATTAAATATTTACTTAAATTTATATTTCCATTTCTTCGCTCTGGTGTCGAGGCAAAGTGCGGCGTTGAGTTCTGCCACTTAACACGCAATGCCTCCAGAATTCGGCAGAAAGTGGGGAACGGAGTGTCTTACACTAGGTTCCCTCTGCCTACCGTACTGTGTGCGAGATACAGCGTGAAGCTGATTTATTTATTATGGTACAAAAATCAATTAACCAATCTATTTGAAAAAAATATTTATAAACCTTTTTTATATTTTTTCCATATAAATAAATATTTCCTTTTTTTAGAACGGAATTTATGTATGTATACGATTATCTATAGACTCTGAATGCATGTTTTAAATAATATTGTTAATACTTAGGTCACTCTAAATCTGTATATTAAAAATAAAGAATTTCATAAAAAAAGCTATATTACAAATGTCTCAGTTTCTATTTTATTACATGTTTGGTTAGAATGGAAAGAGTGCAGTAAATTATTGAATTGTTCAATTACCTCAATTATTTTCAAAAACAAGTGAATAAAAATATTAATAAAACAAAAAATCCACCTTAATATATCTAATAACGCTCACACCATCAAGACAAATCCAATGATGTATCAATCAACTAAATCGGTTTACTGCCTTAACATTTACAAGAGAAAAGGGAACAGGTATACATACAAACATACATACACCTTAAAACATAACCCTCGTTTTGAGTTTTACCGCAATCGGGGAAGAAATTAATTATTTGACGCTTTTTCCCGCAAAGTAGAAAGAAGGAACCTAGAGGTAAAACACGTCATTCCCCAATTTAAATGGCAGAAATTCTACGTCGCACTTTTTCTACCTAAGCGAGGAAGTTATAATAAAAAAATAAATCAGTTTCACGCTGTATCCTGCACACAGCGAGTAGGTAGAGGGAACCTAGTGTTAAGACACTCCGTTCCCCACATTCAGCCGAATTCTGGAAATTGCGTGTTGAGTGGCAGAACTCAACGTCGCGCTTTGCCTCGACACCAGAGCGAAGAAATGGAAATGTAAATTGAAATATATAAATATTAAATATATCACACAATAACCTAACCTAACCTAACCAAATAATAGAGGCCGGTCGTGGCGCAGCGGCACGAGGTGTGACTGCAAAACCGACTGGTTGTGGGTTCGATCCCCACTCGAGGAGATGAAATATTTACTTAAATTTATATTTCCATTTCTTCGCTCTGGTGTCGAGGTTAAGCGCGGCGTTGAGTTCTGCCACTCAACACGCAATGCCTCCAGAATTCGGCAGAAAGTGGGGAACGGAGTGTCTTAACACTAGGTTCCCTCTGCCTACCCTGCTGTGTGCGGGATACAGCGTGAAGCTGATTTAATTTAATTTTTAATTTAATAACTGTCCCACGACGGCCTTAAAAAGTAATAATTTATAAACTATCCCACGGGATCCCCACCGGGAACATATCATGGGAACGCTAACACTCTAGCGCTAACTATATCACATGATGACAATGTACCGAAATGCTTAGAGCTCGGTTAAAAATTATCACCTATATGTAGAATGACGAATAAATATTTATTAGTACGATATTCATAGTCAAGGCCAGTCGTGGCGCAGCGGCACGAAGTGTGACTGTAAAACCGACTGGTTGTGGGTTCGATCCCCACTCGAGGAGATGAAATATTTACTTAAATTTATATTTCCATTTCTT
>JAAIXJ010000386.1:120726-160427 GCA_013403705.1 Heliconius hermathena | reverse complement strand
GTAAAATCATCTGGATCTCCTCTAAGGATGGGCGTTCCACAAGGATCTATACTTGGTCCCCTTTTATTTCTTCTTTATATTAATGATCTGCCTTTTTATGCAAAGAACCTATGTGATATTGTACTCTTCGCAGATGATACCTCTTTAATATTTAAGGTAGACAGAAATAAAACAAACTATGACGAAGTGAATAGTGCATTATCGCATATTCTTTATTGGTTTGATATGAATAATCTAATGTTAAATGCTAAAAAAACTAAATGTATTGAATTTGCTTTACCAAACGTTAAAAAGCATAATTTTAGTCTAGAAATTAAAGGAGAAACAGTCAGTGTGTCGGAATCAGCTATTTTCTTAGGTTTAACGATAGATTCCAAACTCCAGTGGAACACTCATCTAGAAACACTTGCGGATAAACTCAGCTCTGCCGCGTTCGCAATAAAAAAAGTAAGACAAATGACGGACGTTGAAACTGCCCGACTAGTCTACTATAGCTATTTTCATAGTATTTTATCTTATGGAATGTTGCTATGGGGCAGTGCTTCAGATATAAATTCAATATTTATTCTTCAAAAAAGAGCCGTGAGATATATTTATAATCTAAGAGCTCGAGATTCTCTGCGAGATGTTTTTAAAGATGCAGGTATTATTACAGTTGCTTCACAATTTGTATATTATAATATTCTGTTTGTCCGGCAAAATGTACAGTGTCATAGTAAAAATAGAGATATACATACGATAGGAACGAGAAATAAAGATAAACTTGTTACGCCACGTTTTCGCCTCCAAAAAGTTAATAAATCTTTTATGGGTCTGAGTATACGTGTATATAATAAACTTCCGCAGTGTATTCTAAGTTTGCCACTACCACAATTTAAAGTAGCTTTAAAAAAAATACTAACAAGTAAAGCTTATTACACTGTTCAAGAATATTTAGAGGATAAACATGTATGGAATTAATGTCTATTGAATGTGATGCAGGATAGCTGCCAGTTAATGTAATAAAATTATATATTATACCATTGACTTTGAAAAGAGCAACTGTTGAGTTTCTTGCCGGCTCTTCTCAGCAGAACTGCCTTCCGAACCGGTGGTAGCTTTTTATTTTTTGTTATATGTTCATTCGACGATTCAAAAGTGCTTATAAAAGTTTATTTGAATAAAGAATATTTTGAATTTGAATTTGAATTTGAATTACATTTTAAATGGTGGACATCGAGGTGAACATCGAGGAGTGACTTGTTTTTATTTTCATTACCAAAATAAAAATAAAAACAAGTCACTCCTGCCAAATGTACTCAGCCCACAACCATCTCCTTTACAATCTGACGCTGTACCAGGCTGTGGTGGTATTATAATGTCATATTATACAAAATACAATAAACAAAAGTAATTTCAAAACGGAAACACATTTACGATTACATATCAATTTTTACATGAATTATGGTCACAATACACAAATAAAATATTTTGAGCTCTCACGACGTCATATTTCGAGAATATAAGATCGAAAATAGCATAAAATGCAGTTTAATAAATTCAAAGTGAGTTAAGTTAGGAGAAAAATGAAATGTATTTTTTAAAGTATAAAGATCAATTTCGTGTATTTTTTTTATTTCGTAGTTAAATTTCATAATACCACCCGTCGATCACAAAATTTTATATATCAACTATTAATATAAAGTTGTACAAGAGATTGTTTGGTTGAACGTGCTAATCTCAGGAAGTACTGATTCGAATTAAATAAAAATCAAATTAAATCATCTTCACGCTGTATCCCGCAAACAGCAGGGTAGGCAGAGGGAACCTAGTGTTAAGACACTCCGTTCCCCACTTTCGCCGAATTCTGGAGGCATTGCGTGTTGAGTGGCAGAACTTCGAATCGGATCGAATCGATTGATTGATGATTCGAATCGGAAATTTATTTTAGTGTTGGATAGTCCATTTATAGAGGAAGACTATAATATAGGCCAGTCGTGGCGAAGAGGCACAAAGTGTGTCTGTAAAATCGACTGGTTGTGGGTTTGATCTTCACTAGAGGAAGTGAAATATTTACTTAAATTTATATTTCCATTTCTTCGTTCTGGTGTCGAGGCAAAGCGCGGAGTTGAGTTTTGTCATATTGGGCACTTAGAATGTGTATCGTTCACATTTTTAGGGTTCCGTAACTTTTAAGGAAAAGGAACACTTATAAGATTATTTTGTTGTCCGTCTGTCTGTCAAGAACCTTTATTTCAGGAAAGCTTTGAGATATCGAGTAGAAATTCAAACCATATACTCATATCTACGGCCCCATGCTTTTCTGAAATAAAATTATTTTTACATTTATTAAAAAAAGATGTATCTGTTTATATCACAAAAAACGTATTCCGACATTATCAAGGAAATCAAAATTTATAGGGCGCTTCCATTTGACACTACAGGTAGTACTAGTTCAGGAAAAAATCAGAAAACTAAAACTTATCAATTCCACTTGAATACGGAGGCGAAGTCGCACATAAAAGCTAGTCGTATCATATAATATATCGTTGTAAAATTTAAAAGTTTGTATTTCGTTGATAGTGCCAATTAAGAATGTAGATTTTTATTTATATTCCATACATATTGGTGGATGAATATTGGATATTAAATAAAAACAAAAGCTTTTGACGATATATTTGTTTGAAAGCAAAGTGTAATATGTAGGGAACTATTATATTATTTTGATGCAGGTTAGTTGCGGTAATTTTTTAGACTTGTGGTTTATCTTATTAAAAAAATACAAAAAAAAGAAACATAAAGCAGTAAATTAAAATGTACAGTAGGCGGTCTTATCGCTATAAGCGATCTCTTCCAGGCAACCTTAAAGTTTAGTAGTAGTTAGAACGGTAGACGGTTATTTCATTATTTGTACAGAGATAAATATATAGGCGAATATATAAATACATACGTACGTACATACATACTAATATAAAATATACGTAAATACATACAGCAAGTTATGTTGAGGCCAGTCGTGGCGCATCAGCACAAAGTGTGACTGTAAACCGACTGGTTGTGGGTTCGATCCCCACCCGAGGAGATGAAATATTTACTTAAATTTATATTTCCATTTGTTCGCTCTCGCGTCGAGGCAAAGTGCAGCGTTGAGTTCTGCCACTCAACACGCAATGCCCCCAGACTCCGGCAGAATGTGAGGAACGGAGTGTCTTAACACTAGGTTCCCTCTGCCTACCCTGCTGTGTGCGGGATACAGCGTGAAGCTAAAAAAAAGTTATGTGGACGGAAGTTAGTGTTAAGACATCCTGTTCCACATTTTTCGCCCAATTTTCAAGACATTGCAATTATGTTTGGTGGAAAAACTCAACGCTGCAACTCTTATTTTTACCAGAGCCAGGATATGAAAATAATTAATTCCCCAAGCAGGAATCGAACCCACAAACGTATTGATTAAAGTCAGACGTCACACCGCTGCACGAAAGTAAAAAATATACATTAAAAACCTTTGCACTTATCTATTGGACTAGAGAATTCAAATTCAAAACATTATTTATTTAAAATAGAATTTTTAAAGCACTTTTGTACCGTCGATGAACAGAAAGCTACCACCGGCTCGGAAAGCAGTCCTGCAGAGAAGATTCAACATGAAACTTAATAGTTGACTTAATAGCTATTTTGTATAAGAGATTTTTTATGGAAAAAGACAAGCCATACCCACGTGATCACCACCACCTGATCACGTGATCACCACCCACGACACCAGAGACGCTAAAGATGTATTGCCGGCTTTTAAGATGGAGAGAGACGGGATTTTTGAAGATATCCATTTATCATTTACCTGGAAACACTGGGCGTAGACTAGTCCTGCAGGTTGTTCACAGTTGCCTGGCGCGTGAGAGGAAGTTCCTACGAAACCGCTCAATAGTGGAGTACCACGTATTTAGATATTCTTACCACGTATCTACTTTCATTAAAAAAGTTATAAAAAATCATCACTCTGACAAGATTCGAACTCATAACCAGCATTCAATTAAGCAACACAGAATTCAAATAATAAAATTACGAAATTTATACGACGAAAATACATATTATTATGAAAAAAAGTTCTAAATTATGACAGGCGATGCCACACAGAGTGACAGCCATAAAGAGTATTTATTTGACACATTGTGATAGTAAAGCAGATTTAATGAAAGCTTGTATAGTATATGATACATAAAACAATCACTATAAACAACAACACGCCTACAGTGAAATGGTAAGATTAACAACGGCGGTAAAAGTAAATATAAATATAAATCAAACTAAATTTTGTGGTTCTCGTGGCGCAGTTGCGCTATTGACTATTATTGTGGAGGTTGCGGGTTCGATTTTTACTTAAAAAGAAATCAGCTTCACGCTGTATTCTGCATACAGCAAGGTAGGCAGAGGGAACCTAGCGTTAAGACACTCCGTCCTCCACTTTTTGCCGAATTCTGGACGTATTGCGTGTTGAGTGGCAGAAATCAACGCCGCGCTTTGCCTCGACACCAGAGCAAAGAAATGGACATATAAATTTAATTAAATAGTTCCAACTCTTCGAGTGGGGATCGAACCCACAACCAGTCGGTTTTACAGTCACTCTTTGTGCCACTGCGCCACGACGGGCCTCAATTTTACTTATAAGGAATGATGTATTGAAATTATTTTAATGTTTCCCTCTTTAGTAACTTATAGCCCAGTCTAGACGTTCAGTCTGCCTTTCAACAAGCAATGTCAGGAATTACTGGGTCCCAATTAAAAAAAATCTGTAGTAGTTATATTAAATAATTTATTAATAATAATTTACTAATAATAGTAATATCTTTTCAACCAAGAAACAAAGCTGCAGGCAAAGCTAGTTTTACATATTTTAATGAAAAAACAAAAGGTCTCAGCTAAACAAACGAAATTTGTAAAATACTTTTCATTATTTTGTTCATAATATTCTTATCTAATCGAATGTAGAGTCAAATATAATTTATACCATAACTGTCGAGATTAATATCTTATACGACATCAGGGAATAGCGATTACACTAATGCACGTTGGATTAGGGGCTTACTTGTATTTTTGTATTTTATATAGGAATAATATATAAAAGGAATCTGTTTTTTTATATATCTCACATCATTCAAGGGTAGAGACGATTTAGTGTTTAATTTCAATTCGAAAAAAATCTTACTACCATTTTGTCAACAATTTGGCAATTGAATTGTGAATTTATATATTTTTTTTATAACTTCATGCTGTCAACCACTAAGAAGTCACTCCATTCTCCACTTTCCGCCCTATTTTCGAGACAATGTCGAGTGGCGAAATTTAACGCCGCACTGGCCTGTTACCTTCCCAGAGCAAAATATTTAAATAATTCATTCCCCTCAGGGAAAATTTAACCCAACACTAACACTGTAGAGAAAAAAAAGATCTAAAACTCATAAAGCTTTTACTTGGAGCTTTTCGGGAACTTATATTCCAATTATCAATAGGTATATACAATACATATACATATAATACCTATATCTTGTTTGACGGTTTGTTTACTGCCGAATAATACGGCAGTTTTCCCAAAACTACCGCATTATTCGGAGAATGTGATTGTTGGGAAACAATGAGCTGGAGGTATCTTTGATCCATAGCTATAGGTCGAAAGGTCATTTGTCCTATATGTTATGCATTAAGCAATTTAGAACATAAACTAATTATTATGTTTTGTTATTAATTTAAATATTGTGTTTATCTACTTTTTTTTAACGTCATGCTGTATTCCGCACGTCCATAGCAAGGTACTCAACTTCACTACTGCCGAAATCTGGAGGTATTGTGTGTTGAGTGGCGTAGCTCAACAACGCGCTTCGCCTCGAAATCAGTGCGAAGAAATTGAAATTGATTGGAATTCAATGTCAGTCGTACAAACTGTTGCTGTAAACGTGACTGCTTGTGAGTTTGATCCCCACTCGAGGAGATGAAATATTTATTTAAATTTATATTTCCATTTCTTCGCTTTGGTGTCGAGGCAAAGCTTGGCGTAGAGTTCAAAAATGTCAAAATTCAGTTGTAAGTGGGGAACGGAATGTCTTAACACTAGGTTCCCTTTGCCTATACTGCTGTGTGCGGGATACAGTGTGAAGCTGATGTGATATAATTTTTAATTCGAGTGGAAATAGAATCAACAACTTATCGTGATCTGTGAACTGTGAACTGGCCTGAATATTATTTATATTGGGATACATTTTTTATATTGACCAAGAACCTAGTCTAATAAAGAGTAACATTTTTTTTCACTTTGCTAAAATCTCCCTACAGAGATGCTAACAAATTTCAACATAACTTGAAAACACATGGCTTAGTGTCAAGGACGGCTTCCAAGATGCGCGGGTTCCAATCCCGCACGTCAAAATTTTTACACGTTTCCTTAATAAATATGCTATTACATAAATATTTCTATCCTAAGCATGAAATAACACTTTAAAATGTTAAAAACAATTTTATACGCTAATGCTGAGGTTCGACTCCCATTCAAGAAAATGAAATATTGATATTTTAATTGTTCGCTCTGAAAACGAAACAAAGTATCACTCAACACGCAGTGCCTCCAGAATTAGGCGGAAAGTGGGAAACCGAAGTGTCTTAATGGGAACATAGTGCACACTACGTACCCTCTGCCTATCCCACTGTGCGTGGGATACAATGTGAACCTAAACAAAAATGCATATAATGTCACCATTTTCGTTTCCACATAGGTACTTATACGTACTTACCAATGTATTCACCGCAGCTGGGAAATTCTGACAGATGACCTAATTGTCATATTTGGGCTGCGGTCAGTTACATGATTGATACGCTCCATCCCACCACACTCACCGCGCCGCAGCAAGGTAGTTTCAAAAGGTTATTCATCTAATTATTTGGAATCTATTTGGAAAGGATAATATGGAAATATGGCAACTTTGTGTTTTGAATCTATTGGTAGGTATTTTGTTTCCAGGTATTCAAGTCTATTGGAATTTGTCAATTTTTTATGCTTGATGGAAGCTTTTTTTTTTGTTGATCACATTGTATTCATAATACTTATGGTAAAAGAGACAAAGCCTGGTGTTGAGTTCTGCCATTCAGCACGCAATGCCTCGATAATTGGGAAAGTGGAAAATGGAAGTGTCCGGAGAAAACGGAGTGTCTTAACACTAATTTTCCAGATTCCCTTTGCCTACTCTGCTAACTTCAGGACTCGTATAGCTTAAAGTTTAACAAAATATATCAGCTTCACGCTATATCCTACACACACCAGGGTAGGCAGAGAGAACCTAGTGTTAAGATATTCTGTTCCCCACTTTCCGTGGATTTTTCGAGGCATTGCGTATTTTGGTGCCAGAGCGAGAGAAATTAAAATATTAATAAACAATATTTACATTGAAAAATAAAGGTTAATAGACCAAGAATATTTTTTAATATAAACTACTAGATACCTATAAAAAAAAGGAAAAGATGTAGAAAAAAAATAACATTCAAAATGTAAAAGATTAAAAAAAAAACCTTTTTATTTACGTCAATTCCTATAAAAATAAAGAAACGCATACATTTATTATTATTAACGAAAAGCTAGCAACTTCCTAAAGAACAACAACGAAGCAAAATATAACGATTTGTAAATACAATCGACGTATCCTTAAGCATCAAGTGGCAGATTGAAATGTCCATACATTTGTAAGGTGTTACTTGCTGTCCTTGGATTGTATTTTTTAATATAGTAGTAATAAATAAAGAGAGACTCTTATTCATGTATTTTCCAGTACATTAGGTTAAACAGAGAAAATCTAATATTAGGAGACTTTCTCCACCTTTCGGCCAATTTTGAAGACAAATGTTGCATGGTGGAATGTTGCCCTTAGCCTACTATACTTAACAGGCCCAATTAATAGTAAGTAAATGAAAGTAATTAAAGTTAAATCATTCTCTCAAATAGGAATGGAACCTACAACAACTGTTCATAGTTAGAAGCTGTCCCACTGCGTCACGACGGTTTTAACTAATCCGTAGTAAAACTTTATATTATATAGAATACTGGATATTTGTATAACGATCATTAACTAATAAGTTACTTTATGGATAAAAATTACGAGCCATCTAGCAGTTAAACATTTTTTTCCCGTTTTCGTCAGAAGTTCAATTTTCTGTTAAAAAATCACACAAAATTTATTATTATAGGGTATTAAGATAGAAAGAAGTCAGTCGTGGCGCAGCGGCACAAAGTGTGACTGTAAAACCTGTTGTGGGTTCGATCCCCACTCGAGGAAATGAAATATTTACTTAAATTTATATTTCCATTTCTTCGCTCTGGTGTCAAGGCAAAAGCGCGGTGTTGAGTTCTGCCACTTAACACGCAATGCCCTCAGAATTCGGCAGAAAATGGGGAACGAAGTGTCTTATACTAGGTTCCCTTTGCCTACTCTGCTGAGTGCGGGATACAGCGTGAAGCTGATTTTATTTGATTTATTTTTTGATTTTTAAGATAGATAATGACGTCCGCCTCCTTTAGTCCACCGTTGATCTGTAGATATTATAACATTGAATTGAGCGGAAATTTAAATGTCATAGTCATATCTCTACTTATCTAGACAAATGAAGAGAATTGGTTGAAAATAAGAAAAAAAAAATAATTCAATTTTGTACCCAAAGCGGCACAAGCCATTTTATCGAGCGGAAGTTGTATATTGCGGATGGATACTTCCGGCGGAATTAATTAAGGAGTAAAGTGAATTTATCAACTCTATAGAGTTTAAGAGCTTTTGTTAACTTTGTTCTGGTAACTACATACATGTGATAACACTTACGGTTGAGTTATTGTATTTTTGGGATTGATATTAATATAACGAATATATTATATTAATATGTGAGGCCAGTCGTGGCGCAGCGGCTCGAGGTGTGACTGTAAAACCGACTGTTTGTGGGTTCAATCCCCACTCGAGGAGATGAAATATTTACTTAAATTTATATTTCCATTGCTTCGCTCTGGTGTCGAGGTTAAGCGCGGCGTTGAGTTCTGCCATTCAACACGCAATGCCTCCAGAATTCGGCAGAAAGTGGGGAACGGAGTGTCTTAACACTAGGTTCCCTCTGCCTACCCTGCTGTGTGCGGGATACAGCGTGAAGCTGATTTATTTTTATTTTTTATATTAATATGTTGGCGCACTAGGAACAGCGTTTGACTGTAACTGGGTGGGGGTTGTTGGTTCATATACCATTCTGGGGAAGTATTAAAGGCATGAGAGTCTTTATTGAAGACGTGAGTGAGTGAGTTCGATTCCTACTCAAGGAAATTCAATATTTAATATTTTCATTTCATGAATCCAAGCGCGACACTGAGTTATGTCCTTTGCGTACAATGTAACAATTTTATGGTATTAATGTAAATCACAAAATACAATAAAGAGTATATAGGTATAAAGTGGAAGCAAAAAGTGGGGAACCAAAATGTCATAATAGGGAGCGTAGTGTCTTAACACTAGGTTTACAGGTTCCATCTGCCTACCCTGCTATGTGGGTAATGATAAAAAAAAGGTGCTCCGTTCTCCACTTTTCACATAACTGAATTCCAACTGAAGAAAGAATGGAAGATAATTTTAAAATATTCATTTAGAACTCACTATTGTCACAATGTAATTGTATTTTTGACTATAACAATCTGTTTTTTTTTTTCAATTATTATTTTTTACTTTTTTTATTCCACTCAAATAAATTCAAGCGTTCTATCAAATGAAGCAACTCGTATGGAATATACGAGTTCGTGTTGTAACATTTATATAGCTGTTATGATTTTTATTATTAGCTTTCTCTGTGGGAAGATTGTTACAAAACTTCGTTATTCGGAGAACATTGTTTGTTATATTTATTTTATTGACTCTGTTTATATATTGCATAATGGCTAGGTTTGTAAAGTTAAGAACTATTTTAAATAAAAATTGAAAATATTATCATTTGTAAATCCTAAAAAAATAATTGCCTTAAAAGGGGGGCAATAGTATTTAGTAATTTGGTGGGTTCGAGACCTCCAATTTCCTTACTGAACCCTCGGTGAGCGAGCCCGACTCGCGCTTATCTGGTTTTTTTATAAAATATTCACAAGAAGTGCTGGTTGGAAACCAAGCTGAGTTTAAAATTATTATTGATGATATTATTACTGAAAAGTTAGTAATGTTATTGAAAAGGAAAATCAGACGTCGCGTCAAATTTCCAGATATAGTGACATAAGACAATAACTTGAACTTGAACTTGGAGACTAAACCCACAACCATCGTCTTACATCGCTGCAGGACGTCCTCAACGTATTTTTATTTTCAGCTTCACGTTCACTAGATTTCCAGTTTCCCTTTTATCCTGCTATGAGCGGAATACAGCGTGAAGCTAAACAAAAAAATAGATATTTCTAAAAAATCAAATCAGCTTCATGCTGTATCCCGCACACAGCAGGGTAGGCAGAATAATTACCTAGTGTTAAGACACTCCTCTCCCCATTTTCTGCCGAATTCTGGAGGCATTGCGTGTTGAGTGGCAGAACTCAACGCCGCGCTTTGCCTCGACACCAGAGCGAAGAACTGGAAATATAAATTTAAGTAAATATTTCATCTCCTCGAATGGGGATCGAACCCACAATCTGTCGATTTACAATCACACTTTGTGCCGCTGCGCCACAACTAGCCTCTATATTACTAATATTTAATTATTTGACAACCTTACGTTGTTTGGTATTTATAAATATTTAATTAAACACTTATAATTTAGAAGGCATCGCGTGTTCGTTTAGATTAACCTAATAATATATTTATATGCTATTGATTTTTTTTAATGATCATGTTTGATACAACCCACGCATAGTATAACATTGTAGATCCACATGGTGCAAGTAAATGTCTGGTGTACACGCAATAGTATTGAATTCGATATCCATTTGAAGATATGATTTATAGTCATAGCAGGGAATATAGGTAGAAGGAATCTAGGAATTTAAAAATCTAATGTTAAGACACTCTGTTTCACACTGAGACAGTTACGTTCTCCACTTTCCAACGAATTCTCGAGGCATTAAGTATTGAGTGGCAACTCAACACGGCGGTATGTCTTGTTACAAGAGCGAGAATTTTTTTTTAAATAAATAAAATGAATTCAGCTTCATGCTGTATCGCGCACACAGCATATTAGGCAGAGGGATATTGGTGTTAAGACACTCCTTTCCCCAAATTCTGGAGGAATTGCGTGTTGAGTGGCGGAAATCAATGCCTCATTTTGCCTCGCGACCAGAGCGAAAAAATGGAAATATACATTTAAATAAATATTTCATTTCCTAGAGTGGGGATCGCACCCACAACCAGTCGCGCTTACAATCACAGTTATTGCACCTACGCCACGACCGGTGTAAAATACTAAATATTTAATTTCTAAGCATGGGTACCGAACCAACTACCAACGAAACTGTCGCGTGTACATTCCCACTTTGTGCTCATATATTACCAGAGTTGATTATAATTTATATCATCAAGTAAAGTATTAATTGTTATTTCGTGAGGCCGTCGTGGCACACTGGGACAGGTTCTGACCGCAAACACAATGATTGTGGGTTCGATACGCTCTTGAAGACTGATCATAAATACGTAGAAACAAAATAAAGTATATTGAGGCCTAGTAGCACAAGCTTCAGCTTCACATTATATCCCGCATACAGCAGGGTAGGCAGAGGGAACCTAATGTCAAGATACTCCGTTCCCCACTTTTCGCCGAATTCGGAACTCAACGCCGCGCTTTGCCTCAACACCAGAGCGAAGAAATGGAAATATAAATTTAAATAAATATTTCATTTCCTCGAGTGGGGATTGAACCCACAACCAGTCGCATTTACAGTCACACTTTGTGCCTCTGCGCCACGACCGGTTTCAAGCACAAGCGTGTCTAGGCATCTTTCATTCATTTTTGCATTTATATAGAATCTCATCTTTAATATTGACGAAGTTGTGTAAAAGAGTATATTAAAATAATATTAAATATGTAAAAATTATAAAAAAACGAAAGAAAAAAAAGAGCAGAAAATGCACTTTTATTTAGTAATAAAAATGCGACGGTTGTGCTTTCAATCATATTCGGAGGAATGAAATATTTAATATTTATAATTCCTTGCTAACTAATTAAAATGCGATGTTGAGTTCCCCCACTAAACACACAATGTCTCAATAATTCGGCGGTAAGTGGGGAACGGCAGTGTCTTAATGAGGAACGGAATATCTCACTACGTTCCCAGGCTACCTCTGCTTACCCTTCTATGTACGGGATACAGCGTGAAGCAAAAAAAAAAAACATCTTTCAGAATAGAGGACAATTTCGTTATTCGTTAAACGGTCAGTATAAGCGTGCCTTGTGTACAGGTGACGCGCCGTAATATAAACACTCCCATTTAAAACATAACACATTAAAACCCATCTGCTAGGGTTGGCAGTTGTTATATTATATATTTTTTTATATTTTAATTTGTTTTACTTGTAAAGTGTTCAATGTTTTTTTTTTCTCTCAATGTTTCTATTTTATTGTTATTAGGAACCTTGTGATGTTATAAATGTAAAATCTTATTAGGATGGGTTTATTCTACTTTCATAAACATGTGTAAATGTGAGATTATATATGCGGATATGAGATCCCATGTGTGGATGTTAGATCACCTGGAAAATAAATATACACTGTATATCTCACATAGCAGGCGGAGGAAAGACACTCCGTTCCTACTAAAACACTTGGGGACCAAAGTGCTCATCGAATTCTGGTGGCGTTGGTGGTTGAATGACGGTAAATCCGTGCGTCCGTAACGCGTGCGCTTTGCCTCGGCAGCGAGGACAATAAAGTAAGATTTAATTTTAATGTATTAATTTTTTTGTTATTTTGGAATTGATGTGGTGTCGTAAAAACATCAGCAAATAAAGCAAATAATCTATTACTAGTATCCAAGCTTATATATAAATAAATTATATAGATATTACAATATGATTACTTAAGAGAATTCAAAGCAACAACCCTATTTATCAAGGACTGATCGATTAATCGCGTTTACATTAAACAATGTTGTTATGAAAATTAAACATTGCTAGTGACTGATTTTAGAGAATATTGGTGTCGTTGAGAATAAATTTTATAGTGTTTTTTTATAAGTAGTAGAGTAAGGTCAGGATGACGAAGTGCTTCGGCAATTTACGAGGATTTTTTGTAGAGACGCACGGGAACCTTGTGTTAAGAAATTCTATTTATCATTAAGACACTTCCGTTCCCCACTTTCCACAGAATTCTAGAGGCATTGTGTGTTGAAAAGAAGAACTCAACGCCGCAATTTGCCTAGTTACCAGTTTCATTTCCTCTAATGGGAATCGAACCCACAATTTATCGACGCTGCGCCACGACTAGCCTCAATTTGAATTGAAACCAACTTTTTAGAAGATTTCTATCAAATTCACTTTACACGAAAGAACGGTTCGTACCGTCCCAGCAACATCTAAGTCCACGATAAAACTACAAGCAAAAAATAAAGAAGACTTAAGACATCTTAAGTCTATTGTCATTTCACAAGTTAGGAAAGACTTTTGTAAACAAAAACAGATAATGTGATTACGTTAGAGTTTCCATAAGTAAGGGAAGTTTATAAAGGAACAGGGGTCCAAATACTTTTATTTAATGTTTTTTTTGTTTTACTTGACTATTTGTATTAAAATATTAAATTTCTTATTTTGTTTTGGCTACGTAATATAATCATCTGAACGTAGTGAGACTTACTTGAGGCCAGTCGTGGCGTAGGGGCACAAAGTGTGATTGCAAAACCGACTGGTTGTGGGTTCGATCCCCACTCGAGGAGATGTAGTATTTATTTAAATTTATATTTCAATTTCTTCGCTCTGGTGTCGAGGCAAAGCGCGGCGTTGAGTTCCGCCACTCAATACGCAAGACCTCCAGAATTCGGCAGAAAGTGGGGAACGGAGTGTCTTAACACTAGGTTTCCTCTGCCTACCCTGCTATGTGCGGATACAGCGTGAAACTGATTTATTTATTTAAGTAAGTAAGAGTTGATAAGTATCAAGCTACGTTGAAATTTGCTTTAAAATATTATGTTTTCCACTCCAGCAGTTACGGTAAAAGCTATGTCTTTAAAAAATACTCTATTGTCCAATTTTTAACCTTCATCTTTGTACTTAATAGGTTAACGCGGTGTTAGGGTAAGGCGTAAGATCTTATTCTACCTCAGATATATAGGTGTCATTAGTGTTGAGTGTAGTGTTCTGCCACTAAACATACATTGATGACTCAAAAATTCAGCAGAAAGTGGGGAACGGAAGTGTCGTAATGAAAACGGAGTATCTTTACAATAAATTATTGACAACTTAATTCTTTGCAATTCACTTTTATAAGAAACGAAATAGAAATCCATGTAGTTCTTATATAGCAATTTAGAAATAAAAGTGCAAGACCAAAAGTTTGTATTATAGAACATTTACTTCCCACTAGCTAGTACGGCTCTTCTCGACTTCATCTTAAATGTTCAAAGAATAAAAAATAGATGAGAAAGAAATTGATTAGATGATTTTAAAGTTAAAAATACACAATTCTACCAAGGACTAAGTGAGATTTTATTATTAAAAATATATTTCACAAATATATATAAATTTATTTTCTTTAAAATCAAAATTATCCAAATTAGTTATAACTATTTTAAAATACTCTTGAAATAAAAAAAAATATCTGGTTCCGATTGTTACAAAGTTTTACATCACATCCGAGTCGAATATGGTGTATAACGACACTGTCTATATAAAAAAACACGTATTTTGCTTTTTTTTTTTACTTTCAACAACATTATTTTACATATAATAATTAGAAATTAAATAAGATACACCAAAACCAACTTTACTTTAGTCCACAATCATAGGCTTAACATAGCATTGTAGGCAAAGGCAACCTGGAAACGTAATAAAAGATACTTTAAGGCACTCCGTTCCCATTAAGAGTTCACTTTCGTATCTCAATTTCTGCCGAATTCCGAAGACATTGCGTGTTGAGTGGTGAAACTCAACGCCGCGCTTTGCAGAGCGAGGAAATGAAAATATTAAATATTTCATTTCCTGGAGTGGAAATCGAACCTAAAACCAATCGCTTACAGTCGCACATTTGTGTCCCTGGGTCATAATTGATTTCGAACAATCATAGATTTTCTGCAAGAAAATTATAAAATCTTAAGAATACAAACAGGTTTCTTTGAAAAATTCAAAGTATTTACTGTGGATTCTTCAAAGAAAAAGATATTGGAACTCTATACGTAGTTACGTACATAAGCAGTTATCATAATGAAATACTATACTTAGTTATAATAAATATTTACTTCATTTTGTTTAGCTTATCCAGAGATACATTCCAGAAACACATATATCGTCACGGAGAGAGTGGAGTAACAAATGCTACATTCACATAATCGATTGTATTAATTTCTTATTTCTTTAAATTTTATATTCTTTGATCTTATCATTTAATTACTAATTTTAGCTAAAATAAATATATAAAATTATATTTGTTATAAATTATTACAGCAACAGAATCAATTCTATATTAAAAAAAAACATTAAAATTAAACTAAAAACAAGATTAGCTTGAATGCGATTATTAGCGTGTCTAGAGATATTTTCTGGGCTATGCCTGGACCTTAGCTTTGAATAGACATGTTCGTGTAAATGTATTTTTTTTATTTTTAAAACAAATTTTGTTATAATAAAAATTTCTGGGGCACCAGTTTATTCTGGGGTGGGCACGGAACCAATTACACCCAAACAGAAAGAGCTATAACGTAGAATGGAGACACAGCACCAGTCACTCTCTATTCAAACCATAACAAGAAAAACAAAAAAAAAGTCAAAAACTAAACAATTACATACACTAAAACAATACAACAAAACAATTCAATTAAAATCTAAAATGATCTTTGTATTGTGAACAAACGTTAAAGACACGGGTCGTTAGATACAAGAAATTCTGCTACAATATTCTTTGTAACAATCGATTGAGCTGTCGGCACTCTCAATACCAACGGAAAATGTTTAAAAAACATCTCGAGCGTCGAGCAGCGAGCATCGAGTGCTGAGCAGATGCTTTAGTTCTGTTATTTTCTCATGGTATAAGCGATAGGCGGTAGCGTTTAGAAGGAGCATTTTTTATACCCTCTCTTTATTTATATCAACGAACCAATCATTGATATATATAAAGAGAAGGTTGAGGCCAGTCGTGGCGCATGGGCACAAAGTGTGGCTGTAAAACTGACTGGTTGTGGGTTCGATCCCCTCTCGAGGAGATGAAATATTTACTTAAATTTATATTTCCATTTCTTCGCTCTGATGTTGAGGACAAGCGCGGCGTTGAGTTCTGCCACTCAACATGCAATGCCTCCAGAATTTGACAGGAAGTGGGGAACGGAGTGTCTTAACACTAGGTTCCCTCTGCCTACGCTACAGTGTGCGGGATACAACGTGAAGGTGATTTATATTTGTTTATTCAATCATTGCTATAAAAATAAAGAGAGGTCAAAGATTTATAATATTTAATATCAGTGTTTCACCAGGCTAACTGCACTCCATTGCCCTAATTAATTTGGCATATGGACAGGTGAACAGAGAGTTTTGGCAAGCCATGCTGAATTGTAAGAGAAAATTTCTCAAACCTTGTAAGTTAGGGGGTAGGAAAAGGCGATATGTGCATCTCCAAATTAGATAACATTAGAGGAGCTATGGCAGAATACGCAATAGATCCTGTGGCGTCTCTTATATAATATGTTTGTATATAGAGAGAGTTCTACTTGGATTTGAGTGGACAGTATTAATCTTTCTTTTGATGAGTCCCATCTGTCCCGCAACAAAACAAAAGTGATTCAATGAAATGTTTATTTTTAACATAAAAAAAATACTGATTTAGAAAACGTATAAAAATTTGAATGTAGCGGGACTCGAACCCACGCCTCCTGGAATTGTTCATTAAATTTTCATTGTTTGTGGGTTAGAGTGAAAGACACAAGTTGTCTGAGTTCCTAGTGAGAATGTCTCCTCTGTATCATTAAATTAACCAAAAATACAGCTTTTTTTGAAAAAAAAAAAACATTTAGGCCCATTTTGTGTATTCATAAAATATCCGCTGTCGTGTAATTTCTGGAACAAACAACAATTCTATCTGGCAACGTTCATTTTAGCGTTTCTCGAACTCGATATTTGATCTGTAATTAAAATCAAAACTGTTTTCTATACAAATTAATATTTTGATATCTCTATAGGATATAAAGTATAATATTTCAATTTCTTTTTTTCTTCTTTATTTGAATAATGTTTTGTCATAATAACGTCATATGGGTCAATTTTGACCTTAAAAGCTATCGTGGTGTAGATGGAGAACGTCTGAGCTTAAGTGCGACGGTTATGAGTTCGATCTCCACATGAGGAAATTACTAAATTAAATTTATTTTCGTTTTGATAGATAAAGCTCGGCAATACGTAATTGTTTTTGTCGGGAATAGAGTGTCTTAACACTAGGCTCTCTTTGACTGCCTTCCTATATACGGAATACAGCGTAAAGCTAAAAAAATATATAAAAAAGTACTATAACTCCGTAAATAAAGCTATAATTAATTAACATAAACGAAAAAAATATGTAACCTTACACTAAACTACAAAAAAAAAAACACAAAAAGTACATTCTTATCATAATAAGTATATTATTCATACAACACAAAATTTACTATTTGTCATCAAAACTTTAAATCGAAGCCATTAAAACCGTCATATTTTACGAAGCACTAACAATATATATATAGTAAATTTCAACGACGACCAATAAAATTTAGGTAATTATGTTAAAAGCAATAAAACAACTATTATTATTGAAGTATACTCTTATAATGTTAGTTTTCAGTGGTCATTATTTAAAGACAAACAATGGCTAAGAACGATCGTAACTTTATAGGGCTGGTTTTGGTTTGTGGTATTATTCTGGATATTGAATTTTTTTTTCTCTTGTTTTATAAGGATTTATATTTTATAAGGATTTGCTATTTATTTTTTAATTTATCATTTCTTGTGTTATTATATTAAAATATCGGTTGTTGTGTCGCAGTGGCTTAGCTTAGGACTGTTAAGTGCGGGGATTGTGCGTTCGATATCAACTCGGGGAAATGAATTATTTAATATTTTAATTTATTCATTTTGGTAACAAGAGTTTTAAGTCACTTCAATATCCATTTTCTAAACCAATTTCGAGATATTGCGTGTTGGATTACGGAATTCAACACCGCAATACAAATGAAATTGATAAATAATTCACCCGAGTAGGAATTGAACCCACATCCGTCGCGTTTACGATCACACTTCCCTAATGCGCTACGACAGCAAGTTAGTTTTAAAATTAATTTAAATCAAAAAAATTTCAGCTTCACGCTGTATCCCGCACACAGCAGGGTAGGCAGAGGCAACCTGGTGTTAAGACACTCCGTTCCCCACTTTCTGCTGAATTCTGGAGGCATTGCGTATTGAATGGCAGAACTCAACGCCGCGCTTTTGTCTGGACACTAGAGCGAAGAAATCAAAATATAAATTTAAGTAAATATTTCATCTCCTTGAGTGGGGATCGAACCCACAACCAGTCGATTTTACAGTCACACTTTGTCCCACTGCGCCACGACTGGCGTCAAATTTATTTAATAATAAATTATTTATAAATAACACCTATATCTCCAGAATAAGATCACGTGGGCTGCGAAGTCATTAGTCTTCCCATAGGTCAGAAATGATAAATAAAAATCTCAAGAAACACTATACATTATAATAAAGATAGAAAAAATAGCTGTCTTCTTTTATATTTTTATACTTAAATAAGATATGTGGGTTTCATTTAAAATATCTGATAGAATGCTATTGTTGTTAGAACGATATCTTATTTAGCTATTATAATATTAGGAACTATTGAAATCAATCGTGGCGGAGGGGGTGTGTGACTATAAACGCGACTGGTTGTGGGTTCGATCCTTAGATCGAGGAAATGGAATTGTTATTTAATTTTTTATTTTTATATTTTCACTCTGGTGTCTAGACAATGCAAGGCGTTTAGTTCCGCCACTCAACACGCAATGCCTACAGAATTCAGCGGAAAATAGGGAACTGAGTCTTTACACTAGGTTCCCTCTGTCTACCTTGCTGCGTGCGGGATACAGCGTGAAGCTGATTTTATTTCATTGAATTGTTTGACTGCTCGGATTAATTTATTTTTTCCAGTTTCTCGCAGAATCCTGCAGAGTAGAAAGAGAAAATCTAGTGTTAAGACTATTCGTTGAATGGTCATATGTATAGATAGACATTTTCCAAAATTCGATATTTTGTACAGAGTGGCGGAACTCTACGCAGCGCTTTGTACCACCGCGACCCTTGCTCTACCTTTATTACTAATATTTTTATTTCTTTTTATTTGAAGCTTCTACCAGAATGAACAGAATATTAAAAACACTGAATTTTATTGTTGATATTATATTATTTTAGGGTACTTTTTATAACTTTAAAGATCCAATGGAGGCAATCTGATTAAATATACATTCAATTTTAAAACTTGAGGCAATTTATCTCTGGTCACCTACCTCACTCCCAGGTCACTTTATTCACTCTTTGGAGACATCAACATATTAAATTGAAATATTTACTTAAATTTATATTTCCATTTCTTCGCTCTGGTGCCGAGGTTAAGCGCGGCGTTGAGTTCTGCCACTCAACATGCAATGTCTCCAGAATTCGGCAGAAAGTGAGGAACGGACTGTCTTAACACTAGGTTTCCTCTGACTACCCTGCTGTGTGCGTGAAGCTGACTTGATACTTTTTTTTAAATACTGTAAACGTAAAATTGTACTTCAAAGTAATTTAGTAACAAAGGCATAAGATGTAGAGAAAGGAAAGTATCAGGAAATGGTCAAATACTAGAGATGCGGGCTCTCTAAAGATAATCGACGAACGTACTGTCATTTTAAATTGTATAAATAGAGTGGAGCTCAAAGATATTTTGTTCTTTCTCTCCATCTATCTATCTGTTTCTGATAGCTGCGATAGTGTTTTTTTATTTTGTTCATCTTCTTGCGTTTTTAGAGGTTTTAGGAGTATATTGTGAGAATTTGGTAACATAATGATGTGGAACATAACGTGGCAATTGTCTAATCACAATTATAAAAATATAAAAAAAATGCCCGTAAATTACGTAAAGTCAGACATTTTCCTAGCTTCACGCTGTATCCCGCACATAACAGGGTAGGCAGAGGTAATCTCTAATACTAGTATTAAGACACTTCGTTCCCATCAAGACATACTTAAAAAAACGTTTAAACATATCATTAATAACATTAAGTAGTTAAAATATAATTGCTTACTTTGCTATGACTGTGACTTTTCAAATTTTCATTTTCATCGAGTTTCGTAACCAAAAGTAGTCTAAATTGATCTCAAAGTATAATGTAGATTCAAATTCAAACATAGATTAGAATTGACTATCAAATTTCAAATGCATCGTAACAAGCAATCATTTTCTCATTGATAACAAGACAATGCGCGGCGTTGGATACTGCCACTAAACACGCAATACGTCATAAATTAAGCAGGAAGTGAGGAATAGTATGTCTTCATGTTAGGTTCCCTTTGCCTATAAATGGAATATAGGGTGAACCTAAAAAAAACACAAGTAACGAGAAAGTAAAAGACCTTTCCATCTAAATTTCACACCGATAAATGTGCCAAACTAATTCTGATCAAATACTCAGATGCGGGTGAGATCTAACGGACTTGGACGGTTGTTTTTACACCAAATTACTTATAGATTAAGGGCCGCTTACTTTCTTTTGACACTAGCCTTGTATTAAATTAAGTTAACAATATTACATAGAAAATGCCTTTGGGATGTACTGGCTGTACATTAATCATGTTTTTGATTAGATACGGCGTTGAGTTCCGCCATTCAACACGCAATGATTCGGACATTGAGCTAAAAGTATGGAATGAAATGTCTTAATGCCAGTTTCTTACTGACTGCGGGAAAACGAAAAGGAAATTACTAAACCATGAAACACGTGTTCAAAGAAATATTTTTAAGTCTAAATTTTATAATTTTATAAAAATTGGTGCCGATTTAAAAAAAATCCATACAAACTTTCAACCCCTATTTCATTCCTTTAAGGTCAAAATTTTTCAAAGTCTCTTCTTAGTGGATGTCCAGATTATGAAAATAAACATCTGTCCAAATTTCACGTTTCTACGCACAGCGGTTACGGGTGTGCGTGCCTCTTACCTCAGTCAGTCAGGTACATGTCCTTTTATATATAGATAGATTATGATTGGCTTGTGCTATATTAGCAAATTTCTCGAAAACTTAAAATCACATCACCAATTCCTTTAATTTAAATTAAATATATTCCCAAAGGAGGTTAAAATTTCCTTAAAATTGACTCAGCAGTTTTGTTGATGCGTATATAACACTTTAATTGATCCAAATTCTATTTGTAATTATGTCTGTTTATTGGAAAATTAGAGCAAACATTCAATATCGTTCTTCATTACTACTGCGTATTGCCAAAGATCAGCGTGAAGTATAATAGATTTGGTAACAAGCTAAAACACTGCGGTGACTTCTTGGAATTTTGAAAGTTATGAGGAAAATGAAAGTTATGAAGAAAATGAAAATGTTGTGAAATGACACACTCTGTCATGTTTACAGTCACAAGCCCGCGCTCCTGAGCCATGACTGGCCTCGTATTATTTTTAATGATTTCTTTAACTTATTCAATGTAATTACTTATTTTAAGTTGTTTTTATTTGTTTTCCCATGTACGTACATCAAAAAACGAAAAAAAATCTACTCAAAATAAGAAATACGTAAGAGATCTTTCAAAGCTTTTCTTTTATTTCAAAGTAGCGAAGTAAATTACCAGACACCTATTTAAGTGGTTCTTAATTCTAACCAAACACTAGTGCGAGAAACGTCTATTTCTTCATGATGAAGCTTCTTAATGTTTTTATAAGAAATAGGTGTTAGTTGAATTTGTTTTATTAATATATTTTGTTTTTCCTTTAGGCCAGTCGTGGCGCGGGAGCACAAAGTGTGACTGTGAACGCGACAGAGTCCGATACGATACCCATTCGAGCAAATTAAATATTGAATATTTTAATTTCTACGCGCAGAGTTGAGTTCCGTCACTTAAAACTGACAAGTGGACAATGAAAGAATATAAATGGAAACGGAGTGTCTTAACACTACAATTCCAGGTTTCCTCTGCCTAGCCTGCTTAGTGCGATATACAGCATTAAGCTAAAAAAGAAGAGAAAAAACGAAATGCGTTCATTTTTTTATTTTTTTTACTGTTAGATATTTTTTTAAGGGACCCTCTATTTTTACAAGCATTTATTTAACTTGACGTGTTTGTTTGTAAGTTAATATAAAATATTGCAAGCTCAATTTGACCCACTTCTCAAAGTCTAATTGACCTGCAATTGCTTAAATTTGGATTACGATCTCAATTCTGAAGATAAAGAAATTACTTATAATTTTCAATACAAAATGGCCGACACAACAAAATGGCGAATTACAAATTTTTACAAAATCCACCTAATATTGATATCAAATGAAATGGCTTGATTTGTAAAATGTAATAATACATCGTTACCAAAACGGAGAAAAGAAAAACAGACACTACTTCGAATGGGCTTATATATGTATTAATAAATAAATAATAGAATTTAATATTATTCCTTTTAATATACTAAGGGTTTCTATTTAATAAAATAAAGAATATGATATGAGCATATTAAAATTAAGAGAAAATTGTTTCGTAGCGAAATTATATTACACTTTCTAAGGCAGTGAAACTTCGTTCCGCAATAAATTGTGATAAAAAATTGTGGCGCAACTTTTATGAAAGTTGGTGAGGCTTTTTTCTATAGCTGTGTATTTCTATATATTGTATATTAACTTGTGTTGAGAAATTATGAATTAATAATAAAAAATACTTACTAATATTTTATATAGTCTAGTTAGGTAATATCTAAAGAAAAAAATATTAAAAGAAATGTAAAAATAACAAAAGGTACTTACCATGAGTCTGTAGTGTAAGTAAGAATTAAAAATAATAATAATAATAATAACAATATAATATTTTATATATTCATTTCCGCGTTATAGTAATTTGGCAAAGCGCGGCGTTGAGTTCCGCCACTTAAAATGCCATGCGTACAGAATTTGGGCTGTAAAGCGGGGGACTGAAGTGTCTGAATGGGAACGTTGTGTCTTAACACTAGGTTGGCAGGTTCCCTTTGCTTATCACGGTATGTGCGGAATACAGAATGAAGTTAAAAAATATATGTTTTTTAATTATTGATACATTCTAAAACAAATTAAGAATGAAGAAAAGGCTGATATATTATAAAAAAATGCAAACAAATTCAAACACAAGCCTTTTCTTCACTAAAACCTAAGATTATCTTAATTACATCGTGAAGGTACCCACAGCTAGAAAGTCAATCCTACGTTTTAAAAGCCAAGGAAGCTCTCACTAACGTAGTAAGGCTCTATGGGATCGTTTCAGTACTCAATCATAACGGTATAGCTATTGGTCCCCTAATACGGGTCTTTTCACTTCGAAGCACCTTAGAGGTTCTCCTGTGAGGTATGGTCAATTTTTTGTTATTTTCTCCTATTTTTTGAGAAAACGCAGAGAAATTTTGTGATATGTTATTATTTTCTCCACTTTGTATATTTTTATAAATAATAATATTTATTTAGAACTAAAACTATGTCACGTTATCATCTTGTCGACATAATAAAAAATCGTACGTAAAGTAAATTACAAAATCATAGCAAAAAAAATATATCTTTTTTTTTTAAAAACCTAAAAAGGAAACCAAATCCACCATCCGCTTCATTATTATAATTTTCAATCAAAGTTACAAACAACTTAAAGCTAGATACTCACCAATAAAGAGTTTTCAGCCGATTAGTTAACGAGATAAAGGAAATTCTGATCACGTCAGACCGAAATCGTTCGACATCAGACTGACAGAGGCGATCGGCAATTGAATCAATGGATCATTTGTAGACGCGCCTTAAATATATATGAGATTGGAATATTGTAATAGTATATAATGGTATATATTCGTGGCCAGGCCAGTCGTGGCACAGAGGCACATAATAACTGGTCGTGGGTTCGATCCCCACTCGAGGATATGAAATATGTATTTACATTTATGTTTTCATTTCTTCGCTTTGGTGTCAAGGCAAAACGCGGCGTTGAGTTCCGCCACTCAATATGCAATACCTCCAGAACTAGGCGGAAAGTTGGGAATGGAGTGTCTTAACATTAGGTTCCCTCTGCCTACCCTGCCGTGTGCGGGACACAGCGTGAAGCTGATTTGATTAGATTTTGGTATATATTAATGGTGTTATAGTTAGTATGTTGACTTGTAACAAAGTATATTTTTTATATAAAAAATGCAGTTCACAATTTAGTTTTTATTACCTTTATAGGCAAAAAAATATTAGCAATCATTGAGGTCGTCTTGGCGGCACAGTGGTAGCGTGGCGGCACAGCACAGACATACTGTAAGCGTGGGTTTGATTTTCACTAGGGTAAATAAATTATATTATTTACCGCGGTCTGTAATGTAATGGAATAAAAGCAAAAATTTGGCGTGTAGATTACTTAGGGATTATATTCGGAGAGTATTCGTATTTAATCCCGCAGAGTAGGCAGTGTCAATTGGCTCCATTTTCTACACACCGCCCAAATTCAAAATATTCCTTTTTAAGAAACGGAACTTCAAGTCAAATTTATCGTTTGTACTAAAGAAATAAAAACAAATCAAATATAATCATCCCTTAGAGCGGGAAATAAACCCGTAACCATATAGC
The DNA here is from genome assembly GCA_013403705.1 of Heliconius hermathena. Classification (NCBI taxonomy): domain Eukaryota; kingdom Metazoa; phylum Arthropoda; class Insecta; order Lepidoptera; family Nymphalidae; genus Heliconius; species Heliconius hermathena. Next base: position 135,458 of record JAAIXJ010000386.1, on the reverse strand, counting down.
CTGCAATATATGTACTAGAGATGTGTAAAGCTAAAAACGAAGGAATTTAAAATAAAATTCAAATTTTGCAATAAATTCTATTCTATCTACCGTATGTAATAATTTCATTCAATTAATGCAATACTACAGTATTATTATCAAAGTTTGAGTGACGAGTCACATTGGCTTCAATTCAATTGTTCTACAATAGGTACATGGGAAAATACATTTACATTTCAAAATACACAATATTGTACTGTTCACAAAAAAAATAGTTTTTTAGATTTGAGAATAAAATACAATTAATATTTTTAAACATTTTTAAAGTGTTATTCCACACTTAGGAAAGAAAAATACTTATTAAGAAAACGTATTAAAATTTTAACGTAGCGGGATTTGAACCCGCGCCTCTTTGGATTGGCCATACGCTCTTAAAAAACGAAACATATGGCTTAGTTGGTCAGAGAGCTTGGACGGTTTCCAAAGAGGCGCGGGTTTAAATCCCGCTAGGTTCAAATTTTTATACGTTTTCTTAATAAGTACATTTAATATTTTTTTTACTTAACCAACGTATGATTTATGTAGTTTTGAGTTTGACAATGAGCCATAGAGTAGTCCTAATAAGGGGAGGATTATTTTCTTTAATATAATGTTAAACTCAATAAAAATTTTAATGTTTGTCTGTTTATATTATACATGCACGTCTTATGAATCACTGGACTGTTTTTTTGTTGTGGAATTATTAGGCCTGGGCAGGGTCTACGATATATTTCATTTTGAAGATATAGAACCATAATGATCCAGCTAAACTATATAAAAAATAACGTGATGCTCACTTTAACAAAAGTTATGCAATGTGATAATAATTTTAAAAATAAAATTAAAAATCTGGAACATCTCATGTAGAGTCATAACAGTTCAGCTAAACTATAAGAAATAATTTAATTCCGTCCTAATGAAAGATGTTAAGCGTAAAAGGCATTTTCGATTGACATATTACAAATAAGATCTGGAATATCTGATTGAGGGCTATAAATTACAAAAATATATACAAGGTGAAAGTGTCAGCACTCTTTTTACGGGAACAGCATATAGGATAAATTATTTTAAACCCATACATAAAGAAATTAATCAAGATACCTCAACAGTTTAGACGTCGGATTTTTTTTTATTTCACGACGTTTATCCATACCTGTATTTCGTGCTACTACAAAAATACTACTAAAGGTTACGCAACTTTGAACTTTGCCGCCAATACCTACGACTCGATTTCGGAATGAGGTGTATGCGGCGGTTTCCCTTTGATAGGTTTATATGTGCGTGCGTCGTTCTTGACAAATGGTGTTTTATATTACAACAATAATTTTATTATTTATTTGGTTTGAAAAAATCACTTTTTAATTTTTGGGAAAAAAAATTGTATTAGGCTTTTATAGATTAGTTAAAACTGTGGTTTCATTTAAAGTGGTGCTGAAACTTCCACCTTGTATATAAATTACATACTATTTCAATTAATAAATAAAAATCATTGAAAATTGGTTTAGTAGGTTAAAAAATTGGTTTAGTAAGTATAAAGTTCAACGGTTGTGAATTTGATCTCTATTGAGGCAAGCAAATATTTTTTAACCCCCCGCTTTTGTTGCGCATAGTATTCCTTTCCACGTAGCGTTGAGTTCGGACCTCAACATGCATAGATTTCAATTTCGATAATAAACGCGTTTTTCGTTTATCACCCAAACTCGATTGTCTGGATTTCACGATTCGATTGTCTGGATTTTACGTTCTCTTTGCTCTTTGCTGCAAGTTCATTCTTAACGGGAGGGCAAAAGTCCACTAATAAAAAAAAGTTTGGAAGGCCACTATTGAATAATTAAATATTTTTTTTGCGTTTTTAAGTTTTGGTATCTACTATCTCAATATAGACACAAAAGGAAAAATAATATGACACTAGTATAGTATTATGAGCTTCCAACATACAAAAGAAGTATTAAAAGATATATAAAACAAATCAAATCAGCTTCATGCTGTATCCCGCACACAGCAGGGTAGGCAGAGGGAACCTAGTGTTAAGACACTCCGTTCCCCACTTTCTGCCGAATTCTGGAGGCATTGCGTGTTGAGTGGCAGAACTCAACGCCGCGCTTAACCTCGACACCAGAGCGAAGAAATGGAAATATAAATTTAAGTAAATATTTCATCTCCTCGAGTGGGGATCGAACCCACAACCAGTCGGTTTTACAGTCGCACCTCGAGCCGCTGCGCCACAACTGGCCTTAATTAAAATATATATAAATACATTTTAATTGAGGCAATACATTTTAATTGGCCATTAAAAGATATATAAATACAATATATCATGTTAATTAGATGCTCTTATGTACATAATATAACTTTACTAAAAACTTTGCTTTTTTATTAAAAAATATATATTAAAAAAAAAAACAAATAAATGTTTAGATTTTTATGCTATCGCTACCCCCCGTTGAAAATAACACCGTAGCGACAGCCGAAACAAAATTGAATAAAAAAAAATTCCACATGTCACATCTGACGGCATAATTTCTGTCATAACAATACCGACCATTCAATATTTATGTCTAACAAAGAACTTTGGCATTCAAAATATATTGTGTGCAAATTTGCTCCTTATTTCCTTATAAAATACAGACGATATTTGCATTTATAGTTTTATTAGTTGATATAAACTTAAGTGGTAGGTTGTAGAGGAAGTAGGAGGCATTATTGCTGGTGTAAAGATATGTTTGGAAGAATTAAATTACGTATCGTGTTGGCCTTTTTGCCACTTTTTATTCTGCAATTTTTATAGAATAGTTAAGATAAGTAAAAGACCTCTTGTGGTATAAAATACTCGATGAGTATAAGACTGTAATTTATGTAGTGTATGACATTTTATAGAAAAGTTTTTGTCTAATTTTAACTTTGCGTATATAGTCACATATTTAATTTATTCATTTAAAAAAAGAAGCTTAACGTTTAATGGGGGACGGAAGTATCTTAATAAAACCGAAGTATCTAAACACTAGGTTCCCAGGTTTCCTTTGCCTACCCTGCTATATGCGTGGTAAGCACGAAGCTAAAAAAAATCCATTGGACTGACTGCTATTTCATATCGTACTTCAACTGCATTAGGTCTGTGCTCTATAATAATATCGTCAATAGCTTAAATAAACTGAAAAGTATAATTTACTTCCTCTTATTTTAGAATAATATGAAGCTGCCAAAACGAAATGGGCGACAAAATGTTAATACATTCTGTTACACTTGGCTCTCTCTACCTACCCTATCATATGCGGGATAAAGCGTGAAGCCAAAAAAAAAACGAAAACCTTTAGAAATACCTTACCTTTTTAAATAAATACATGATGCACATTATAAATAGCAAAAATTGAACCTGCTACCTTTTCAATTCTTGGTGTAAATTGCCTCACTTTAATGTCATATCTGTTACATAACCGCCACGTGAAAATGAAAAATGTGAATACTTTAATCTGGTACAGTTCCAACTAGCGTTTCCCAAACTTTTTCGCAAGTATTCTGCGAAAATAAATTGGTAGCATTTACTTTGCTAAAGACGACAGTAAGCGATTGTATAATTTGTCACCGTCAAACAGCAAACGTGGGGATGGGGCAAAGTTATTGACTCTTATGATTGATCGAGATGGACTTATTATTTGTCATTTAATGGTATTTGGGCGTTGTGATGCAGTAGGAAAGGCTGACTGAAACGAGGTGGTTGTGGGTACGATTTCTACTAGGGAAATTATTTTTTGTTCTTTCACGCTGTATGTGACTGTTAACGCGACTGGTTGTGGGTTCGATCCCCACTCGAGGAAATGAAATATTTATTTAAATTTATATTTCCATTTCTTCGCTCTGGTGTTGAGGCAAAGCGCGTCGTTGAGTTCTGCCACTAAACACGCAATGCCTCCAGAATTGAGCGGAAAGTGGGGAACTGCTGTGTGCGGGATACAGCGTTGAAGCTGATTCACATTGTCACATTCTGAATAAAAAAGGATAGGCAGATGAAACCAGGAAACCCCGTGTTAAGACACTCCATACTCATTAAGACTTTATGCCGAATTCTTGAGGTATACCGTGTTTAGAGGCGGAACTCAACGACGCGCTTTGCCTCGTTACCAGAGCAAGGAAATCGAAATATAAAAAAAAATAATTTAAAAAAAAATACTTTTAATTATTTCTCTGATAAACAAATCGTGGAGTTGAATTCTGCCCCACGACTAAAATTAAGCAGTCCGATTCGCACGGAGTGTCACAACTCTCGGTTCCCTCTACCTACCATGCTATATGCGACAAGATTGAGTATCGTAAACAAAATGCTATTTATTGTTTGTTATTGAATTAGAAATTACTGTAAGACATTTTAAAAAACTGCACAGTAAACATTTTTATTGAATACAGTATTATATAAGATGATTATAATTGTATCAGTAAAAACTAAAAAATCAGTCAAGTCAGTATAAAATTTAAACCTATTACAGCTCAATCCTTTATGATGTAAAATTTTTGTTATTGAAGTTATTTCGATTTAAATTTTGTCTGTCTTTTAATATTTTCGCAATGAAATCACTGATTTTTGGATTTAAAACAATGAAAGAAACAAAAAGGGTTCACAAATTAAAACTTCGCACAAAGTCAGGATTAAAATTTTAATTATAAAAGGCCCTTTGTATTTTGGGTCCATACCATAGTCCATTTTAAATTATCTCTTCTATAGCGTTCACGTCTTTATTAAAAAAAACGTATTTTCATTTCATTTTATTTTACTAAAATAACATAGGCCTATTACAAATTGCAAGCAATTTTTTGGGTGCAACTAAAAAATGTCAGCTCTGATAGCTGCTGCTTTAAAATATTTATAAAAGCAATTTTATAAAACAACATTTATGCACGTGAATTTATCTAAAAAGTGAGGCCAGTCGTGGCGTAGCGGCACGAGGTGACTGTAAAACCGACTGGTTGTGGGTTTGATCCCCACTCGAGGAGATGAAATATTTACTTAAATTTATATTTTCATTTCTTCGCTCTGGTTTCGAGGTTAAGCGCGGCATTGAGTTCTGCCACTCAACACGCAATGCCTCCAGAATTCGGCTGAAAGTGAGGAACGGAGTGTCTTAACACTGGGTTCCCTACCCTGTTGTGTGCGGGAAAAAGCGTGAAGCTGATTAATTTATCTATAAAGTGTTTTTTTTTATTAAATACGGTAAATATACATATGTAAGTTCATTGTATTTATACCGGAATATTATACAATAATATCGCCTTAGATTATTTATTAGATAGTAGGATAGACAGAGAGAACCTTAAAAAACTTTGTTTCGACATTGTGTGTTGAGTGGCAGAACTTATCATAAGTTGCAAGAGCGAGGAAATGCTCCCAAATGGCTCCCAAGGTCCCAATTGGATAATAAACTCGCAAAATTACTTATTATTATATTATTCTTATTCTCTCTATTTTTGATAAAATAATCAACAATTATAATACAAAATCTTTACTCACAATTTCGACTTCGATAATTCAAAAAACAAGCCATATGGCTTGTTTTGCCTTGTGTATGTGCCTTAAAAAAAATATTAATAAATAAATCAAATTAAAAAAAAATAGTGGAAGTAAGAAACGAAATACCGTTTAAATCAACCCCTTATTGTTTTACATAAAAAAGATAACACAAAAACACAAGTTATCATCATTCTATTCCTACAGTTTGGGCTTTTATATACAATATACCTGTTTCTTTAGATACATATAAAAGATCGTATTTATTAACTACACTGAAAATCCAGATGTGGATTTTTCCTTGACGAGGGTAGAAAGGATCCAGGCTAATTGAAAATGGACCAAACGCAGAAAGTAATTGTGAGAACGTTTAGAATACAAGCCGAATATTAAATTTGTTCTATCTAGCTTTTGCGACGTGTGATGGTGGAAATTATTAATAAAAGCCTTACTTATTAAATTGAAGCTCTTGAAATTTGAACTCAGTATATTACATGGGATATTTAATAAGACATTGTTAACATAGAGCCCAGTCGTGGCGCAGGGGCAGGGGATAAACGGGAGACTGTATACGCACCTGGATGTGGAGTACTCTCAATTCGGCGGAAAGTGTTGAAGGGGAATGGAAATCTTAATGAGAAGCCAGAGTCCTAACATTAGGTTCCCAGGTTTCCTCTGCATAATGTGCTATATGCGGAATACAGCATAAAGCTAAAAAATAAAGTTTAATCTAGTATAATTTTATTTCCCTAGTCTCAATAAGATGGAGCATTCTGCTTTGTTATTTGTCCTTAGAAAAAAATAAATAGATATATTTTCTTTAAAAAAATAATTCTAATCGTCATATTTTTTTCTTAACCGGCAAACGCTAGTAATAACAAGATAGGCACAGGTTAAGACAATCCGATCTCTACTCTCCGCCCAATTCTCCTGACTCATTTAACCTCAACGTTATGGTTACTGGTCAGAACCAGATCGAAAAGATAAGATGAGATTATCATCTGTCAAAATTTCAACGGTCTAACTATCATGGTTCATGAGATACAGCTTGGAGACAAACGGACAGACAAACAGCGGAGTCTTAGTATTAATATCTTTGGGTATAAATCAAAAATAAATTTTATGGTATTTATAAAAATCATCTAGAAACTTTAACGAATATAGAAGAATAAAATTTCATATTAAAAATACCAATTTTCCATAATATAATATTTCCAAAAATAGCACTCTAAAAGATGTCACAATGCCCTCTCCCTCAGCCCTCTCGTTGTGGACGGAATGCCGACACGCACGGTGGCAATTTGTTCTTTCTGTGCGTGTTCAAGTAATTGTTAGTATTAATTCAACGCTATGTTATATAATGTTCATCACGCGATCCAAAAGCCGTTATTATACTAAATTTATTGTATAACCTACCTAAATATGTTTCAGCTTTCGGTGATTGCTCCACACATTTTCTATGTTAATTTTGAATGAATCGATTATGGAATGTTAATTTATTTAGATGTATTGTTATAAGCTATTGTTTGAAATAATTTAAATTAATAATTATTAGGTTTATTGACTATTAAGGCAGTCTTCGAATGAAGAGATCCAATCTGATCAAATGTAACACCAGTAATATCCAGGCATAAATCCAACATATCCAGGCATACCTGTTCACCGTAAAGAAAAGGTCGCTTGAATTGTCTACCTCTGTCTGAAATGTATCGGTCCCTTTAAACGATCATTTTGAAATTTTTGGCATTGCTCTATCATCGACTCTTAGTTTTGACTCTTACATTAAATCCAGAACTCAATTGGTTGCCAAAAAACTTGGCATCCTTTCAAAAGTGAAATAGTACTTTACAGCTCAACATCTTATCGCACTATAAGAGCATAAGCACAAGTAAGACCGTATATGAAATTTTGGTCTCACTTATGCTCCTTACAGGCTTTAGAGTTGACTGAGAGACGATCTAGAAGATTAATCCAAGACGAGACTCTCGTTGATACACAGCTCCAGAGACGAAGCAACTCCAAGCCAGTGGCTAAGAAGCCACTGGCTTGGAGTTGCTTCGTTGTCTGTTTTCTACCGCATACACTTCGGATAGTGTGCTTTAGCATTGTACAACCTAATTCCCCCTGCCCATAGAACCTCTAGAGGTTGGCGTGAAGTATATTTGTGGGAGTACAGCTTCACAGGAACACGCTTTCACAATATCCGTATATTGTGGACAGTGCATTTGATTGAAGGTGTATGTATTTCCTATAACATATAAATGTACATGTTTTTCAAAAACAGAATGAATGATGTTTTTCAAAAAGATCCAAAAAAGCTTAAGGTCAGACTTGACGCATTCAAACGCAATATTGCAGTATAAAAAAAATTGTCCCACAGCACTGTGGTAAAATAAGAATGGATATTGTAATGAATTACTTTCATTTAATCAATAAAAATTTTCGCCACTCAAAACTCAAAACTTTTTTAAAGCGAAGAGTAAAGAGAATGTGTCTTCGATTCGACGTAAAATCTTAGACTTATGTCATGAAGCAGTATAAAGGAAAACATCATACGATTATTAATCTTGAAAACAAAAATAAATAAAATAATAATATGAATAATAATAGCTTTTAAAATAAAAAAAAAGATCGTATAATTAAAATACTTAATTGTTAATTACCTAAAACGTTAGTCCTCGTGTTACATTAAAAAAACTGGCGAAGTGCGAGTTGAACTACCCACCGAGGCTTCCGTATCAATTTCAGAATAAAAACTTCAACTTAAACTTAAAACTTAACTTAACTTCACGCTTTTCCCTAGCGGGGTAGTCAGAGAGCACCAAACGCTACGGCTAAAGTTCAACGAGAAGTACAATTTATATAAGTTGATAAATGTTGACAATTAAAGAACAGTTGTGGCGCAGGGGCACAAAGTCTGACTATAAACGCGACTGATTTTCGGTTCGATCCCCACTTTTTAACTTTTCGGATATTTTAACCTTTATTTGTATTGTATATTCTGATTTAGTACTCTATAGGTTTTGATTATGCGAAGAATTTCATACAAAATTCAGAAAGATCTATATATAAATGTTTATTATTTGAAGCTTGATATTTTCTGTGACAAGATACCGTAGATCTGAATATTTTAAATTAAATCCAGATTGATACCTCCACGCGATCTCAAGATAAATAATAATTACAGACGGACAACAAATTGATTCCTTTAAAGGTACTGTTTTTATTCTATTCCAAGTTACGGAACCCTAAAAAGGAAAAATAATTTGTAATGAAATGTCACTTCACTTTAATTTATCAACTAAACGCTTTAACCGCGTGAATGGAGGTTTTTTTCTTAATTAGTTTGCTCGAACTTGAAACTTTGTTTCGTGAATAAAATGTCCGATCGATATCATTGCTACAAAAGTATTGACTTTTTAAAAGCCTATTTTGACTTTGACCTTCGTTTGTGCTAATGTGGATTTTATTTTTAATTGTGAGGTCATGGTAGCCTTGTGTGATATTATACGTTCTTTTCGAATAAAAAAACACATACATTTCTTCTTATTTTTTATATTTTTCAAGTTGTGTTGGATAATAAAGAGACAGTATTTTAGCTACACGATGTATCCCACACAAAGCAGGGTAGGCAGGGAGAATCTGGCAACCTAGTATTAAGATTCCATTCCCATTGAGATGCTTCCGTTTTCCACTTTCCGATGAATTTTGAAGAAAAAACAATTAAAAATTGTAATATGGCGGAACTCAAGTTTGCACCTTTCAGAAACCATCGTAGTTATCTGACTACTAATCGTACGTTTTTGAAAATTGATACCTTTAGTTTCTCTTATCTCGCTCCTGTTAAAGTAAAGAAAAACTAAGTAATTTAGTATTAATAATAATAAATATACTTTATTGCACATTTAAAAGAAACAAAACAACTTACAAACATAATATTAATAATAAAAAAAAGTACAATAAGGCGACCTTATCGCTTAAAGCGATCTCTTCCAGGCAACCTTTGGATCTTGGAGTTGTATAAAACAAATGGGCGGTGCATAAAATAGAAAATTTTCATAATAATTTTTCACACACACATATATATATATATATATATATATACATATACATATAAATAGGTATATATATATATATCTATTAAGATAAATATATATTATATATACAAAAATGTTACATACACATAAATATACATATAAATTTATATTTATATATACTACACATACACATAAAATATAATTTATAAAAAAAAAATAATAATAATAATAATATATAAATAAATAAAGGAATCAATTTACTGAGGAAATAATGTTATATATGTAAGTAATGGCTTTTGAGCATTTTCTTAAAAACATATAGGCTTTTGGCACGTCTGATGTCGATAGGCAAAGAATTCCATAGACGAGCAGCTTTAATAGTAAAAGAATTGGAGTAAAAGGAGGAAGAGTGAAGAGAAATTTCTAGTAAAAGATTGTTGTCGGAGCGTAGAGAACGTAAATGAGTGTCATGAAGAAACATGAACTGTTTCTTCAAGTAAGGAGGAGTAAAAGGACTAAACAGCACAGAATAGAGAAGATGAAGTATATGAGTATTCCTGCGAAGGCGGATAGGGAGCCACTTAAGCTTGTTTCGAAACTCGGAAATGTGATCATATTTACGTATACCAAATATGAACCTTATGCAAAGATTTTGAAGTCGCTCAAGTTTATTTAATTGCTCCTCTTTAATGTCAAGATAACATACATCCGCATAATCAAGAATTGGTAATAGGAGAGAAGTAGTATTATATATATTCAAGTAACATTAATTCGTTAAGCAGTACAATGCACACAATTGGACATGTCATAAGGATATCTGTGATGATCTAACCTGCAGCAGCCGATTCGGACGAATTTAACTCTTTGTAAAAAAAAAAATAAAAAAATCAGCTTCACGCTGTATCCCGCGCACAGCAGAATAGGCGGAGACCTAATGTTAAGACACTCCATTCTCCACTTTCTGCCGATTTCTGGAGGCATTGCGTGTTGAGTGGCAGACCTCAACGCCGCGGTTAGCGTCGACACCAGAACGAAGAAATGGAAATATTAATTTAAGTAAATATTTCATCTCCTCGAGTGAGGATCGAACCCATAACCAGTCGATTTTAAAGTCACACTTCATGCCGCTGCGCCACGACTGGTCTCAAACTCTTTGTGATTTTACTATTTCTGTGAAATAAATAATATACATTATACAGTCATGGTGCAATGGAACTCCTGCTTGTAAACGTTGTGGTTGTAGGGTTAACCGTCACTTTTGAGAATAATCAAATTATTTTCACCCCCACGTCTACCAGACAAAACACAGCGTTTAGTTCCACTACGCAGCACGAAGTATCGCAACAAATTGAACAGAATATAGAGGTAAGTTTCTTAAAAAAGGCGTTGAGATTTTTTCATCACTTGAAATTGACGAAACTCAAAAGGAGGGGTATGTTTTGAGGGCGTATGTATGTATACGTATGGACGGTCGTTTTTTTATTCCTTTGTAACCGTTAAACTAGTGAACCGATTTTAATAAGTGAAACTATCAAGATAGCGCAAGCTTTACTGAAAAATAATCTTATTATTTATGCAGTTGGGTTTCTTATTTTGTTTACTATTATACTTTTAAATGTTGTGAAGACATATTGTTTTCAATTTTTTCTTCATAAACAGTCCCTGAGCGGAGATCTAACGAGAGCGGTTAGTGTGGACACATCAGGTTTAAAATAATAGGCTAACGACCTATAATTTTTTACAATTCTCCGAAAGTCCTTCATCAATCAATCAGCTCTAGGTCACTCGTTACAAAGTAGGAGGAAACCATGCCATCAGTCTAAAACCCAGTTAGAATTTGTACTCAAATACATGCCATTCATCATAGTTGCGTGCCAGATCGTTTTAGTTTCGACGTTATACCATGTAAAACTACTTCGGGAATGATTTTAGTGGGCCAAATTAATAAATAAAACAATATTTTTTTTTATATTAATTTCAATTTTTTTTTGAGGCCAGTCATGGCGCAGCGGAACAAAGTGTGATTGTAAAATCGACTGGTTGTATGTTCGATCCCCACTCGAGGAGATGAAATATTTACTTAAGTTTATATTTCCATTTCTTCGCTCTGGTGTCGAGGCAAAGCACGGCGTTGAGTTCTGCCACTCAACACGCAACGCCTCCAGAATTCGGCAGAAAGTGGGGAACAGAGTGTCTTAGCACTAGGTTCCCTCTGCCTACCCTGTTGTGTGCAGGATACAGCGTGAAGCTGATTTATTTAACTTTATTTGTTTATTTATTTATGTACCACACAAGAAAGAAAGTACAGAAATCATATAACAACAGAAAGAATGTGTACAAAGGATGACTTATCTCTAACTTTTTTTATTGACACGAACATTTTGAGCTAAAAATAGAGCATATAGTAAGAACTCACATATTCATTATTTATATAATTTAAATATATTCAAGATTTAGTTTAGTCAGATACATATTAATATAAGGAACTACGGATTCGAGTTGACTTTTTTTTTGTTGTAACATACGGCTCTACATTTAATATATCTAAATTTACGTTGTTGACATAATATGTACGAGATCTAGTCTAGAAAGAAGAAAAAAATACACCCCAAGAATCGAACTGAAGTTTCAGAAATAATTTAAAGTTTTGCATTGAATATATTATATTTTATATTGAATTAGATAATAGAATATAGTGAATAGAATATATTGAATTAGATACCATAGAATTTTTACAAAAATATGAAAAAAAAACACCTTTTTTGCCCACTCTTAATTTACCTAAGTCTGTCGAAGCCAGATATAATATATGTCTTCGACTTTCAATAGGTCATCATAGAACTTAAATGCCATATAAGCCTGATGTTGGAATCTGAATGGTAACATTGTTTTGAATATTAGTTCTTCATAACCGAAATATGTTATTGAGAAATTTGGGTAACAACAGATGGTATATAGGACAAAATATCTTATGAATATGGTAGGCATTGACCACGTTTTTGGGAAATTTTAGGACGTAGATATGTTTTAGAAAAAAAGTTTAAACATTAAATAAATATTTATTCTGGTCTGATAAAATTTCAAATTTAGATTTTGAATTAAGATCAATTGAGTTAAAACCTACTTTTAAGATGCTCTGTTCCCTATTCAGACTCTCCTGAACTCTCGAGGTAAGATATTGAGTGGCGGAGCTCAACGACGTGCCTTGGTCTTGTTACCATATCCTCACCTCTTATAAAAATATTAAGCATTTTCTTCCCACATGTTGGAATTAAACCCACACGGTTATGCCCTTGAGCAACAACGGCCTCAATTAAGTTCTTTTTACTAACCTTCAATAACCAACAAATATCCCACACACAAAATATGAACATGGTACCTCTACACATAGACCTATCTTTAAGCCTATTTGTCGCATCCCAGGGTCCACTGTACGCATGAGGGCGTATTTATTTGGCAAAATACTGCAGACCTCTAAACCAATACCGTCGGGATTATCGACTGACATAACTTTGGTATGGATGATTGGTGTTTTTTCGCCTTTCGTTGTCTTTTAATGATGGAAAAAGTAGGAATTAGTGAAGTTTGATGTAGGTATGGTGGGATAAAGGAAGCTAGTATTTCATTTTGGTTGTGGGTTCGATTCCCACCGATCGACTCTAGGAAATGAAATATTTATTTAAATTTATATTTCCATTTATTTGCATTCCATTTATTACATTATCACAAGTGGGATACAGTGTGAAGCTAAAAACAACTTTTTCGTTTCTGTCACCTCTGTGGTATTTTTTACCCGGTAGCAACGAACGCCGTATTAATGTCAATTAATATTCCAATAAATTTATGTATTCTCATGTAAAAACAAAAAGAAACTTTAATAATAGATATAAGTATACGAATAAATATGTATCTTATACGAAAAAAGGAAAGATTTTTTTGCGTACTTCACTGCGTGAAGTATATTTAGAAAGCTCTTTAAAATGAGAGAATTTTATTGAGTAGGTACTTTCATTAAAAGTCTTCGATATTGAAATAATAAGGTACAAATTCAGGTTTATTTTTTACTAAGTTATAGTCGCTAAACGGCAAAGGTCATAGGGAACGGAGTGTCCTAACACTAAATCCCTCTCTTTACACTGCAAAAAAAGGTCAATTTTGTGCTCGTGTCATAAAAAAAATAATAATACATACATATATAAAGAGAATAAATAAGTATTCATTCTTATTTATTCTCTTTTATTTTTTATTTTACAATTAAGAAATCGTTGGCGGTAGTTTGATATAATAATTATGTCAACTGACAGACGAATGCCACCTCAGTCTACCCGTGACCACGGACTACTGCAAAGTGTTCGAAACGTCGGGTTTCTAAAAAGGTATAAAAATACAAAATATATGCGATTAATCCGGTTAAAATAGTTTCATTTAAATAAGTATTCATACTTTTTTTTATTATTTATTGTTAAAAAAGTTGAAAAAAAATACTGTTCTATTCTGGTTTTGCCAGATTATACCTAGGGCTCCTGTGGACTACATTGAAATAATTAACGAGACGTAATATAGTCAATAGTCTTACTCGATAAATGAACAATCGAATACATAGGGGAGAGGGGGGCACAATCGAACGATTTTTAAACTTTGTGTCATATCTAAAAATTGTACAGTTTTTAACTTCTTTACTATTTCACAATGCTTAGTCCAACTATTGTGCCACAAAATCGTAGCATCATATGTAGAAAAATATATAAGTTAAAGATGCAATATCAATTTTAGTAGCAGTAGTCAAATGTTCAAAGCTGCTCCCCTTCCGGGGTAGCTTTGAACATATATGGGGCAGTTATGAACTATCATTGAATTCAATGAAATTAAAAGGCTTAGCAAACTTTTAAGTAATTTTATTAATAAACTTAACATTAGAAACGATGAGATCAAATATCAGTACCATGTTAATTAAAAGAGTAATATACCTAGTTTAATATTGCGATTGTACTAGTACTAGTGTTAAATATAATAACATAAGTCTTAATATTAATAGACTTTAAAAAACGAATAAACAAAAAGTAGCTTTGGCTTCGTAAAAGTAATTAACTTTATGGGATCAATCATAGAATAAATCTAATATTATGAAAATGAAACAAAATATTTTTTAATAAACAGCTTACTACCCTAATTTAAACTTA
>JAAIXJ010000386.1:0-120409 GCA_013403705.1 Heliconius hermathena | reverse complement strand
TTTGTTCAAAGCTGCCTCAGTGGTATTTGAAAAATTACAAACGTTTTTTTTTCAAGTAAAAGTTTAAAAATTGTAGTAATTTCTAGTTTATTGCATGATATATGAAACATTCTAACTAAAAGAGGAAAAAATAAAACCATATATCTTGAATTGGATTCCTGCGATCCTTACGCGTTTATTTAAAAATGCATAAAATTTAACTCAAAATCAAACACTCCTCGTAACTCAACAACTGGCTCTCATATATTAGCGGTGACAAGTAACACGTGTGCAGATTAGTGCTGCCACTACTCAAAGAAAATCTACCAAAATTTCTTTTTAAAATAGCTCTGTTAACACATATTTTCAAAGGTGCCCCTGTTCTAAGCTACCTTTTTTGCAATGGAACCGACAGTTACAGAGATTAGTGCGTTTAACGAAATAAACTCTTGAGGTATGTTATATTAGTATAGAAAATTTATGGACATACTAATGTACAGTATTTTTAACTAACATCAAAAAGTAGGAAGTTCTCAATTCAATTGCTAGGTTTTATAATATTTTTTTTTTCGAGCTTCACTTTTTATTCCTACCGTAGAAGAGAGAGCGCCAAAGGCTACATCCACAGCAAACATATTCATACATGTCCAAGAGGCGAATGAAATAAAAAAAATATGTGTATATACTAAAGAGCGTTGATCATTGTGAGATTGACTTTATCTACGGTGGCTCCCGATATTTTGCAGCTTCACGCTGTATCCTTATATAGAAGGGTAGCAATAGCTTCATATATTGCTACCCAAACCCAATATTAAAATACTCCGTTGTTCCACTTTCTGACAAACTTTCAAGGCATTGCGTGTTGAGATATGGAACTCAACGCCACTCTTTTGCCTTGATACCAGAAGGAAGAAATAAAAATATTAGTAAATAATAATTCATTCCCCCAAGTAGGAACCGGCCCTAAAACCGTCACGTTAAAGTTACACGCTTGTACTCACGGAAGATGGAGAGTGAACTCTCTTAACATCAGTTTCTCTGCTAAGCTGAAAAAAGCATGAAACTGCAAAAAAAAAACGCAAAAAACATATTAGTAAAACCGACTGGTTGTGGGTTCGATCCCCACTCGAGGTGATGAAATATTTACTTAAATTTATATTTCCATTTTCTTGCTCTGGTGTCGGGGCAAAGCGCGGCGTTGAGTTCTGCCACTCAACACGCAATGCCTCCAGAATTCGGCAGAAAGTGGGGATCGCAGTGTCTTAAGACTAGGTTCCCTTTGCCTATCCTGCTGTGTGCGGGATACAGCGTGAAGCCGATTTATTTTTTATTTAAAAACCAGATAAAAGTAAAATTGACAAAATTAACATAATATAAAACTTAACTTAACTTCTCATCCAACACAAGTTCGTATTGTGAAAATTTCGCATAGCACCTCTCACGTTCTTCTCGCCGCAAAGTGGCGGTTTCGTACCTACTTCATAATAGTTTGGAAATTATCAAAAACTATGTCGCAAACTATCGAGCTTACGTGATCCACGCTTTACAACTACGTTTTACTGTACGATATTCGGCACAGGTACCTTAGTATGGAATTCTCAATTTTAATTAATATATTTTTCTATATTGAAATGAATAGGGGTTTTAGGGCTTTAAATGCGACTAGTTATGGGTTCAATTTCCAATTGAGGAAATTAAATATTTATTTAAATTTATATTTTAATTTCTTCGCTTTGGCGTGCCACTCAATAGGCACTGCCTCCAGAATTCAGCGGAAAAATGGGGAAAGGAGTGTCTTAACACGAAGTTACCTCTGCCGCTGTGGGAATTCAGTGTGAAGCTGATTTGAAATTACTCTTATTGACAAGGTTATCGTAGCTTAGTTGCAGAGTGTAAATGTGATGGTTGTGGGCTCGATTTTCATTTGGAGGGATGAATTATTTTTATTATCTCGCGTGTAACAAGATAAAGAATGGCCTCGAGTTTCGCATCTTAATACACTCACTGTCTCTACAGTTCGGCGAAAAGTGAGGAACGCACTGTTTTAACATTCGTTTGCCTCTTGCCATATGAGAGATACGTCGTGAAGCATAAAAAAAGATTTCAACATGAGAACTATTTCGCGACAACATGGTAAATAGAACTCAACTCAGCGAGAAGACGAAAAAAAATCATTATCTCAAGACTCACATCAGAATAAAAAAAAAACACTCTTTTATACATATTTAGAAAACGTATAAAAATTTTAATGTAGCGGGACTCGAACCCGCGCCTCCTGGAAACCGACCAGGAACGTAACGTACGAACGTACGGCTTAGTGGTCAGAGCACCTAGTCGGTTTCCAGGAGGCGCGGGTTCGAGTCCCGCTACGTTCAAATTTTTATACGTTTTCTAAATAAGTATTTTTCTTTCCTAAGTGTGAAATAACACTTTAAAAAAATGTTTAAAAACATACTCTTTTATTCCAGATTACCAACTTATCAGTACTGACAACAAAAATCTACCATACCTACATACAAAGTTTAAAGGTGATTAATCTGAGAGGCTCACTGTACACGAGTTACATGAGTCAAACACGGAGAAGTTTTAATGAGCAACTGCACAGGCTGGAATATATTGACACACGCAAGTTCCTAAACTTGATAGATTGGTTTCAAAGTAAGCAGAACTTAGAAGAATTAAGTCATCAGAAATCTACAGAGCAATGGTTTTAGTTGATGTTAATGATTGTAATTGTTTATTTAGGTGTCGAGGTAAAACGCGGCGTTGAGTTCCGCCACTAAACATGCAATGCCTCCAGAACTCGGCGGAAAGTGGGGAACGGTGTGTCTTAACACTAGGTTTCCTCTGCCTACCCTGCTGTGTGCGGGATACAGCGTGAAGCTGATTATTAAATCTTTATTTAAGATCAAGGCATATTTATGTGTCATATTGTAAGTCCTTCTAAAATGTCTCAATTTCATTTTGTGTTTTGACGTATTTATATAAAACTTAAAATCTCACTCTGGTGGCCTATCTACAAGACAAAGCGCGGCGTAGACTTTCGCCACTTAACACACACTGTCTCTACCGTCTTAATATTAGGTTGACGCTAAGTTTCTTAGATAAACAAATATTTTTAAAAACAAATTATTGAAATGTACCAAAATGAAAAAAAAATATTCTCGTCACGGACTTTGTTGTTGAGTGTCATAGTTGTACGAATGTACAAAATTTCATGCTTATGCTGTCCACCGTTGAAGAAATCTGCTGAATGGAGTCGTTCCTCGGTATCAGAGATCATGCTTCGATCGATGCATCAGAACTAACCATGTATGCAAAATTTCAATTTCGTAGAATAAGACGAAGTGCTTCAAATTTAGCTTACAAGATTTGTCGTAAACAAACATACTTCCTTCCATACATTGCAAGTTAAATAAAACATTGTAAAAATAAAACAAAACAGCTTCGTGCATTTTCCTTGTCTTGTTACCGTTTTGACTTGTTACCGGGAAGAGAAAATAAAATAAATAATTTCCCCAAGTAGGAATCGAATTCGTAAGCATAGTGTTATCTTTTAGACTACTATATACTCAGACTACTACGCTATGACAACCTCAATTAACTGATAAAAATTGCTTTGATAAAAATGAAAATATTTGCTTAAACAGTTTTTTCAGAACCTATTTTGAAAATGGACGATCGATAACAAAACACAGTCAACTTATATATTTGCTATAAATAAACTACTATTACATACTATTATTATTATTTTATTTGTAAACCATAATATATTGAATATACCTACACTTATCTATACATATTAAAAACAAAATGAAAATGAAAAAACTGCTCTGCATATAAAACGAAAACAAATATAAAATTCAACCTAAAACTTTAAATTCTGCTACCGATTTTGCTAAATACTGTATACAATACGAAAAAAAAATAACAAAAAATAAGCCCAACATAATACTCCAATACCAATCACCGTAATACTCTATAGGATCCATTTCATCCATGAGTTCTTCGTTTTTCTAAAACTGAATCGAATCGCGTTTTAGAACAACATAGTGTTAATCCTGATAGGTTTTATTCTGGCGTCCACAAGCCGATATCGGTTGATTTTTATTGTACGGTACCGGTAGGTATATGGGCTTAAAGAAACCTTTTTTTCTGTACGTCTATGATGACATTAGTGGTCGACAGAATTGTAGGAGTAGAGAAAAAATCTTTAGGCATATTATCATTCTCCTAATTTTTGCTAAAATTACCTTTCTCCTAATTTTTGCTAAAAACTACATCTTTCTTTTCAATAGTAGTTTCAACAATTAATTGTATAACTTATGTTTGATAGTAAAAATCAAGATCAAGTGCGAGTCAGACTCACCCACCGATGGTTCCAACGTACAATTGTTCGAACGTACACTTTCCGCCTTCTGGAGACTTTGCATTCTGAATGATGGAACTAACTAGGTCTATAGAAAGCACCCTATATGCTTAGATAAAAATAAAATAAATCAGCTTCACGCCATATCTCGCACACAGCAGGGTAGGCAGAGGGAACTTAGTGATAAGACACTCCGTTCCCCACTTTCTGCCGCATTCTGGAGGCATAGCGTGTTAAGTGGCAAATTTCAACGCCGCGTTTTGCCTCGACACCAGAGCGAAGAAATGGAAATATAAATTTAAGTAAATATTTTATCTCCTCGAGTAGAGATCGAATCCACAACCAGTCAGTTTTACAGACACACTTTGTTCCCTGCACCACGACTGGCCTCTATACATATATGCTTAGATTACGCGTCGAACTTGATATAAAATGCAGCAAAAATGATGCATAAATGTTCATTAAATTTAAATTTAAATGTTCATATGTTTGTTCTATTGCATTAACTCAAAAAAGGTTTTTTTGTACTCAAATGGACCATAGATCTTAGTATTTTGATATTAGTTTTAGCTTGATGACTTCACGTGATCTCAAAATAAATGATAGACTGATGGATAAGAAAGCTATCATACAAGGGTTTCATCTTTTTCTTTGAAGTACAAAACTCTAAAATGGACATTGAGGATATTAACTAAAGTTCCGATTGCAGCCATTTGTTTTAGTTTCTGGCATAGCCAGTATATAGTAGGATAAAGCGAACCTAGTGTTAATATTCATTATTACACATACACTCCGATCCCCACGCACTGCTAAATTAGCGAAACTCAACACCGTATCCAGGGTGAGGTAATGAAAGTTAATATGAATTAATTTAACAGAAAAAACCTGAAAAACTGTATCCACACCAAAATTTATTAAATTATATAATAATCAATCGATAAAACCAACATAAAAACACATTTTTCCATCCAAAATCTCATTATAATATGCTTATCTTGTGAACCGACGTTGTAACCAACCGCACTGTTAATTGGTCAGACGGATTGAATCCGCCGGTCACGCCATATTTTATTGAACCAGAATAATTGAGGCGGATATGAGTGTCGTAAATCAAAAAGGTAAAATATAGATAAGGATATTTAAAAAATATATGTTTAAAATTTAATAATTAATTTTAGGTCAAAGGTGGCGCAGGGACACGAGTGCGAGTTCGACTCCCAGGGGATTTAATATTTTAATTTCCTCATTCTTGTAACGAAGTAAAGCCGTGGCATTGAGTTCCACCAGTGAACCCGTAATGTCTTCAGAATTCCCTCCAGGATTCCCCTTATGGTTCCTCTCATCCTGCTACATGCAGGATACAAGGTGAAGCTGAAAAAGAAATTAATTTGATATCTGTATAATAATCAGCTTCACGCTGTATCCCGCACACAGTGTAGGCAGAGAGAACCTAGTGTTAAGACACTACGTTCCCCACTTTACGCAAAATTTTTCGTGACATTGTGGTTTGAAATTGAAATTTTTAAATGAAAATATTAAAAAATAATAATTTATTCCTCGAGTGGAGATCGAACCCATAATGGTCGCGTTACACTCAAACACTTTATGCCTCTGCGCCACAACGGCTACATACGACTAGGACGATATCTGCATATTTTCTCTATATATATATTTAGTCAGTTATGATAACTAAAATCTATAGCTGGTCTTTCATGATATGATCCTACAATAGAAAATTCACCTGACTCACATTCCAAAAAAATTAAAACACAGTTCAAAATACCCAAAATTTCCCACTTCACCCTCCTGCCCTCGAAAAGGAAAGGCAACAATTAACCTAGTATACTTTTATAACCGACGTTACACTGAAACATTTATACTCGAAAACAACTCGGACTAAGTAACTTAGCTCGTTTATAAGGAACGGTCAAATAGCTCGGTAAAAGGTAAAAGGTATAGTTAACAAGATGTAAAATTGATTGGTCGGGAGCTGTTTTTTGCTTTATCTTTGTTAAGGTCGGTGAAAACATGGAAGGTAGGGTGTAGAGATGGAAAAAATATCGGTCAAGTGGGAGGACGGACTCGCTTATTGAGGGTTCTGTACAAATTTCTTGATAGTGGTTCAATGGGAAGTACAAAGTCTAAGCAATTAAGTTTATATGCGTCCGCACTAATTTTTTATGAAATTAACTATTAATACTATAGTAACAGTGTAAAGTTTTCTTTCCGTGATATACCTTAAAATTACCATTTTTCTGTTTCCGTGATATACTAAGTTTTTTCTTTATTTGTACTGTAAGTTTAAAATTTTTGTAATTATAGAAATTTCATGCTTATAAATCCACAGTAAGTAATTAAAATGCGGCAAAATGAAGCTAAGAAATTTTTAATAAAACCTTGTTTATAAAATGACTTTTTGAATGACTATATTGTTATATATCTTTTTATTTTCTTTATTTCTTTTTATTTCTATTAATATATCAGTATTGCAAACTATTTTTACGGTCAATTTCCACCTTCGAGGTGCTCGAAATTATTTAATATCAGACTGCTTGCCAAAATAAATAAAAAAATCGAAACACGACCTGCCTATCATTCTTATTTCAGAAGTCCCTTTGGTCATTTTTTTCCTTTTAGGGTTTCGTACCTTTTAAAGAAAAAAGGAACCCTTCTAAGATCACTTTGTTGTCTGTCTGTCTGTCTGTCAAGAGACTTCTTGGAGACATCGAGTTGAAATTTAAATCATGTACAGATCTACGGCTCCATGATTTCCTGAAAAAAAAAATATATATCTACACTTACTTAAAAAAAAGATATGGCCATTTACAATGTAAAGGGAATCATAATTAATAGAATACTTCCGGTTGACCTAGAATTATGAAATTTGGCAGGTATCAGTACTAGTTCAGGAAAATATCTGATACTATACTGTTATGGTTAAATTCTAAAAAATAATTGGCTCTAGGTAAGCTAAGCCTGAGTTTTAGAAATAGCTCGAGACCTCCATTTTTTGTATGGAATCCTCGATGGATGAACTCAGTGTCCGATCCATTCGAAAGTGGGTCAAATTTAGCTGGCAAGATTTCACATACACCAGTAACAGCTTGTAAAAGCTAGAAGTACGAGTATAGCTGCATTTTCTTTGTTTTGAAGAAAGTTCGTTTGTTCTTTTTGAGTAGCATCACTGGTTGTTTAATATTCGAAAAAAAACCGTTAGACGCCATCGTCTTACTGTTAGCAGTATATGTTGGCTACAGGTTGATATTTGATCAAGAGAATTTACAGAATAGCTTCACACTGTGTTCCAAATATTAAACTAAAAATGAAATTAAACAGCGGGAACCTAAAAACCGAAAACGTACAAATTTAAAATTTAAACCTACAACCACCAAGCGGCTTCGTAGTAATTTATAAAATACCACCTAAAAATATAGCTAAATTACACCTCTGAGAGTCCATTCGAGAAAAGTCCGACCAAAAAAAAAAAAGTAACAAAAACGAAATAGGACTGCGCTATAAAAGTATTTGAGTTGTCGGAGATAATGAAAAAAGTTGTTCAAATGATCATTTGCCTCCCTGCGAACTGGCGGCGGCTTACGGCGGTATCTTCTTCTAGTAAGCGCACTTGTTTTTGCCGTTCTTTAAAACTGTGAAAATCGTTATATTATGTACCTACTGGGTTCCTTTTTAAATATTTGTTTAACTTCACTCTGTATCCCGCAAATAGCCAGTAAGTTATTGTTAAGATAATCACTTCTCTATTTTCTTCAAAATTTTCGAAATGTCTAGTATCGGAATTCAACGCCGTATATTGCCTTGTTACCAGAGTGAAGAAATAAAAATAAAAAGAAATGAGTAAATTGACTCCTCCGAGTGACAATCGTCCCCATAACCGTAGCATTTATAGTCAGTAACATGTAATTTATGTATGTTTTGGTGTATTTTTTGATATGTGTAGGTTGACTGATGGTAGGTTAGTTTCCCATTCGGGGAAATGAAAACGGAAAGTGGGCAACGGAAGTGTCTTAATGGAAACGGTGTGTTTTAACACTAGGTTTATAGTTTCCCTCTGCCTATCCTGCTATGAGTAGGATACAGCTTCAAGCCAAAAAGGAAAACAAATGAAGGAATGAGGCCGGTCGTGGCGCAGAGGCACAAAGTGTGACTGTAAACACGACTGGTTGTAGGTTCGATCCCCACTTGAGGAAATGAAATATTTATTTACACTTATATTTGTAGAGGCAAAGCGCGACGTTGAGTTCTGCCACTAAACACGCAATACCTCCAGAATTCGGCAGAAAGTGGGGAACGGAGTGTCTTAACACTAGATTCCTTCTGCCTATCCTGCTGTGTGCGGGATATAGCGTGAAGCTGATTTTAAATAAAGTCCAAACACAGTTGGGAGCTACAATTACCAGGGACATTCCGGATTCAATAACTTTCATCGAATTCACACACGATTAACGGGAAGATCCGGATGACTATATGTTTCGTACGCCTCATTATTTAAGATAAAATAAGGTATTCTATTTCATTTGTTACAGTTGTAATTGAAATTACTTGTCTAGTTAGTTATAAGTGTATTTTTTTTATTCAAATAAAAAAAAACCAGCTTCACGCTGTATCCCGCACACTGCAGGGTAGGCAGAGGGAACCTAGTGTTAAGACACTCCGTTCCCCATTTTTTTTTAGTTTCATAATTAATGAAAGGCAATTTATAAAATTTATGACTAGCTATTGTAGTAGCATATTAAATTGGAAAAGCAACACTAACCAGTATTTTATTATAAATACATTTTTGTTAAAAAAAATTGTTAATAGCATATTACTATTAAGACCATCGTGGTGCTGTGCGACAGATCCTATAACTGTTAACATGACGGTTATGGATTTTAATCCTGTTTGGGAGAAGAGAGTGTTCTCTCATTTTATCGCTTCAGTAACAAGACAACTGGCGGCGTTGTGCCAATACTCATGAAAACAATGCAATATCTCAAAAATTCGGCGGTTATTAGGAAACGGAGTGTCTTAACACAAGATATGATCTTTCTACCCTCCTATATGCACAAACCGTTAATATGCCACGTGATTCTAAAACTATTTTTAAAGTAAAAATTAATTTGACTTATTATACCTGTAATTTAATTTAACTTAGTTTAAATAATTCAGTAAAAAAAGTCGCCAGTCATGGCGCAGCGGCATCGATCCTCACTCCTCGAGTGATGAAATATTTACTTAAATTTATATTTCCATTTCTTCGCTCTGGTAAGAGGCAAAGCGCGGTGTTGAGTTCTGCCACTCAACACGCAATGCCTCCACCATTCTGCAGAAACTGGGGAACGGAGTATCTGAGCACTAGATTCCCTCTGCCTACGCTGCTGTGTGCGGGATACAGCGTGAAGCTGATTTATTTATTTATTTAAAAAAACACGCAGTTTAAGTTTTTAATGCTGCTACAATCCAATTTTATATGGTTATCAAATTATTTCTTATATCTTAAAAATATATAGCACACTTTCGACGATATTTGCATATTCTACCATTGGTAAAGAACGACCTTTTTTCTTTTTTGTAGGTTCACCTGTATCCCAATGATAGTAAAGTAAGCAGATGGAACCTGGAAACGCCTTCCACATTAAGACACTTTCGTACACCACTTCCCATTGAATTCTAGCTACATAGCGTGTTGAGTGGCGTTACTCAATGCTGAACTTAGAACCAGAATGAAACATTACATTTCCTTAAGTAACATGAAATATTAAGTTAAATTTATATTTCCATTTCTTCGCTCTGGTGTCGAGGCAAAAGAGGCTCTGCTTACCCTGCTGTGTGCGGGATACAGCGTAAAGCTGATTTATTATTTATTTATTTTGTTATTTACCAGAATTAAATATCGCATTTTCTTGACTGTGAATCGAACCAACAATCTGTCGCACACTGGTCTTAACTGGACCTAATTTAATTGCCTATATAAAAAAAAACTAATAGCTATTTTCAATATAACAAAGTAACGTTCCATTTAAACATGATTCATGAAATACATCAAAGTTCAATACTGTGATTTATGAGTGCCCCACTTAGATCTAACCTCGAACAGTGAGACGCACGCGACGACTGTAAGGCGTCTACAAGATGTCAAAATTGAAATTTTATATAGACGAGTTTAAAATTGTATGAAAATCTTTTTGGCGTATAATTATATAATATATTTTTGATATATTCATTTGAGGCTGTCGAGGGTTGTGGACTCGATTCCAATTCAAGAAAATCAATGATTTTTATTCCCTCGCAGAGATACCTAGACAAATTCTTTGAACTCTTCAGGGCTAATATACTTATATCAATATTTTCTCGGATATCGAACGGAAGTATCTTAATGGAAAGGCAGTGTCTTAACACTGGGTATGATTTCTTCGAATCCAGCTGTGCGCAGGATACAGCGTGAACCTAATAAAAATAACTAGGCTAGATAAAACGATGATATTACGTAGCAGGATTAGAACCTATGTATTTTGGAAACTATCCAAGGACTGTTCGTTCTTATAAAATATAATCAAATAAATCAGCTTCACGCTATATCCCGCACTCAGCAGGGTAGGCAGAGGGAACCTAGTGCTACCGACTTTCCGCCGAATACTGGAGCCACTATTGCATGGTGGAACTTGAGTTTCGTTTCGGCGTCAATGCCGTGCTTCGCCTCGATACCAAAACGAAGAAATGAAAATATAAATTTAAATAAATATTTCATTTCCTAGATTGGGGATTGAATATACTTTATGCCTCTGCGCTACGACTGGCCTCGTACCTCATATAATTGATATTATCAATTATACAGTAAAATACAAAAACAAAAAGTATTTTCATACAATACGAAATGAGATTGTATTATAAATTGAAATTCGATGCGTCTACACACAACCTTAGCGAGGTGGGTCGCCGGCGGCTAAGTAAACTTCCGGTGCCGGATGCAAAATCTACCATTTGGCGGGAGAGAGCACTTCCGCCATTATTACGTATACGTTTGTTTTGTGCCTAAATCTTTACTGTTTCTTACTTATTCATTTCTAGTCTAATTATAATTAAGAATTGCGGCCGTCATAGTGGAGAGTCTGACTATACGTATATGGTTGTAGATTCGATTCCCTCTCCAGGGATTGAATTGTTTACATTTCTCTGCTCTGGTAACGTGACAAAGCCTGGCGTTAAGATCCGTCTCATTTATCACGTTACATAATAAAAAATGAAGCGGGTGGTGTCTTTAGTAGTATAATGTGTAAGGGAACATAGTGGTTCCTTCTGCGTACTCTTCTTAATTCCTCCAGAATTTGACGGATAGTGGAGATCGAAAGAGTCTTGATAGGGATGGAGTGCGTTAACACTAGGTGTCTAGATTCCTTCTGCTTACTCTGAAATGTCCGCGATACAGCATGACGCTAAATATGATTATCGAGTAAAGCTATAGGCTATTTTACATCATGTTAATCGGGGAACCCACTGAACCTACTGTCGGAGTTACCTCAGACCATAGAATGTATGTCATATAGGTACAACTCTTAATTTTTCCATAAAATTTCGTAGGCGAAACTGCTGGTAAAAGTTTACTAGCTTTTACATGAGACAAAATCATAAGAGTCTTATTAGTCGTAGAGTCTATTAATTTACTTTGAGAAAAATGGCTTGGAAATTTCCATTTTTTTTTCAAAGTGCCTTCTAAATTTCCTAAAAACCTTGAATATTTATTCAATTGATCGTAAAAAGTTGCTCCTTCTAAGAAATAGAAATGTTGAAACATAAACAGTATCTGAAGTAACTAAGAAACGAAAAATTATATGTTTATTTTTTATCCATTTATTAAAAAACTTCTAATGCTGTGATTTTGTTTAAGTAAAAAACTTTACAATATTTAGGTTGCTTGTAGGTTCGATTCCCACTTGATGTAATGATTATACGTACTGGTTGTCGCACTTATCGCGATATCTTAATATGTGGAAATAAACTTTAAAAATACTAGCCTCACGGGTATCCCGAGGAAACCGTTCTCACTTTTCGCCAAATTTCGAAACATATCGTATTGAGTGGCGAAACTCACGCCACACTTTATCTACGAAAGCGAGAAAAAAGGAAAGAAATCAAACATAAAAATTCCCCTGAATATAGAAATCGAACTTACATCCGCCGTATTTACCTGAAACACCACAACAGCCTCATAAAATGAACTAGTAAATAAGTAAAACGGTAATCTTCCCAGCTTTTGGATCTAAATTCAACGTTTGGCAAATCGTGTGGAATCCGGCGACAGCTATTGGCACTGGGGGTGAATGAAACGACGCTGTGGTATCCGGGGCTTATTGTTTGACCATATATTACAAAAGGGGGTTTACCTACTGCGAAATTTTGACCGGAATATTTGTGAATTTCCATTTTGCTTTCATTTTAAGGTAAGGCGCGGCGTTGAGTTTCACTGCCGCCACTCGACACATAATGCCTCGAAAATTCAATAGAGCGTGGGGAACGGAGTGTCTTAACACTATGTTCAATCTGACCACTTTGCTATATGGGGAATGAAGCGTTAAGTTGAAAAAAAAAGGAAAAAAAATCTGAACTGTGAATGACACGGTTCTAGTTCGATTCCCACTCAAGGGGTTAAATGATTTTTATTTATATTTTCAAACTGGTAACCAGAAACAGAACGACTTTGAGAGTCTCCACACAACACACAGCATTGCTCCAAAACTGTGTAGAAAGTCTGGAACAGAGTGTCTTAACGTTAGATTTCGACAACCACCGTGATTTAATATAACCTAGCCTTCATCGATAAGAATTATATAAAAACAATTTTCTAATCCGACCTCTGTGATAAGCGCACTCAATAAACTTTTATAATATTGTTATAGGATTATAGATATTATAGTATTATAGATTAGAAATCCTTTAGGGAAATAAGCAGCTATTTTCGAGTGTATCGCCTAGTACCATAATATTCATATTTCATTTGGATCTCATGTTTCCGTTTCCCCAATTTTAATCGTCCAATTCGGTGTTTGGTAAATCGTTTGGAAGCTTTGCGACAGTTATTGCTCGAGTGAAATAAGCCGGACAGTGGCGGTATCCGAGCCATTGATATATAGATTCTATAACGCTAAAATGCGCAAATTTAAATTTTTCAATAATTCTGTTAATTTTTTTAACGGATATGTTGTGTACTGTACTTATAAGGGTTGATTCATAAATCGGTACAATTACTTATTTTCATTTTCTTGGTCTGGCAACAAGACAAAACACGGCGTTGAGTTTCGCAACTCATCACACAATGTGTAAAAAATTGGACAATACGTGGTGAACAATAGGTTCCTTCTTTACCGTGTTTATTAGCGGATATAGCAAATATATACATGCCCAATGCAAAGAACACCTCGTAAAATAGGGATACTCTATGAAGGGTCAATAAACCTGAGGCTGTGGCGCCAACCCACAAACTATGGCACACTTAGTCTCCTGTTTTGATCTTTGAATGATGCAATTCATCACTAAGGCAACAAATATCGTAGTCATCGTGGCTACGTACTTACAAAATATAATCTGAATTTTCCAAGTGTTGACATGAAGAAGAAAAAAAAACGAATATAGCGTGAAGCTATAGATAGTCGTTAAGCAGTCGTATTTATATATAAAGATTTGCTATCTAATTAAAGATTATTTTTAGTCCGTCTGTCTCTCTGCGTCTGCGTATGGAAAAATACATAAAGTTGTTTATTAACCGACTTATGTAAAAGCAGGAGGTTTTTAATATTTGTTACCCCAGAATTTTTGATTTTGATGATTCTTTTTTTTTATTTGAAAGCTAGTGCTTATTATTTTATATCCATGAGAAAATCACATAGGTACGTGCACGACAAATGGATGAATAATTAAATATATCGCCAACCGATTTCGATGATTATTTTTTTATTGAACGGATATACTTGAAGGGTGCTTTGATAAAGTTTGGTTAAGTTCTGATTATGAAATCCAGTTAAAATTTAAGATTTTATTTTAAATTAAATTAAAAAAAAATAATTTTGTTAAAATTATATTTTATTTTGTTAAAATTATAATTTCCTAATATCATGTATTTGAGTGACAAGGTGAAAAAATAAATGACAAATGTTGTTTTGAATAAGATTAAGCAAGCAGTTTTGGCAATATAAACTCATAAGCATAGTAGCTTAAAAAGAAGAAAAAGAAAAGAAAAAAGAAACTAAACTTCAAGCTGTATCCCGCATAGAACCGTTTTGAGCCGTGTGATCTCGGCCTAGAATAGGATCATCCTGGTACTGGTGGTGTCGTAAGAGGCGACTAAAGTACGTGTAAGAGAGAGTCGCCAGCAATGACAACACGCATGGGCAGACTCGACCGGATCATTACCACCCCCGGCATTTAAAACCGGCGTGAAGTAGTGGCCTTATGCCACTGCGTTTCGCATCAGGTAATGCCGGGCTCCGGAGCCCAACCCACCTTACAGGCAGGCAACGCACCTGTAGCTCCTCTGGTGTTGCACGGGGTCGTGGGCGGCGGTGATCACTTACCATCAGGTGACCCGCACGGTCGTTTGCCTTGTCTTTTCCATAAAAAAAAAGAACAAGGTAGGCAAAGGGAGCCTGAGGAGATACTGTCCCGTTGCCATTGATACACTTCCGTTTTCCTCTGTCCGCCAGACGACGAATTCTGGGAGCATTGCGTGTCAAATGGCGGGACCTAAATGCTGAAATATATCGATATTAATAATAATTATATTGTTCATTGACTACTTTTAAGGGATATGAAACAAACAAGTAGTTGGTTCCTAAATAATTTGCGTATATTTGAACCCACTACCTGTCTAACAGAAAAATAATAAGAAAACTTTATCTCTAAACTACATAAGCGCAACAGAAATCAATTACGGTTCCAGATACAATGAAAGCCAACATTAGCATTGTCATACAAAACCAAGAGGGAAAGCGGAAATAAAAAGAAACGTGAAACAACGATACAACCACACCGCAAAACAAAAATACATGGAATAATGGAAGTACTCTCCCGCCAAATGGGAACCACTTCCGGTGCGGAAATTTACTTAGCCGCGACCTACCGGCAAGGTTTTGTTACATTGAATTTCAATTTAAATTCAAAATTCGGATCAAACTACAGTTTCTTTTTCTATTTTATTTTATTATCTATGCATCTTGTGTTTGTGTGTGTGTATATATATATATATATATATATATATATATANAAAACCGACTGGTTGTGGGTTCGATCCCCACTCGAGGAGATGAAATATTTACTTAAATTTATATTTCCATTTCTTCTCAGTCTCGAGGCAAAGCGCGGCGTTGAATTCTGCCAGTCAACACGCAATGCCTCCAGAATTCGGCAGAAAGTGGAGAACGGAGTGTCTTACACTAGGTTCCCTCAGCCTACCCTGCTGTGTGCGGGATACAGCGTGAAGCTGATTATGATTTGATTTATTTTTTTTGTTTTAGTTTCACATTTTATGTTAAGATAATCTGCTTAAAAATTTAATCAAACAACATACAATGTTGCGCCCATATTTGGCACAATGTATATTCAGTGGCGGAACAGAACCTCGTGCCTAGTCTGGAAATAACTTTATTTCCTTTTTACAGTCAGACAACTGCACCAAGATAGCTCTTTACATTTACATACGGACTATCACATATGTTATATTTTTTTAAAGAAAAATAAAGTAAAAATCTTCAATATACATAAAAAATAACAATTAAAAAACCTTTTAAGAATATGATTTCTAGATGCTTGTTTTCACGGTATATTGTATATTATTATAAATTGATTCCTTTCTTAATTAGGTAAATTAAAATCCGCCATTTTGTTGTGGCGGCCATTTTGGGTTAACAACAATATTGATTATATTGAATGCCATTGTCCTCAGAACTGAAGTCGTAATCCAAATTTAAGCTTAATCAGACACTGGAAGGTGGTTCAAATTGAATTTACAAAATCTCACGAACACTTAACTCCCATTCTAACACGACAGGTTAAATATAAGCTTGTAAAACAGGTGAAAGTACTAGTTTTGTAAATTTATTCTCCATTAAGAATGTTTTGAGACGCAACCCTCGATATTCCTTAGAGATGTTATAATTTTCACGCATTATTACCTTCGAAGGCTCGATCTTATACATAATTCCACTCAATTTACTTTGATCGGTAATATAACGTTAATACTTGTGCTAACCATGTAAATATAGTCTAAGAGACAGCTGTTTACCTTAATAATATATGATGACTAATAATGGGTACGCTGTCGGCTGAGTGAGTATATTGATAAGTGTTTAACTGTAACGGCATTGAATGCTAAGTTTACATGGAGGAATGCTTTTATTTATAATATTTTGGTTATAAATTGAAACTAAGCGCGAGTCGGGCTCGCCCACCGGGAGTTCCGTACAAAATTTGGAGGTTTTGCCAGAACCCTTTCATCTGATACCTCACTTGAACTAGCGGCTTTAATATTGAATTTTGCCTCCTTTTAAGGCTATTATTTTTTAGGATTTAACCACAAATGTTCATACAACATAGTGTTCAGACTTTTCCTGAAGTAATACTACCTGTAGATGCCAGCTGCCAAATTTCATAATTATAGGTTAACCAAAAGTAATCTATTAAATTTGATCTTTTTTTGTGAGTTTTTATTTTAAGAAAATTATAGATCTGAGTATATGGTTTGAATTTCAACTTGGTATCTCCCAGCGTTCCTGAGATAAAGACTCTTTACAGACATACAGGCAGACAGGTGGACAACAAAGTGAATATTATAAGGGTACGTAGGATTTTCCTTAAAAAGAACAGAACCCTAAAAATAAAAATAAATATTAATAAAAATTGCTTACATTTTCGCAATTTCCAGATATGTTAAATTGAATACTTCTTTACAAAGACTTTTAATATTTTTACATTATTGTTGTGAAAATACTGTTAAGTGTCAGCAATGAACATTACATTAAAATTTTTTTTGTACTCAAAGCTCATTTCACGTCAAGTTTTTGAGATAATAATTTTAATAATTTTCACACATTTAACTTACAAGAGGAGACCTATCAGTAAAACACGTAAAATGAGCTTATTATCCAATTCTTACCAATCTCTATAACAAATTGTGATATAAAATGGGTTCCTAGTATTGATTGTGAAAAGCGAAGAAATATAATTATAGAAATATATAATAGAAATTGGTTAAACCAACTGTTTTTAAGCTTATGGGACAGTAGAGCTAGAAAAGACCACTACATCAAAATTGACAAAAATTGGACCATACGTAATGAATATAAACTCAACAAAGTTATTATTAAAAACGATCCTCTGATTGATCCAGAACATATGATTTTATTTTCTTTTCATTGTTTCTCATTGCTCCACTGAGCACTTGGCAAAGATGATGATGCTTTTAAGTTTTTAAAAATCTTTTTTTATATACTTTATGCGAAATAAAATGTAAAGTTAATAAAAACATAACTAACAAATCATACATATACATACATATAACTAAAAATTGACAGCAAAAACAAGAATCAATACACCACACCATTCACCCCTCAATTACAATTATAATGCAAATTAAAGAACCTATACCTACAATATACTGTATACGTATTTCCCGCCACCCCAGACAGAGCAGAGGGCAACCGTAACTTAATAATAAACTCATCTGTCTCCTATACTATATCTATATGTACAAGCAAAAGCGCAAACAGCCGAAATTATAAGCCTAATATCCGTTATATCGCAAAACGCCTATGATTATGTCCTTTCATACTGAATAATATTAATAATCTAAGTCTTATGATCGACGGTTGAGGCCGTTATGGCGCAATGGCACAGTGTATGGCTGTAAAGGTGATGGTTGTGGGTTTTATTCTCTCTCGTTTTGGCAATCACACAAGCAATAGAGTTCTGCCAAACAAAACGCAATGTATCCAAAATTATGCGGAAAGTGGTTAGGGGAGTGGCTTCATAATAAATTTAATTTGCCTGATCTATGCGGGATACAGTATGTAAATAATAATAATTATGATTAATAAAAATATCGTTTTCTATTATGATGAGAAATCGGAAATAAATCTCCCTTTTATTTATTTATGATATAGCTTAGAGAACATTTTGTTATAAGGTAGAGAGGTAATTCCCGAGGAACCTACCATGGTAAATTTAAGTCTTTCACACCGCGCTTAGTTTCAGTTATGCGTTGTTTGTCAGTTACAAATATAAAAAAATAATGATATTTTTAGTTAAATACTTGTTTAGTCCCGCTACGTTCAAATTTTTATACGTTTTCTAAATAAGTGTTTTTCTTTCTTAAGTGTGGAATAACCCTTTAAAAAATGTTTAAAAATATTTTTAGTTTCAGATTAGCATATTTTATGTTAATGTATACCACCTATCGATATTATATTATCGATACCAAAACATAAAATTTAAAGTTAATAACAATATCCTAAAGCTATAATTTTGCAAGCAACAATTACTAAGAAATCTCGTCATACATTATTTATACAGCAAGAGATGATATCTCAGTAGTAAATTACTAAGTTTATTTAATACATAAAGTGCTGTTATTACAGTGAGGTCTTATTTAGATAGAATCTTTCAATTAACAAGTGTTGAAAGGAATTCAAGTTGACTGGAAATTGTGGAGATACTTTACGATAAAATATTGAAGAATTTCATAGTTTTAATACTTGAGATTTTGTTATGCTTTGTGCGTTTTTAATTCGGCCGTGGATTCGATTCTTGCTCAAAACAGATTTATTGAAAATATTTTTTTTGTAGTGGCGTAATGGCACAGTAACTGATTAAGCGCATCAGTTATGAGTTCAATTCTTAAAAATGAATTATTTAAATTTTTCTCTTTCTATAAGCCAGACAAAGCGCTGCGGAACTCAAATTACGCTAGTCAACATACAATGTTTCGAAGATTTAGCTGTGTATGGGAAAAAGACTGTCTTAACTACAATCTATATTCCATATAACCAAAGTAGACAGTAGGGAACCCAGTTTTAACATATTTCGTCCCCGTTTTTCAGCCCAATTTTAAAGACATTGTGTGCTGAGCAGAGAAATGAAAATAATTAATTTCCCTAAACTGTTACTTAATTGCAATTGAGAACTGTTGCAGTTGAGAAATGTTTAAAATAAAAAAAACACCAATATCATTAGTTCTACTCCAATTCCAATGTTTCTCCAGTAACCCTAAACAAATTAAAAAAATAAGACCGCCATTATTTTAGGTACAAGAAAGAATGCGATCTTAAAAAGTAAATTAGCGAACCCTACATTTCGAAGTGGAATAACTCGAGGCGTCGAGAGACGCATTCAGATTAATTAAAGACGTATAGCCGTGCTGTAATCCCTCTCGTAGAAAATTACATTGCCCACCACGACCAGCCCAACTATTCCCGTTTTCGACTTAAGTTCTTTAATCTTGGAATTGTTCCAGAGCATTATTTTTTTTTTGTTAAATTGCACTTATATTAGGGGAAATGCATTTTTGTGTATATAATTGTTCTATTTTTAGTGATAAATCACTCTTTTTTCTGTGTCGCTTTTTGTGTCGGTGGTTTTTAATTATTGTCCTTTCGTTCTGCGTATTTGGCGACATTGGCTAAACCAAATAAAATAATTTATCAAATTAGACCGAGGAACTTTATAATTCCAGCATTATTTTACATGTAAATTCGTAATATATAATTTTATACGACTATCTTGCCTTAGCGGTACAGCGTCTGACTGTAAACTGTTGGATTCGATTCCCACTCGCCGAAATGACTTACATTAATTCTCTCAACCTAAGCATAACGTTTTAACAGTCGTTACTCAACACGGCATATTTTTGAAATTGGGCCGCGTGCGGAGTGGGAAGTATAAGATACAAGGTTCCCTCTGCCTACCCTTCCGTATGCGGGATAAAGCGTGAAACTAAAAAAATATTTTACATTATAATCTATGGAGAAAAGAAAAGAAATAACCGTCATAATAACAATCTGCTCATATTAGCCTTAGCAGTGAACCAAATGAAAATCGACGAGTGCCAAGGACATAGCAACCGGAAACGATAGACAAACGTCCGGCGCGGAAACCGGAAGCGAGACTCGCTCACTCGTAAGAAGTACAAAGAAAGCTTGACAAAAGTGAAATGATACAGTCCTTGGATTATTACATCAAAAGATCAATCCAATTCGCAATATTCTATATTTATTTTTCTCATAATATGTTGCGTTCTTAGTGCAACGATGATATTTTTTTTGCGTCACGCTGTATCCTGTATCTAGAACTTAGAAATTTGGTATTGAGACACTTCGTTGCCATTAAGATACTTCCGTTCTTCACTTTCAGTCTAATTCTCGAAGCATTGCGCGTTGGGTCGTGAAACTTAACGCCGTCCTTTGCCTAGTTTTCAAAGCGAGACAATGAAAATATTAAATATATAATTCCTCCTGATCCTGAACCGACAAACATAACAACGTAGACTGCGTCTTCTCCAATATTTAAAAAACGTCCAAATTCGTTGTTTCACCAAATTACAGATTTTCGTTTACACGTACTTCACGGTATGCAGAGATAACAGAAATAATAAGAGAGTTTGTCATTTTTACTCACTTGAATATTGAGTTTAACAGTTTAAGGCAGTTTTTTTAGCTTCAAGCTGCATTTAGCTCAATTTTTAAGACATTGTCTGGTGATAGGCGGTACTCAATGTCGTATTTTGTCTTCTTACGAGAGCGAGGAAATATTTTTTTTTCATTCTCCCGAGTGGGAATCGAACCTAATATCATCGCGTTTATAACCTTAACCTTTAGACAGTTACCGTTATGTTGAATTAATTTAGTACCCATGTAAAAGAAAAATAAAATTTGATACTGTAGACGCTGCATGAAAAATAACACTACAACTACATATTTCCTCATGCAATTCAAAAAATTAAGTCCTTCTCTTATTTAAAAAACCAGTTGAATGTGAGTTGTACTAATGAACGAAGGGTTCCGTACCATTTATGTATAATTGTATGAGAACTCTCTTAAATATTTATTTTATTCTGTTTTTAATGTTTGTTGTTATAGTGACAACATTAATACATCATCTGCAATCCAGCCATCTATCAGGTCCTACGCTATTAATTAAGGTCGTAAGTCCACCTGGTTGAAAGGCGGCCTGTGCTCCTTTTGCCGAGACGTGGTCGTCATTCGAAGACCTTTCTTCCCCATCAGCTGTCAGCCTTCTTAATAATGTGGCTTGCGCATTGCCACTCCAGCTTGAGAGTTATGTCAATTAGCTTCGAAATACATAAGAATAGCATACGAATATTGAAAATCTATTCTAACCATTGATTGTATATCATATTTTTTATTAGATAGAGGGCAGTCGTGGCGCATGGGCACAAAGTGTGACTGTAAATCGACCGGTTGTGGATTCGATCCCCACTCGAGGAGATGAAATATTTACTTAAATTTATATTTCCACTTCTTCGCTCTGGTGTCGAGAAGCAAAGCGCGGCATTGAATTCTGCCAGTCAACACGCAATGTCTCCAGAATTCGGCAGAAAGTGGGGAACGGAGTGTCTTAACACTAGGTTCCCTCTGCCTACCCTGCTGTGTGCGGGATACTGCGTAAAGCTGATTTATTTATTTATTTTCATTTTTTATTCGAAATAAAATCGTTTTCTTCAGTAACATCACATATTTTTTACACGGGAAGTAAAAAATATCTTCGTAAATTGAGAATAAAACGTGTCTTGTCGTTTATCAACGTCTAAACGTCAAATTAGCAAAACATTGATTGAGGCGTCATTTATCTTAAAAAAATATATTATTGCTGGTTTGTAAAGCGTATTGATTAATGTGCACTTGTGGGTAGGGTAGGTAGAGGGAACCTAATTTAGAGATATTCTGTTTTCCACTTACGAACTTCCACTGGCCAATTTCAGAGANTATATATATATATATATATATATATATATATATATATATATATATATATATATATATTTCATAGTTCATTCTCTTGAATTCTTAAATTTTTTTTAAAAATATATATATTCTATTAATTTTATGAATGTGAAAGTTTGTGAGGGTCGATGTTTTATGCTTCAAAAACTGATTTAGATTAAATTTTATAGTAATATAGCTTATACATCAGCTTCACGCTGTATCCCGAACACGGCAGGGTAGGCAGAGGAAACCTAATGTTAAGACACACCGTTCCCCACTTTCTGCCGAATTCTGAAGGCATTGTGTGTTAAGAGGCAGAACTCAACGCCGCGCTTTTGCCTCGACGACGACTGGCCTCTTTTTTTAGAGCTTATACATGACAACAACACATTGGCCACAATATATGTATAGTGTTATTCTATTTTCAAGTTCTTATCACTTTTAAGAACATTCAAATGATAATAGCCATCAGATTAGATCATCAGAAAGCTGAAGGCCATTTAATACTTGGATAATATATAAAAAATAATGATATACAATATTTATTTCTAGTTTCCAAATTAAATGAACTAAAGCTAGGAATAATAAAGGTAAGCAAATAACTTTTATTTTACAAGAAAATTTGTGAACAAAACTTTTCAAGCCATTTGTCAACGTCAAATTACCGTAGACACTGTTGATTGGCTCATCATTCATCGTATAGTAATGATACGATCTCTGTAAGTGATCATTTTTGACATAAAATATGTATTGGGTTCGATTTTTTACTAACTTCAAAGATAACATTACTTATGTAGGTTGTTTAGTTACGCAAATCAATACGTAATGCCTCCAGAATTTGGCAAAAGTGGGAAACGGAAGTCTCTTAATGAGAACAGAGTGTCTTAGCACTTCCGGTTGATCAGGTTTCGTCTGCCTTCTACCCTTTTATGTGCAGGAAACAGCGTGAAGTTAAAAAAAATGTAGATTATAGTGTTTCTCTTTTTATTAAACTGGCGCCCAGTGTGGGTCTTAAATATAAACTGGCGAAGATTTTTCTACTGTTACATGTGTTGTACATAGATATATTGACTTTTTTGCCAGCTCTTCTCTTTCGGACCGGTTCAAAAGTGGAATTTTGTGAATTTAAATTAAAAAAAACAATATTCTATAACGCTTGAGTAAATCGCAAAATCGTGAAAGTATTTAAGTAATGGCTAATAACAGTGTAATTTTAAGTTTGAACAAAGCAATAGTTTCGTTGGAGAAGCCACTTTTCGAAATTTTCTGGACCGCTTTGAGGTAAAGTTACGCGAGACTATAAGCTGAACAAATAACTTTTAAAATTACTTTCTGATCGTTTTATACCGATAATTTTACTTATATTTTATTACATATATTTTTTCACGGATCGCCTCTATATTGTGCATTTGATAGAGAAAATTTAAACCAAGTTACTTGATGAGGTCAGTCGTGGTGCAGCGGCACGAGGTATGACTGTAAAACCGACTGGCTGTGGGTTCGATCCCCACTCGAGGAGATGAAATATTTACTTAAATGTATATTTCCATTTTTTTCGCTCTGGTTTCGGCGGAAAGTAACACTAGATTCGCAGGTTTCCTCTCCCTACTCTAGTAGAGTACGGGAAAAATAAAAAAAAAAAATAAAAAATCTCTGTTCAATTTTGAAAACATTTGATATTACTGTTTATTGGTTGGTGGGAACCAATGCCGTATTTTGTTTAACCAGCATATATGTTTAAACGTTGTCCCTAGTGACGTCATTATGCAGTATATAAAAATAATAATCGCATCAACAATTTATTTTTAAAGGTTTAGAAAACTTTATTTTTTTCTTCAGCTTCACGCTGTATCCCGCACACAGCAGGGTAGGCAAAAGGAACCTAGTGTTAAGACACTCTGTTCCCCACTTTCCGCCGGATTCTGGAGGCTTTGCGTGCTGAGTGGCGGAACTTAACGCCGCGCTATGCCTCGACACCAGAGGGAAGGAATGAAAATAAATAAATATTTCACTTCCTCGAGTGGGGATCGATCGACCCACAACCAGTCGATTTAACAGTCACACTTTGTGCCTTTGCGCCACGTCTTGAAAACTTAATATGTAATAAAAAAAAATAACGCTGTATCCCGCATATATCAGGATAGGAGCGAAGTGTCAAGGCACTCCATTCTCAACTTTTCCCCCAATTTTCGAGAAATTGTGTGGTGAAATGTTGTACTCAACACGCCGCCTTTATGTTTTTACGAGAGTTAAAAAATGAAAATAATTTAATCTACCTTATGGTAATCAAATACACAGTCGTGAGACTTATTTTTAGATATTGTGCCACTGGGCCACGACGGCCTCATTGATGAAATTGGATTTAAAAACTGTACCAGAAAGATATTTCTTTACTCTTATGCATTATTTTATCCAAATGTACCATTGTGAGGCTGTTTACATATTTCTGATCATACTTTGTTGGTTGAGGAGTCAATTTGTACTTCCTCAAGATATAATATAATTTTATTTAAAAAAAAATCATTTCTTTGAATCGAAAAGACGTGAAATTTTGTAATTAAACTCATATTATTATCAACATTGCTTACATTAAGTAATCAGAGTATAAAATATGTGTAAATTTCTCAAAGTGCTTTCCTCTTGTGTAAATTTTACAGATAAAAGTGTGTAAAATGACAAACCCAATATAAGTTTGAAACAAAAATATTTTGAATAAACATTTAATATTCTCGTGAGATAGTTGTGGCGCAGCACAGCATGTAACACATGCGGCTCAGTATGTATGTAGACGAGATGGTTGGTGGTTCAAATTAAATTATATTCATAAGAATATAATTTAATTTGAACCACCATAGAACCATACCATTTTGAAATAGAAAAAAAAATGAAAGTGATTTATAAAAATCACTTTCATTTTTTTTTCTATTTATTTCTTCAATCAAGTGAGAAGCTTTGGTAAGAATACAAAGAGCGCAGTTGGGCTCGCTACTATCAGGCAATGTCCCGAAAATTGAGTTTAAATTGGGGAACCGAGTATCTTAATACTTGGTTCCCTGTACATACTTAGTTACATGTGAAATACAGCGTAAAGCTAAAAAAAAATCTCTAAAAAGAATTCACCTAATAGCTTAAAATACGTTCCAATCGCCCCACTCTACCCACAAAGACTTAATAAATCCCTAAAAGCCTTTATTAGAGAAAAGTATTCACACAATAAGATATAAGATAGAAAAAAGGACCAGAAAGGGTCCATGATTAATATCTTGTATGTATGTGTTTTGTTTTATTTCACAAAGCATTCTTGACGTGGACCATTAACCGCCCCGCCCGTTTGTTTCGTCCGCTCATTCATTCGTTCAGTCGTTCGGTCTACGATCACCTGGGGACGTTTCGTAATCTACTTGTCTTTTTTCCCTTTTATTTACCGATCTTGAGTGAATTTTGATGTTTTTTAATATGGATTTGATTATGTTTGATTTGGTTTTGTTTGTTGTGGTGGTTTAAGTCTGAAAAAGCTAATTGTCGTTTTAAATCACACTGTATCTCACACATAGCAGGGTAGGCAGGTAGGATCCTCGAAAATAGTGTTACTTTCTGCCGATTTCTGGAGGCATTGCGTGTTGTGCATAAAGTATAGTAATAATTTTTCAAACAAAAAATAATAATTAAGTTTTATTTACAGAGCTTAATATTAAGAAACTATATATAATCTATACATACTTTTTAATATTATGCTCTGTAAATAAAACTTAAATTTAGTTTTTAAAAGATCATCGTGACGTAGTGTCACAAAATGTGTCTTTAACGCGATGGTTGGATTTAATATTTTTATTTTTTTGCTCTAATACCAAGACAAAGCGCGAGGTTGAGTTCCGCAATTCACTACGCATTGCCTTTAAAGTCTTAACACTAGGTTTCCTCTATCTATACTATTTTATGTCAGATATAGCGAAAAGATAAAAAAAAATACAATCATTACCATATCTTCTATATTTTTTTTATACGATTATCAAATATGATTCTCATTTTCCCAAAAATATTTTTTTCCATACAAAACCAGCGGGTACATTATAATCTGCATAGTTTATCTTGTAGCAAAAATCATGAGCGTCGGATTACGGAGATTACCTCATTAGGAGAGAGCCTTAGTTTCAAATTTATGTTTTCTCGTGGCTTTAGTCTCTGTCTTAACATATAGTGGAAGTATTATAATTTTGGAGTGTGGACTGGGAAATAAGCTTGGCTTAATTTTATTTTGCTATTAACATATATAATGTTCATATTTAGACATTATTTCGGAAAGTGCTTCACACTGTATCCCGCATACAACAGGGTAGGCAGAGAAAACCTAGTGTTAAGACACTCCGTTCCCCACTTTCTGCGGAATTCTGGAGGCATTGCGTGTTGAGTGGTAGAACTCAACACCAGAGTGAAGAAATGGAATTATAAATTTAAATAAATATTCCATTTCCTCGGTGGAGATCGAACCCACAATCAGTCGGTTTTACAGTCACACTTTGTGCCCCTCAACTGGCCTCAAATGATTTTTATTTCGGAAAATGTCTTAATGTAGGGTTTAAATGTCTTAATGTATTTATTTCATATGTTTACTTTTTTATAGCAAAGCTTTCCTTATTCTTTACCCAGTTTTCAAGACATTATATATAGGGTGGCTGAAATC
Organism: Heliconius hermathena; assembly: GCA_013403705.1. Taxonomy (NCBI): domain Eukaryota; kingdom Metazoa; phylum Arthropoda; class Insecta; order Lepidoptera; family Nymphalidae; genus Heliconius; species Heliconius hermathena. Next base: position 93,396 of record JAAIXJ010000386.1, on the reverse strand, counting down.
AACACTGGCCTGTTATTAGAGCGAGGAAATCGAAATCATCCATTCCCCCGAATGGAATTAAAACTAAAAAAAACTTTGTGTTTACAGTCAGCCACTTTGTTGTTGCGTCATGACGACCTTTTATTTTAGCAATATATAGAGTGTTATTGGTAGCACCATTTTAAATAAAGCCACAGTTTTAACTACTCCTTAAAAGCCTAACATAATAAAAAAAATGTGTTTTTCAAACAAAATAAATAATAAAATTATCGTTGTAAAATAAAACGCTATTTGTAAAGAACGACGCACGCAGACATAAACCTATCAAAGGGACACCGCCGCTTGCGCCTCAATCCGAAATAGACTCGTAGGTATTGGCGGCAAAGTTCAAAGTTGTTTAACTTTTAGTAGTATTTTTGTAGTAGTATGTGTTCACGTTCTTGGTATCTATGCGTAACTGCGTCACACGAAATACAGGTCGTCAAAAAATCCTACACCTAAACTGTTGAGGTATCTTGACTATATTCTTTAGGTAAGAGTTTAAAATATAGCCTATATGCTGTTTCCGTAAAAGAAGCGCTAACCTTCCAGCTTCCACCTGTATAAGAAATATATATTACAAATTTTGTTATTATTTCTCTCTATTCTTCTCTACGAAAAAATATATCTTTATTTCCAACTAAATCTATTACAAAATCCTTATATTAGATTCATTCAATCCAATCTAAGCTAGTGATAAAAAACATCACCATAACGAAATTTCATTAAGGACCATCAACAAACCCAACGTTTTACATTGCTATAATAGTAAATCTAGTTCGTGCTTTCGAAGCTCAGCAATTTCTATTACAATTTAGGTATCTTATAAATCTATTAGATAGCGACGTAGCCAGTGAGGAAAATCGTAAGCGTGGTATTACTCGGATTACCTCATTAGGATGGGGTCTAAGTCTAAAATTTATGCGCAGGGATAACATCGCGCCCTGCCTGCTCTAAATGACGGGACAAATTAGAGATCTATGGAAGAATAATGTTTTTAAAGTTTATTCTTGCTGAGTTATTGCGTAGGAAACTTTGGTTGGGACAAATTTATGCTAATACAATCGCCTGGGTGGTTTGTTTCAGTTGTATTTGTTCGTTTGTCTGTTACAAGTTTGAGGAGAATGAGAATTAAAATGACACGTCTATTATCTTTTGAAATTTTAGTTCTTTTAGTAACGATTAATACAGGTGCAATATTAGCAATTTTTTTTTCACTTTCCTGATTTTTCCAGCAGAGTATGGAGAGAGAACATTGTAAAAACACTCTGCTCCTCACTCTCCACGTAATTTGTTGAGACGTTATTGAGTTAGAAAACCAAGTTAAGCAATATCGCTCAAAATGACTTTTTACATTAACATTTATCACACCACCTGTAAAAAAAAATTATTAAAATAATAAAAAAAAAAATTTTGAAGATGGCAACATTACATTACTCCACAAACGATCAACTCCACATAAATTAAATATTACATTATTAAAATCACATTAGGAGCCAGCAATCCCCAGCAATTAGTAAAAGACCTTAAAACAGCCAGCCCCTTGTAGGACAATCAAATTGTGCCAGATGGCGTCAGTCGTGCGGTGAACTGTATTTTATAATAACACCCAATTCTCTAATTGAACATTCGGACTCTAATTAGCTAATTGCTTATGTTACTTTTAACACTCGCTGGGTTTGGTTTAAGGGAATGATATTTTTTTTGTTGTTTTTTATTTTTAGTTTTAGATACATACATATGTGGCAGGTAAAAGAGGGAAGATCTAGCGTCTAGAGATTGTTGTGTGGTGGAGCTGAACGCCGCGTTTATTTTAACACGAATGAGGAAATTAAAATAATCCACTCACAATTCTCGTCTACGCTGTTCCCAACACACTGCCATGCCATGAGATGGCATCGTTAAATATGATATTTTTTAACATCACGCTGTATCCCTCATATATCAGGGAGGACAAAAGGAACCTGTAAATTTCGTGTGATGACCCTCCTCAACCTCCCATTATAGTCAACTACTATCATCTGCACTCACAGATGTCTAATCTTTATCTACACCATATATACACATCTAAAAAAAAATTAATATAAAAAAAAATTAATATATCTACATCAAAATATAAAATTTAAGTAAAATTCCTGCTTAAATCAAAATGTCGAACATAAATGACGCTCAAGCTAAAATGTTAAATGAAAAATATATATTTTTTGCGTCCCATATCATGAAAATCACTGAACTGCTTTAAATGATACACGCTATATATGTCAGTAGATGAGGGAATAAGAGATCGNTTTCTGCCACTCAACACGCAATGCCTCCAAAATTCGGCAGAAAGTGGGGAACGAGAGTGTCTTGACACTATGTTCCCTCTGCCTACCCTGCTGTGTGGGGGATACAGCGTGAAGCTGATTTATTTTATTTTTTTTACATTATATTGATATAAAGAAATAAAAGTCATAATCAAAGATTTGATTTTAGATATATATTAAAATAAATGGTACCTACTAAAATATTATGAATGTATAATTAATAAAAATAATTAAAAAATAATTATTTTGCCAAGTAGAAATCCAATTTATCTACATTTGAATGTTGTGCAAACAAAACATTAAATAAAAATAGTAGCAAAGTAGGCAGAGGGAACCTGTAAGCCGTGGGAACCAAGAGTTAAAGCATTCTATTCCCAATAATACATTTCCGTCTCCATTTTCCATCTAATTCTGGAGGCATTGCGTGTTGAGTGACGGAACTCAACGCCGCGATTTATCAGAGCGAGGAATTGTAAATATTAAATATTTTATTTTCTCCAGTGGGAATCGAATACACACCCCTGTGCCACATCTAGTCCTGTCTTACCTCTCTTATAAATTAAAATTGGGGAACTCATTATTTCACACTAACCGCTTTTTATACTGTATATTGATGAAGGTCGGACAAATTGTAATGATCGTTGCCTACAGATGCCACTTTATTAATCGCTTTCATATTTTACGAACTTATTATGTACATTTGAAAATGGTCGGATAATAGGGTTCTCCAATAAATTTTAAAAAGGTGACATTATATTGTAATTAGGAAATTAAATATTAATGAGTGTTAATTGAGAAATGATGCCGAAGTAAACTCGACAAGTGGTGGGTTCCATTCCCATTCGAGGAAATGAAATATTTCATATTTACATTGACTTGTTTTGTTTCAGCGAAAAGTGGACAACGAAAGTGTCTTAATGAGAAGGGAGTGTTTTAGCACTAGGTTCCCAATGTTCCTCTGCCTACTCCGCGAAATATTTTTTTTTATCAGCTTCATGCTGTATCCTGCACACAGCAGGGTAGGCCGAGGGAACCTAGTGTCAGGACACTCCGTTCCTCACTTTCCGCCGAATTCTGGAGGCATTGCGTGCCGAGTGGCGCTTTGCCTCGACAACAGAGCGAAGAAATGAAAATATAAATTTAAATAAATATTTCACTTCCTCGAGTGGGGATCGAACACACAACCAGTCGATTTTACAGTCACACTTTGTGCCTCTGCGCCACGACCGGCCTCGTAACCTCGTAATATAATATAATATCTTAAATACAGATTAGTTTACCGGTATATTCTAAATACGGTAGGTACTCTAAAATAATAAAGCTCAAATCTTCCAAAAAAAAGTTGGAATGGAGTGTCTTAACGCTAGGTTCCATACCCTGCTATATGTGGAAGTTGTATAAGTAAAATCAAAATAAAATCAGCTTCACGCTGTATCCCGCACACAGCAGGGTAGGCAGAGGGAATCTAGTGTTAAGACACTCCTTTCCCCACTTTCTGTCGAATTCTGGAGGCATTGCGTGTTGAGTGAGTCACAACCAGTCGGTTTTACAGTCACACTTCGTGCCGCTGCGCCACGACTGGCCTCTTTGTTTGTTTTAGTTGTATAAATATTTACGAATATTAGAATTTTACTTAACCTAAAATCCAATTCCTTGTACCGTTCCCATATTTCGATCTCAACATACGGTCCGCTGTTCAAACCAGCCGAAGAGGCATCTATTAAAGTAATTTAGGTAATTCCGAGCGTCGCCTCCTAATGATCCCTTTGGTGCCATCAATCTATCTAGATTGTTTACTAGTTAGTTGGTAGTGCTATTTAAGATAGATCACGGGATTTTGAATTTAATACGTATTTTTTATTATTATTATTTTTGACACGACAGACTGTTGGTTCGTAGCCTTTGTTATAACTTTTTTTTCAGCTTCCCGTTGTATCAGGGAAGGGAGAGGGAGCTTAGTGTTAAGACACTCCGCTCCTCATTTTCCGCCGATTCTGGAAGAATTGCCTGTTAAGAGGCGGAACTCAACGTCACGCTTTGCTTCGACACCAGTGCGAATGAATGAAAATATTAAATATTTAATTTCTTCGTGTGGAATTGAACACGCAACCTGTCGCGTTTATAGTCACACGCCTGTATCTCTGCGCCACGACTGATTATCGTATATATTTAATTTTATTATTAATAATTTTTTGTACATTCTTTAAAATTTGAGTTATGTGATAATGTAAATATATTTTTTTGTATTATTGTCCTTAAAACAGACCAGTTCAAAGAGCTCCGTTGAGTTTCGCCACTATGCCTCAGGAAATCGGTTGAATGTGGGGATGGCCACATAGCAGAATGGACAGAGGAAATCTAGTGTACTATTTTATTTAAAAAATATTCTAAGTCTAAAAAAGCGAATTTTCTATTACCCAGCTTGGTGGATAAAACACAGAAATAGATTATACGAGAACAAATCGTGACTGGCACTACAGTCTAAAGCCCTTAAGCCACACAACTAATTTTAATAAAATAAAAATAAATCAGCTTCACACTGTATCCCGCACACTACAAGGTAGGCTGAGGGAACCTAGTGTTAAGACACTTCGTTCCACACTTTCTGCCGAATTCTGGGGGCATTGCGTGTTGAGTGGTAGATCTCAACGCCGCCCTTCCATCTCCTCTCTCTTCCAAATCCTCTACACCAGAGCGAAGAAATGGAAATATAAATTTAAGTAAATATTTCATCTCCTCGAGTAGGGATCGAACCCACCACCAGCCGGTTTTACAGTCACATTTTGTGTCCCTGCGCCACGACTGGCCTCTTGTATAGATGTATTTTTCGAAAATAGTTTATATGTATAGCTACCCACAACGAAAATATTTTTTGCTATATATAGCGAAACCACTTAAATACAAATATACATGCAATATTTCATACTAATGTATAGTTTCACTTAAGGGCGTGCTATAACTTCGAACTAAGGAAACGAATTTATCGACATCGTGCATCTCTCTCTTGTTGGGTGGTCCTAGAAATATTTACTTAAACAATGGTTATTTTAACAGATTAGAAAAACATGCATATTTAAAGTAAATTGTAAAGTGGATTATATGATAGCTTACTGTAGTTGTGTATAGTTATAGGTTCGATTCTCACTCGGGAGAATGAATTATTTTAATGCTTATATTTATTTATTTTTTTAATTCACGCTGTATGCCGCATAGGACAGAGTAAACGACTCACAATGCCTCAAAATATCTGCGGACAGTGGAGACCGGAAGAGCTTTAATGGAAACTGAGTGTCTTAACACTAGGTTCCTAGGTTCCCTCTGCCTACTCTGCTATGTGTGTGTACAGTGTGAAAGACAAAATAACAAAATAAAAGTAACAAGCTGGTGTTCCCCATATTTATTCAATTGAATGATCCATAACGTCTTATAGTTTCGCACTTCCTATCAATGTACTCTTTTCACCGGAACCGGAAGTCGCCCACGTAATGGATCGAGAAATGATAAATATCTAAAGATATCGAATATATCGAAACAAAATGCGGGTACACATAAATCTCTCACAACTGACTGACCACGTTGAGAGGGTATCATTTTAAATCATAAAAATATTCCATTGTATATTGATGTATTTGGAATTTGAGATTTTTTTCGATACAATTTGATGTGAAAGTTGTATTTTTTTTGTTGTTAATCTCTTATCTACTCAGTATTGTGTTTTTTCCGTATAGCGGATTATATAGAGGTAAGTTTGTGTTAACTCTCCGAGTGACAATGTATGTAGAGTGGCTGAACTTACCTTTCACAAAATTATGAATTGCCGTTAGTGGGAATCGAATCTACAGCCGTCGCTTTTTTAATCGCTGTACCACCGTCCATATTGTAATATATACATAAGAACAATATCTTCTTGTAAAAATATATATATATAAACGAAAATCTCTTATAAAATGTAAATTTTGCCAGTCTTCGATTTTCCTTCCTAAGAACAAAAGATCAGAGTGATGAAATGAAAATACTACAGTCCCCCGAGTGGGAATTGAACCTACAGCCATCACGTTTACTGTCAGTTGTACCACTGCACTTATTCTAATATACACATAAAAACAATATTTTTTTGTAAAAATTAATATTTAAACAAATATCTCTTATAAAATGTTAATTTTGCCAGTTTTTGATTACCGTACCTACGAACAAAAGACAGCAAGACAGCCCTCACCTAATGACTTATTACTTAGACGCCTTACTAATTCTATTCTAAATACATGTAGTAGTTACACGAAGGGACGAATGTGGACTTAAATACGTCACATAGACTTAAATCGAATGAAAACTTAGGGTCCCTAAGCAATATATCTTGGTGTTTGAGACAATTAATATGTATGAGACGTTTACATTTCAAGTGGGGAACCTCCACAATTGAACCGACATTAATTTAAATGATAGCAATTATCTTATATCTATATGATTTATGTGAGAAATAAAGTTTCGGTTGTATATTTCTTAGTGGTAATATTAATTTGTATTTAAAAGGAAATTTCTTAATAAAATACGCTTAAAACTAAACTAAAAATAATTTAAGAATATATATATTTTTTATTAATTCCATTACCATAAAGTGCGGCGTTGACTTCCGGCATTCAACACGCAATGTCTCGAAAACTGGGCGGTAAAAGGAGAAAGTCGTGGTCAGTCGTGGCGCAGAAGCACAAGCGTGTGACTGTGAACGCGGCAGGTTATGGATTTGATTCCTACTAGAGGAAATGATGATATTTAATATTTTAATTTCTTCGTTCTGATAGCAAGGCAAAAAGCGGCGTTGAGTTACGCTACTTAAAATGCAATGCCTTCACTATTCGGCCAAAAGGGAGTTCCGGATTGTCTTAACATTAGACTTTCGTTGCTTACCCTGCTATATGCGGAATACAGTGTAAAGCTGAAAAAAAGAGAAAGAAGTGTCTTAGCACTATGGTTCCTAATATCTATCCCTATGCGGGAAAAAGCGTGTAAGCGCGTGAAACCACCAGCTATATCAAAAACAACACAAGCACAACCAACAGATAATAGCTAACCCAGTTTAGTTAAACCTTTGCTAAATGAAGCACATGTTGCAATAACTAATTTGCATACACTTAGCTAAGTTATCCCAAAGTTAATCACGAATAAACCTTACATATAATTTAATATACACTCAAAACTATGAACACATTGAAACTAGCAAGACTGCCGAATATCGACATCACTTTGGAAATCTATCGTGTTTCACATATATAGATCAAAAATACTTTTAAATTTCAAGCCATTATAATCGTTATTTTGAATGACGTAGAGTATATTATTCAATTTTAGCGTTTGGTGTTTAAGTTGTTTAGATTATAGATAAAAGTTGGTCAAGGGTGTATCTAATACTTGTTTTATTATACTCACCTGAGATCGATCAAAATTTACTTAAGAGGTCTTTTCATTATCTCAGTTACTTCATTACTTAACAGAAATTAGGGGAATTATTCTAAAATATCCTTGTATTTCGGCGTCGAATTCCGCCACTCAACACGCAACGTCTTCAAAATTCGGCGGAAAGTTGGGAACGGAAGTGACTTAATGGGAACGGAGTCTTGTAACACAAGTTTCCCAGATTCCCTGTGCCATATGCAGGATACAGTGTGAAACTAAACAAAAAATATTTGATATATCTGTACTATGCTTAAAACTATAATAATAAGCCTAATTTTTATTAACTTTCAAAAAATTTTTATTTTTCATGTACAGAATAGACGTTTCTATTCTTTTATTATTTCAATATTTTTTAAGGAATCGTTACACTACTTACGAATAAAAACAAGTATACCCGTCGAAAAGCGCTAGTTTTAATATACAAATTACAGTGAACAGGTTGCTTTTAGTAGAATATTGAAGATATAGTATTTAATTAAGGGTTCGAATTTGGTAACAGTATAGTCTGTAGTCAAAGTGGAGTAAACTTTGATAATTATATAGGAAACAGATCGTTGTAGCTTGAGCTGATGGTGTATTTAACTGCTGTTTTTCTAGTTTTACTCTTTATTACGCATAATGGCAGAATAGGCGAAGAATCTAGTGTCGAATTTCTCCGTTCTCCACTATCTACTCGTACATGAGGCATAGCGCGTTGAGTAGCGTAGCTTAACGCTGCGCTTTATCTATCACAGCATTAAATATAATTATTTTGCCAAATGGGGATCGAAATGACAAATATCGCGTTTCCTAGTCATACGCTGTCCCATTCAAAACTTATATTCAAAATATTATTTATGCAAATAGATTTTTACAAGTAATTTTGAATCATCGAATGAACACAAAGCGACCACCGGCTCGGAGGGCAGTTCTGCTAAGAAGAGCCAGCCAGAAACCACGACCTCCTCAATAACCTTATTAAATATACATAAATAAATCAGCTACACGCTGTATCCCACACACAGCAGGGTATGCAGAGGGAACCTAGTGTTAAGACACTCCGTACCCCATTTTCCGTCGAATACGTATATTATGTGTAAAAATAGTTGAAATCAATTAATTTAGTTAGACAATAAAACCTTTATTACACAATTTTAGATATACATAAATAAAAACTAGAAAATGGGTTCCTGAACTTCAAGAGTAGAAAAAAATATCAACTATATGAAAATTTTCAAAATTCAGCTTCAATCTACATTTCGGCTAACAAGCCATAGCTCTAACCCCTAAACCTCTTAGAAAATGCCTTCTAAAAACATATAATATACTCTACACACATCCACCTAGCTCTCCTCGCTGATGTAACGACACCACACTTTGATGTCCCGAGTGTCTCACTCTAATGATCTGTGCAAGTTCTTCTCATTAGCAAAGAAACGTGATATTTTCGTAACAACACAGGCTTGTAAACTTAGAACTTTGTTTTGAGGATACATTTTATGCATATAATGTATATGTACGTATAGAATATTAAAAAAAAATCTAAATCAACTTCACGCTGTATCCCGCTCACAGCAGGATATGCAGAGGGAACCAACCAACCAGTGTTAAGAAATTCCGTTCCCTATTCTCCGCCGAATTCTGGAGTCATTGTGTGTTGAGTGGCGGCAGTCAACGCCACCCTTCGCCTCGACACCAGAGCGAAGAAACTAAAATATTAAATATTTAATAACCTCGAGTGTTTCCATATCCTGTCGCGAAACGAACCCATAGCACAGGTCACATTTTGTGGTCCTGTCCCACAACTGGCTTCTGGTAAAATTATTGGCAAGTCAAATAAATGCTTGTACAAAAGTTATGTAGAAGCCAGTGGTGGCGTAGGAGCACAAAATGTGCCTGTAAAACCGACTGGTTGTAGGTTCGATCCCCACTCGAGGAAATGAATATAATGTGTGCGGGATACAGCGTGAAGCTGAAAAAAAGATATATTTTGCGATTCCTTCTACATTTGTTTGTATAAATAATGACATAATATATACTATACAATAAATTTAATGTACATAATTGTAGAGAACGACTTTACACTAGGTTCCCTCTGCCTACAAAAACGTGAAGCTGTCAACTAAATTCAAATTCATTATTTTACATAACGCTACAGTTCACTCCAATCCAACATCACTCTTCTGTTAAACAGAAATATAATCAGATAATTGTACAGAAACGCTTATCTCAAAGAAAAGAAGAAAAAAAATGAAACGAGCACGATGTCTTTGGTTTCTGTGACAGATCTTAATTAAAAGTTCGTCGAAAACAATGAATTCTAAGAAAGAATTTAATTCACTGAGAAAAATTCCAAATAAATGGACCGCAAAGTAATTATAAATCAAAATGAATGCCCGCTAGCGCAGTGCACATAAAATTGGTTTTAAACAATATGATAAATAGTGCAAATCTAATTAAATCGTAACAGCTTCACGCTGTATCCCGCACGCAGTAGGGTATGCAGATGGAACCTAGTGTTAAGATACTCCGTTCCCCACTTTCTGCCGAATTCTGGAGGCATTGCGTGTTGCTCGACACCAGAGCGAAGAAATGGAAATATACATTTAAGTAAATATTTCATCTCCTCGAGTGGGGATCGAACCCACAACCAGTCGGTTTTACAGACACACTTCGCCACGACTGGCAGATACATAAAAATATATAATATCGTGAAATGTAACATTTTTCTTGCTTATACATATTATATGAGGCTATTAACAGTATGTCCCTATATTTTACCCAAACTGCACAACAGGAAAGTATTAGGCTTATTGTTTTTTTTGTTCGTATATAGCATAAATCAATTAGAAATTCAATACAAATAGTTTACCTAAAATAATTATCATTATAATATTACAAATCCATTCATTTACCAAAACAAGAAGTTCTAGTAGAAGTACTATTATTTTTCCTGAAGTATTTTTAATGGTACCAAAAGTGTATACAAGAGTTATTCAAAGTGGCTCCTACTATTACTATTTGTTCCAAAAAGCAAAATTCGTATACAAGACGGTCTCCATTTCTATACAACCTGCTCTCGGGATGTCACCGCATCTAATTGGCTTTGAGCTATCTCGGGAGAAACGTGGATGCGATATGTCGTTGAACATAGGTGTCGACACATTGGTGGTTTTAAATGATTTTTTCTTATTTTTTTTTCACCTTCACGCTGTATCCCGCACACAGCAGGGTAGGCACAGGGTACCTTAAAGACACTCCATTCCCCACTTTCCGCCAATTTCTGGGGGCATTGCGTGTTGAGTGGCGGAACTCAACACCGCGCTTTCCCCTCGAGACCAGAGCCAAAAAGTGAAAATATAAATATCGATTTACAGGCACACTTTGTGCCACGAGTGGCCTATTTAATATCTTTAAAAAATAAATGAAGCTATCGTGGCGGAGTGGGACAGAATTTGACAGTAAACATCACTGGTTTAATAGGTATTGGTTTCATCTTAAAAATAGGGCTATTTTCATTTATGCCCAGATTTTGTCTGTCCTTATCCTGCTATACAGCGTGAAGCTCTCTTCTTGAGACATGTTGTCCTCCACGTTTTGCCCATTTTAGTGATATTGCATGTTGGGTGGTAGAGCCATATGCTGTTATCATTATCAAATTAATTTCACACTATTGTGGTATGGCTGAAAAGTGCTTGACCTAACAAACACTTTTATTAAATATGTATATATGTATGTATATACTTAATTCTGAATTAGAAATAGCTTGAAATTTTTGCAACTTTTCACAAACAAAATCGGTATTAAAAATATAATAACAAAAACAATATAAAACATATTTCAATAAAACCACTGTCCCAACTTAAGCCANTGGTTAACACCTATTTGTAATTGCATTGGGCTGGAGCAGTGAAGGCGAGTGTTTGTTACAGTAAAGGGTACCCTGAAGCCTACACCTGTGGTCGCAAGTCCCAGGCACTGCTCCGAGCTTCTGAGTGTTTGTACATGTGTCATGTGTTCACATATGATTAGAACCAAAGGCCAGGACATGGCCGAGGCTCTACTCGTTTATTATTTACGCCCACCGTCGACACAACTTAAGCCAAGCATCCTCGTAAATCGCCATCCAAATGGAGAACCGCCGGCACTCAGCCCCTCATTGACATCTCCCCCATTCATACCGCTAAAAATATTGACAACCCCTTTCAGGAACTTGAAAAGACTGAAAAGAAAGATTTCCCTTACTTACGCTCGACGCGTATGGTACCCGAATACTCTTTGGTGGAACACTTGAGTTGAAAGTTGAGAGGAAATCCAAGATCAAAGATATGTGGCTGTAATAATGAATGGTGTTTGTGGAATGGAATTTTTTCTTGGCTTTTGTTTTTGTTCAGATTTTGTTTTTATTTTTTGTTATTTATGTATCGGAATCGGTGGTCTTAAATTGGTGAAAAGGTCGTGGGTTGAAATTTAAAGGCATAATTTAAATATGCTGTTGTTTATATTAATAACATTGTGTTTTTTTTAATTACCATCAATCTTTCCTGTTGCGTTATAAAATTATTTGTTTCAATAACATTTTTTATATATTTATAATACTTTTCAGAGTAATCATGCAATGAATTGAATTTTAATATTATAGAAATTGGAAAATGGAGTATCATGTCACTGAAAAAGTACGAACTTGAAAGAAAAGAAAACATTATTTCTTTCTTTTAACTTCACGCTGTATCCCGCACACAGCAGGGTAGGCAGAGGGAACCTAGTGTTAAGACACTCCGTTCCTCACTTTCTGCCAAATTTTGGAGATATTGCGTATTGAGTGGCAGAACTCAACTCAACTCACTAAAAATAAAACCTAGCAGTAGTTTCAAATCGACCTTTCCATCAAAATTACAATAATAAAAATTATCACCAGCAATGACTAGTGCTTTAGTGAACCAGAAAATTTAATCAATTCCTCATATTTTACACAAAACAGAAATAATTGCCCCAAAAAGTATTTTAAGTGGAAAAAAATTGTTCACTAACATCGAATGAAGTCGTCACGTACAGGCCGTTTTTCTGCTGGAGACAGACTTGACGTCCGAAAACAACTAAAATATACTTACGGAATATTTACGGTGTGGTTAATAGTTAACCAACTATATGGAAAAAGGAAAGAGTACCTTTCTATATTTAGTGATTTAATATGGCTTAATTAATTTGAAATTTTGGATTTATTAACCAAAGTACATAAATAATTTTGTTTTGTTTTGGCAAAAAAATATAACAATATGTTATTTCACTGCTTCACGCTATATCCCGCACACAGTAGCGTAGGTAGTGGGAACCTAGTGTTAAGACACTCCGTTCCCCACTTTCCGCCGAGTTCTGGAGGCGATGAAATAAAAATATAAATGTAAATAAATATTTATTAAACAAAATAGTTGTACATGTGCACATTTGCACTGCAAACGCGACGAGTTGTGGGTTCGATTTCCACTCGAGAAATATTTTGTATATTTTCATCTTTTCACTCTGGGGTCGAGATGAAACGTAGCACTGTTCCGTTACTCAATAATGCAAATAATTGATCCCCTTGAAAAGAAATCGAATCTATAAACATCGCGTTAACAATCAGAAGCTGTAGCACTCCGCCATCGTTAAATATATAAAATATGTTTTTTTATTTATTACTATGAAAATATTTAGTTACGACTAAATACCTGAGTAAATATGTTATGGTCATTTAATTTTTATTTAAAACATCGCTTTTTTATAAATTGAAGTGTCAGAAAAACACTTAAAAATAAGCATTAATTAATAAATTGAGTAGAATATAATTTTATTACGCTAAAATATTCGAATATATCTTTTTAAATAGTTTTTTAGGAAAAAATTAAAAGAATATACTTTATGAATACCTATTCATAAAGTATTTTCTTTTAATTTTAATGTTATTAAATGTAATAAAATAATATATATCATCGACAGTAAATTAAATTAAAATTTGATGTACCTTATATTAAGTTATTTTGTAAATGCCTGACTGCGTTCATGATAGTTGTGGGATCAATTATCGCTTGGGTTAACTGAATAAAAATATTATTATTTCAATTTAGCGCTTGACCAATTTTACATATGGCTATTTTTCGTCAGTTAAGAACCAAATAAGTGTCAAATTACCAAACTGGCGACCCAAATGCGGCTTCGCTCGCTCAAGCTTATTGTAAGTTATATTGTAGTCAAATCGTATAAAATCTTAACAGAAATTGTAGTCTGTTTGATAATGTTCACTTGTGACGTACTGAGGCCAGTCGTAGCGCAGGGGCACCGATTGGTTGTGGGTTCGATCCCCACCCGAGGACATGAAATATTTAATTAAATTTATATTTCCATTTCTTCACTCTGGTGTAGAGGCATAGTCCAGCGTTGAGATCTGCCACTCAACACGCAATACCTCCAGAATTCAGCAGAAAGTGGGGAACGGTGTGTCTTAACACTAGGTTCCCTCTGCCTACCTTACTGTGTGCGGGATACAGCGTGAAGCTGTTTTTTTTTGTGACGTTATCTTTTGCTGCAAGAGAAAGTTTTGTATGTATAATATAATATATGAATAGTATGTTTGAGTAGTTCGAACGAACAAAACCACGAGCCGCACACTAGTATTAGATATATTATGCGACGGTTGTGGGTTCGATTCCCATTCGGAGAAATCAACTATTCTCATTTCCTCGCTCTGATTCTCCGTAACAGAAAATATATATAATATACGAATAATAAAATAAAACAAAGAATAAAAGACAAAAAATTCACAGTATTTTTAGTTTATTTTGGAATCGACAAAAGTAATTACAAAACAACAGTATTAATTTTCACGTGAACATGCAGATATGCAAATTAAGTGGGCTTTTCATTAAATGTACAGTTTTCATTAAAATGCTAAAGAAAAAACAGCTTTTATTTTGGAATAAAATCGATATTTTGAATAAGATCGAATTTTAAGCCCATTGATTCGATTTCCAGAAAATTTGAATTATTTAGTACAGTATATTGTGATATGTTTGCATAATTTATTTTTTAATACTGATTTTAAAGAGAACAACGAGAAAAATTATCAATATTGCCATTTTTTTATATAATCTATAAACCGTCACGTTTGAGCTAGTTCACAATGGTCACGCCATGTATTATCCCGCACACAGCAGGGTATGCAGAGGGAATCTAGTGATAAGACACTCCGTTCCCAACAATCTGCCGCATTTTTCGAGGCATTACGTGTTGAGTGGCAGAACTCAACGCCACGCTGGTGAAAAAAAATATTAATAAATAATAATTCACTCCTTCGAGTGGGGATCGAAGTCACAACCGCCGCCTTACAGTCACAACTACAAAGTTGCCCCTGCACTAAGAGGGCCTCCACGTCCTGAATAAATTATTATTTATTAATATTTTCACTTCTTCGCTTTGGGTCTATAGTAAAAATCCCGGCGTTGACATGCGCCACTCAATACGCAATGCCTCGAAAAATCGGCACAACGGAGTATCTTACCACTAGGTTTCCTATGTCTACGTCGCTATACGCAGGATACAGCGTAAATCAGATTTTTTTAAATAACATTTAAATAAATTACATACCTGCCTACTAAACATTTGCAAAAGTGGGAAACGGGAAGTGTCTTAATAGTGACGGAGTATTTTAACACTAGAGTTAGTGCGCACAAAGCATTGTGTGTTAAGTGGCGGAATTCAACGCTGCGCTTTGCGAGCAAATAATAAAAATATTAAATATTTAATTCCCCAAGTCGGAATTGAACCCACAACCACGTTTACAATCACACACCTGTGACGGCCTCAATACATTATATCCAGGCAATAAAATATCTAGACATTGTAATAGTAATTTAACACCGATAGCATCTTGAATAATGTATGCCGCTACTGTACTGCATTGATCGCGAGAGATTATCTCACTGAAATGTGGCCGACGGAAAGGTGAATTAAGGGAATTAATTTCAAAGACCAAGACAAGTGACTTGGAAGTGCATATATTTTTTTTATTTTTATCTTCACATGTGAGGCCAGTCCTGGCACGGGGGTAAGCGTGTTGTGAAATTAGATATTTAATATTTTTATTTCCTCGCTCTGTAGCGGGGCGCGGCGTTGAGTTCCGCCATTCAATACGCTATGCTTCCAGAATGTGTTAACACTACGTTCCCAGGTTTCATTTGCCTATCCTGCAATGTGAGGTATATAGCGTGATACTTGCTTGTTTATTTGTTACCTTCACATGTCACATTTTTTATTTGTAAAAGAATCTTTTTTATACAGTGATTACATTTTGTTCTTTTTTTTATATTAGTTTAATAACAAGTGTGGAGGCCGCCGTGGTGCAGTGGTTGCGGGGTCAGTTTCCAATCTAATGTATTATTTTTACGTCTTTACTTTGATAACAAGATAAAGAGCGGTGTTGAGAATTGCCATTTAACATGGAATGCCTCCAAAATTAGGCATAAAGTGGGGAAAAGGCTGTCTTAATAGGTCTTAATATAGGTCCCTCTGCCTAATCTACTAGTGCAGGATATAGCGCAAAGCTAAAAAAAAATTGGCCTCTTCATGCCATTAAATAAAATAAAATCATTACAGCTACAGTAGCGTTTTCGAGTACTTACATATTTGTTACATGTCATAAAGACATCAACTTCATATTGGATCATAAAATCTGGATCTGATATAAAATTTACAATCGATATGCAGTCTAATTAAAATGTAATACATTATTTATTGGATATGTTATATATATGGTTCCTTTTTTCTATAAGCGATGTAGTTAGTGAAGAATCTCTATTAATAAATATGTAGAGTGTTCATACACTCAGTTTCTTCGCTAATTTTAGAAACGCCATAAAATTGTTTATGTGGCAAAATTGAGCATTGTAATTTATTTAACTGGTTTGTAACATTCTTTTTTATCGATATTGATCTTTAACCACCTTGAGCACAATCAGAAAGATGTCCCACTCCGCTAAGATCGTGTCTAAATTTGTACTTCTACTTGTATATTTATTATATAAAACTGAAAAGTTTATTTGGCTTAACGTGGTAATCTCAAAAAGCTAATTAAACTAAATGGAAGTGTACTAATGGGAACGGAGTGTCTCAACACTATGTGCCCAGATAATCGTTTTGAGGTAACATACTACATACTACATATATTAAGAATGTGTCATGAGCCAACGCGTAGGAAGAATTCGCACTATTGTGCTGGTCACAGTTTGTTCTGAGTCCAACCTCATACCCTTTTATGAGAAATGTCCTTATATGTGTGATTGGACCAGAGGCTGACCGCAACGGTAATACAAAGGCTTTCATTGTTTCTCATATAAAAATATTTTCAACAGACAGAGGCCGTTGTGGCCCAGGGGCACAAGGGTGACTGTAACGCGACGGTTGTGGGTTCGATCCCCACTCGAAGAAATTAAATATTTGTTTAAATTTATATTTCCATTTCTTCGCTCTGGTGTCGAGGTAAAGCGGCGTTGAGCTCCATCACTCAACACGTAATGCCTCCAAAATTCAGCGGAAAGTGGGGAACGGAGTGGCTTAACACTAGGTTCCCTCTGCCTACCCTGCTGTGTGCGGGATACAGCGTGGAGCTTTTTTTTCAACAGACTGATATCGAACCTTGACTGGTACTATAGTGATCCTTCCTTAGCTATATCCTCTTGACCACGCAGTTAACTGGTAAGAAGTCGCTAGTAAAACTAGTATGCTATATATTATAAGTAAACGATCCGTAAGTTTCTCGTCATTAAAACAATTTTGCTCTATAAAAATCTTTACAACTGCGTAAAGCCATAAGGCCTACCCATAAACTCTTCCACTATAGCTTCAATTTTCTGCTTTATTGCATTTTTAATATAAACCTAGGGTTTGTATGTAAATTGACGTGGAAATTCCAGTATATTTTATAGAAATCTTAAGTTTACGATCATTTGGTATCGTTATGGATTTTATATCAAGAATAATAATAACCTATTCTTCAACCAATTAAATCTTCCAAAGAAACTATATTAGATTTAAATGGATCTTGACAGTTAATCCTAATAAAATATAAGGGCTCTTTGTTCTTCTTTTTAGAAGAAATTTTTTGTGGTGGCCGTCGTGAGACAGGGGTACAAGATGTTAATTTAACTCGACGGTTGTGGGTTCGATCAACACTCGAGGAAATAAATTATTATTTATTAATATTTTAATTTCTTCGCTCTTGTACCAAGGCCAATCCCGGCGTTGAGTGCCGCCACTGAACACGCAATGCGTCAAAAAATTCGGCGAAAAGTGAAAAGTGGCTATGGTAATAAATGAGTTATTTATGACACATTCTTAATTCTGACCTGCTCAGTGCTGGTACAGTGGTTACATCGAAATCATTAAAATTGTGTATTTCTTTGAAATATTTATTTAAATTTTATATTTCCTTTCCTCGCTCTGATGTCGAGGCAAAGCGTGGCATTGAGTTCCGCCACTCAACACGCAATGCCTCCGAAATTTGGAGGCGAAAGTGGGGTACGAAATGTCTCAAAACTAGGTTCCCTCTGTCTACTCTGCTATGTACGGGATACAGCATGAAGGTGATTTGATATTTTTTCTTTCTTTATATTTTTTTGTCTTTACAAATAAAACTAGTATGCTACATATTACATAATACAAAAATAATTTTTCAATTCGAACCATTATTTCCTGAGATCAGTCTTTTCAACTAAACATACTCTGCATTTTTATAATATTAGTATAAGTTTTTTCTATATATATTTTAAAATCACTTTTTGTTAAATACAATATAAGAGCATACAACTATCGTTGTAGCTTGTTCCAATTACACAAAATTTTATTTTCTAAATTACTTTTTGTAATGAAATTTGGAATATAAACTAACTTGCAGAATTCGGCTTTAGGTTTAGAAATCTAAGTGTTTTAATGACATCGGAGTATCTCAACACTAAATTCCAAAGTTCCCCGCCTGTCCTGCTATTTGCGGGATATAGCGTGAAGCTAAAAAAATACAACTATCGATTTACCTTGTTCCAAATACACTACACAGATGTCAATTTCATTTTGTTTTCTTTACATAGAAGCACATACTATAAAGGAGTGTTAAGCCTATATGTAGCAAATCCTCTGTCAATACATCCCGAAACATGGATTCCGCGAGCAGATTTCCCTTTTGACCTATTTATGTCACATATCGAGTACGTTTCGGAGATGGCTGTAGCTTCTCCTTTTATAGATGTAGGTTGTAGCTTTTGTTTTTCAACGTTATATTTTTTTTGGTTTCCGTACTCAAAAGGGTTAAACGGGACCCTGTTACTAAGACTGCGCTGTCCGTCCGTCCGTTTGTCTGTTTGTTCTACTACTACTACTAGTTTGAATTGATTTTTTTTGTATTATATAGTTCATCTGCCGGGGAATTTTATAAGTCACATTATAACTGCGGTCAAATTTATATATTATAACACTTAGAAATAATGTGTATATATTTCCATAAAAGAAATAACCGCCAGCCATGGCGCAGGGGTACAAGCGTGTGACTGTAACCGCGAAAGGTTGTGGGTTCTATTCCCACTTAATGAAATGATATATTTAATATGTTTATTTTTCTTTCTGCACTCAAGCGCGCATTGAGTTCCACTACTCAAGACGCAGTCCACCCAGAATTCGACAGAAAATTAGGAACGGAATTATCATATTGAGAACGGAGTGTCTACCCAATCTAGCGTTAATTAGGTTCCCTCTGTCTATCTTGCTATGTGCAGGATATAGCGTGAATTTAAAAAATATATTATATATAAATTAAAAAAACCACTTGACAAAATCGAAGGTACTTAGACAAAATAAATAAATTTTATTTGTTTAATTATATTGTCAGTTTAATTTACAACGTAAACACGATATCTATTACATGCATCAACGGGTATCAAATGTTTGCTTCGGGCTATATTTAAATTATATGTAATTTGTTACATTTCAAAACACAAACGTTTCAGTGTGAATCAAATAGAATCATCAATACTCATAATGGACCAGTTTAGAAAAGATTTTCAAATTAGAGAAATATTTATTAGTTTAAGTTTTATATCAGATTCTCGCTGTATCCCGCTAATAGCAGGTTAAGCAGAGGGTACATAATGTTAAGACACTCCGCTCCCCACGCACTGTCCAATTATTGAGTGCCTTGAGTACTAGAGCGTAGCGTGTAATGGAAATAAATTATCCTCCCATGTGAGAATCGAATCCAGAACCGCAAATACAGACGCTGCTGCGATTGCGACACGACAGCCTTATATCAATATTATTTAAATTATTTTAATAATTATTTCTGGATTCAAAGGGCGCAAGACTGGACAGAATAGCGGATATTAGGGGAGGACTACGTTCAGCAATGGACTTCAAAAGGCTAATGGATGGAATTATATCTAAATATGTTTTAAAACAAGCCTGTATGAAAGAGCGAATAAGGTTCCCTTCTTATATAACAAATTATTAATGTAATTTTGTTTTTAAAGTTCTAAAAAAATGACATTACAATCTGTAAAATTTTCGGACATTTTCACCAAAATCTGATATATTTAGTCTACTGGAGCGAGAAAATGGTCCCACAATATGTATATTTATCAATATACCTAATATCATCAGCGGTTGTGTCCACGATTCCAGCTCGGAACGAATTATATTTATTTCTTATCCCTAGTAGTAAGTGACGCCATTGAACATGCAATATCTCTAAAATTGAGCGGAAAGTGGAAAATTGAGTGTCTCAAAAATATATTCTGTCAGCTTAACCAGATATAAACGGAATAAAGCGTGAACCAAAAAAAAATCTGTGTATTAAAAAAATAAGCAATTTCTGCAAAAAAAAATTATATCCACAAGTTGACGTGCAAGGAACTTTTGCTTTTTAAATGAAACACAAAACGATGCCCCAGACGATAAGCCTAAACGCGTCGCATTCAATAAGAATTCGCAAACAAGAGTATTTTGGGCAGGTGTCCGACGGCGGAAATCTTCGGACCCCCCAGGGCTCTGGGGCAGTCGGTCGCGTGTCAGCGAAATTATATGTCTAAGTATTAGGAAACAGCGTTTGGTGATAAGTATGTATTTTTAAATATATTCAAGGGCGGTCGTGGTGCAGGGGCACAAGCGTGTGACTGTATGCCACAGGTAGTGGATACGATTCCCACGAGAGGGAATGAAATATTTATTATTTTCATTTTTTCGGTTTGGTGTCGGAGTAAAGCGCGACGTTGAGTTTCGTCACTCAAAACGTCATACCTCCACATATAGGTAGAAAGTGGGGAGCGGAGTGTACATGTGAGATACAGCGTCAAGCCAAAAAAACCATTTTCAAAAATCAGCGCTTGTTAAAAAGAATTTATCAAAATATTTAGAAAACTTAGCAAAATTTTTATATAATTGACTTCGAACCGGCGTCCAAGCACAGCAATTCGTACATTTTTGAAAGTAGATTAAAACGGTGCTGTTTTGTAGAAATAATAAAAAGTGAACGTGTCTTTGTTCACATTCTTTATAATGTTTAGCAAATCTCACACAAATTTGAATTAATATAATATAATATATGTATATAGATTAATATAATATAATATAATATATGTAGAGTTCTGCCACTCAATACGCAATGCCTCTAGAATTCGGCAGAAAGTGGGGAACGGAGTGTCTTAACACTAGGTTCCCTCTGCCTACCCTGTTGTGTGCGGGACACAGCGTGAAGCTAAAAAAAAAAATATATGTATATAGAAATAAGTAGGTACACACTTTTTCCTTGACGTGTATATTTGCCTCGAACCCGTAACCAAACGCTGTGATTGATCAACTAACAAAAATACGATTATGCCGTGTGATCCCGGCCTAGAATAGGATCATCCTGGTACTGGTGTCGTAAGAGGCGACTAAAGTACGTGTAGGTCACGTAGAGTACTAGGTAGAGTCGCCAGTCGCCACGTCGCCAGCAATGGCAACAAGCATGGACAGACTCGACCGGATCATTACCACCTCCGGCATTTAAAACCGGCGTGAAGTAGTGGCTTTATGCCACTGCGTTTCGTATCAGGTAATGCCGGGCTCCGGCGCCCAACCCGCCTTAAAGACCGGCAACGCGCCTGTAGCTCCTCTGGTGTTGCACGGGGTTGTGGGCGGCGGTAATCACTTACCATCGGGTGACCCGAACACTGGTTTGCCATGTCCTTTTCCATAAAAAAAAACCCCAGGGCAGCGGCACCGAGTCTGACTGATGTCGCGCTAATGGGTTTCAATTGGGCGGAAACTGGTATGTAATGTCTTAACTCTTTCTCACCCTGCTATGCGGGAAAAAGCGTGAAGCCTAAACGCCTGAAGCGTGATACACGCTATATTTTGCCCGTTACACCACACTAGAATACTGACAAATTGAATCTATCCACGCCGGAGGCAAGACAAAGAGGTCAATTCCCATTTTATTTGCCATCTGATTCTTTCGCTCGTGAGCCCTCCTTCATTTCCATCATTGATAATGAGATTTCAATTACGCAATTTATGTCGTCGTGGCGCAGCGGCACACTGTCTGGGTTTAAGTTCGATTCCCACTCTGGCGCATGAATTATTTTTATTTTTCCGTTTCGGTAACAAGACCTAGTGTGGCGTTTGGATCCGCCATAAATTCATATTCAAATTGAAAATTATTAATTTCAAATTAATTTATGCAAGCAATTTTGAATGGACGAATGAATGCAAAGCTGCCACCAGTTCGGTGGGCAGTTTAGTGAGATGAGCCGGCAGCAAACTCAAATAGTTGCTCTTTCCAATTATTGTTGAATACAATAATAAAACGACCATCCTACGTGAATTTTAAGTGATACTACTTACACATATTTTTGTCTTTTAAATATTCTTAGACTGAGTAATAACCTCGTCCTAACTTAGGAAAGTGCCGGAGACCAGCCCGCACGAATAGAAGACAAAATATTTAAAATCGTTTCTTTTATCGTTTTGTATCATATAAACTAACTAACTATTATATAAGCTCTTGAAAAAACACAGTTATTTCGAAAATACAGACACCTTAATGCTGTATCCATGTATAGATGTATAAATATAATACTCTTCGGTTACTGAGTGACAGAGAACGCAAATTCTGCATTGCTTACAAAGATAAAATGAGGCATGTAAGATCCTAGGAAAGTATAGGAAGCACTAAGAAAGGATTTCCCGAAACTGTTAAGAAAACGAAAAAAACCAGATTTTCCATTTTACTTCCCAAGGTCCACACAAGTTTATTTACAACGACTAATTTATTACAATATTTACCTTAAAAATTCATAAAACATACGTTCTAAATAAAATAAAATAAAATAAATAAATCAGCTTCACGCTGTAGGGTAGGCAAATGGAATCTAGTGTTAAGACACTCCGTTCCTCACTTTCTGCCGAATTCTGGAGGCATTGCGTGTTGAGTGCCAGAACTCAACGGCACGCTTTGCCTCGACACCAGAGCGAAGAAATGGAAATATAAATTTAAGTAAATATTTCATTTCCTCGAGTGGGATCAAACCCACAACTAGTCGGTTTTACAGTCACACTTTGTGCCCTTGCGCCACGACTGAATACGTTCTATAACAAGCGTAATGTATTACAAAACATTTCACGATCGTATAGAGACAACACGTCTGATATAAGAAAAGGAACTGTCGCAACGATCACGTAGCAACCCATAACGCGCCACTCATAACATGTAAATTCGAGTGCTTTAAGTAAAAAAAATTCTCATCTTAATGAAATATTCAGGAGACGAGGGAGTAGAAAGTATTTATATCAAAAGTTTTGAGAACGCCATAGCTTGTTATCTGCGGTGAGAGAATTATTCGTTTTAAACATGTTTTATGGGGGTGGTATAAAAGAATAAATTGTGAATTTGGGCAAATATATATTCTGTGATTAAAATAAGCAAAGCTAGAGGGTGGATAACGTGTCGTGTGACGAACGTGTAACGATAGTGTCTAGATACTATTTTCTCCGCTATCCGTTCGAATGTGATACATCTAGTGATAGATTCAGCGACGTAGTATATATTGCCTGAGCAATAAGTTCTGATAAAGCCAATCAAACGCTGTCCGATAGCTAAACATATGAAACTTAATTTATTTACATAGTTTTAGACATTGTAGGTTATAAATAATTCTAATCTAGAAAAACTTTATTCACTTTTACTCGTAATTCTCAATCACCTTATTTTGAGGCCAGCCGTGGCGTAGCGGCACAAAGTGTGACTGTAAAACCGACTGGTTGTGGGTTCGATCCGCTCTGGATAAGATGAAATATTTACTTAAATTTATATTTCCATTTCTTCGCTCTGGTATCGAGGTTAAGCGCGGCGTTGAGTTCTGCCACTCAACACGCAGTGCCTCCAGAATTCAGCAGAAAGTGGGGAACGGAGTGTCTTAACACTAGGTTCCCTCTGCCTGCCTGTGTGCGGGATACAGCGTGAAGCTGAAAAAAAAAGTATCTAACAGTTGAATTTAAATATATTCCATCTAAGTCACACGCCTCTCACGTAACATCTTGACTCAGCGGTATTTTATGTAATAATTAATTTCGCTTTTGCTAAGAACAGTCGAACAAGGATAAGAAGCAAACTTGGATAACCTTCAAGATCATCAATATTAATATACTCCCACGGGATTTCAACTAGAAACCGTCCAATAATATAAGTATGGATATAGACAAATAGATAAAACGAATATTCCTTTTAATTCAAACAGTTTTCGACATCAGCGATTTCTCAAAACTTAGTCCAACTTACACCATTGCTCAAGAGTGTCGCCAACTCCGACCGTTATCAGTTACATTTGGACGGGTTTAACTAAGTTTTTCTACAAGCTCATTGTTGAAACTTTTAAGCTATGAGAGTATAAAGTAACCTTTTGACATTTAGGAAAAAAGTTTTTAATAAAACAAATAAGATATGCAGGTTCCCCATATTTTTTGTGAGGTAAGGCTGAATTATCTTAGAATATACAACGAGACTAGGGACGCTCCTGTGGTGTTTAGCGAGAAAAAGAAAATAGCGAATTATTTCTTGTCTTCATATTCTTTGTATTCGGTGGAAAGTGGGGAACAGAATGAATTTAATGGGAATGGCACTCCATTCCATTAAGACACTTCTTAACATTAGGTTCCCAGGTTCCCCCTGCCAACCCTGAAGATACAATTTCTTCTTTACTTATAAATAAAAAAAAATCAATAAATCAGATTCACGCTGTATCCCGCACACAGCAGGGTAGGCAGAGGGAACCTAGTGTTAAGACACTCCGTTCCCCACTTTTTGCCGAAATCTAGAGGCATTACGTTTTGAGTAGCAGAACTCAATGCCGCGCTCAGCCTCGACACCAGAGCGAAGAAATGGAAATATAAATTTAAGTAAATATTTCATCTCCTCGAATGGGGATCGAACCCACAACCAGTCGGTTTTACAGTCACACTTCATGCCGCTGCGCCACGACTATTAGTAAATAAAAAATATGTGAAACTCATAATTCTGATTTGTACTTTCCACAGTAGTGCTGTAGCGCAAAGCTGCAAAGCGCGGCGTTAAGTCTTTCATTGAGTGACGAATGGAGTGTCGAGAAATAATAATAATAATGTTTATTTATTTCAAAATTTGTATAATAATAACATTTTATAACTATATTTACATTTTATATATAATAATATAATAGTAAGCAATAAAAAAAATATAATAGCGTTAAGCTGAAGAAACTTATTATAAATATATCTTAGTACCCGCATATAAACCACGTATGATACGAGATATACATATTTCTTTTGTGCAACGTTAGCAAATAATTAACTGCCTTAGATAAAAAAATATAGAGAAAATGTATGGGATATAGTTTTGTTATTTTTTTGTAGTTTACAAGCCCTCAATAAAGCAAAATTGTTTCAAACAGAACAAAATTAGGGTGAATAAATACACAATATACGACTTACAGAAATATTACAAACTACACATGTGACAAAGGCAAAAAATATCAAGCGGAAATCGAACTCCCTTCCTCCACCCATAAAATAAATTTACCATGAACACATTAAGAAAAGGAAATTTCTCTTAATGGAAGTTTGTAACTGTACACTTCGTGTCGCGAACTCTAACTTATCAGTCATACCGACGAACGGAGCTTAACTAAGTTTTTCTACTTGCCAAGTTCAACGGGCTTATGCGTATTAACTGTAGATAAGATATTATCATTGAAGATTTTGTGCGAAATGTGGTGGAAATTGGCAAATTTATTTGATTTCATATTTAATTCTTACGTGTTTTTGGGTTCCGGTCATATTAGTAGGGTAAAAATGACAGAATTTTGTAATTGGAGTGGTATCATTCCGAATCAAAATGACAATTATTAGTTATTTTTAATATTTTAGTACCACAAGTAACATTTCACACCTAGAAACAAAAACATTTTATAAGAAAAATGTATATAAACGAATAAACATATAATAGCATATAAATGTTAATATACCGAAATCACTTTGTCCACTATTTGTGACGGGGTCACAGATAGATAGCTACGTGGGATGTATAAAAAGGGATGTAACAGAACATGAAAAGTGAGAGGTAAGAGAGGCAAGAAAACTCATTTGACCTTCGAGAATACATTATCGACGATATTGAAGGAAGATAATGTAAAAAGCATGAGAACGCCCCGGAGCTCATTTACGAGGAGGTTAATGACAGATAACGAGATGAAACAGGTATGCAGAAACCGGAGCACGTGGCACTTTGTTCCCGCTAGGGATAAAGTGTCAAAACAAATTTGACATTGACGACTTAAATCGTCAAATTGAAATTATACTATAAAAGAATCGTATCGGCAGCAGTCGAAGCAGGAAAATATTCATAAATAACTAATTCAAACGAAATCTCGAACTAAGCTGTAAATTCATCCCACACACAAAAATATAACAACAAATCAAAATAAAACGCAAAAAAGTAATGTATTGAATGCATCCGCCATTTGTATAAATCCAACGAGTATGGTAGAATATACGAAGAAAACCGGTCAAGTGCAAGTCGGACTCGCCAACCGAGAGATCCGTACCAATTAGTACCGTAGTAAAAATTATAAAAGTTGATAAAGTTAAATATGTGCCCATATGCACAATTTTTATATGACATCCTAAGAATATAAGATTGTATTCTTTTTTTTTCTTATATATCTACCCTTATCTCACCCTATAGATCAGTGGTTCCCAACCAGTGGTCCGCGGACCACCAGTGGTCCGCAGAAACTTAAATATGGTCCGCGAACGATTTTAATTTTATAACAGAGGATGGTGAGGCGAAGTTTCGGTTTAATTATCACAGTTAATTTTTATTATACCTATATGCATAGTGGTCCCTGCTACCAAGAATGATATAAAAGTGGTCCTTGATCAAGAAAAGGTTGGGAACCCCTGCTATAGATAATCATTTCATCATTATTACATTCTATAACAGTCGTATTGTAAATATTGTTACCTCTTACTCAATTTCATTATAACGGGATGTACTATATAAGTTATTTTTAAAATTTTATTTTGAATTGAATTGAGGCCAGTCGTGGCGCAGTGACACACTTTGTGACCGTAAAACCGACTGGTTGTGGGTTCGATCTCCACGCGAGGAGATGAAATATTTACTTAAATTTATATTTCCATTTCTTCGCTCTGGTGTCGAGGCAAAGCGCGGCGTTGAGTTCTGCCACTCAACACGCAATGCCTCCAGAATTCGGCAGAAAGTGGGGAACGGAGTGTCTTAACACTAGGTTCCCTCTGCCTACCCTGCTGTGTGCGGGATACAGCGTGAAGCTGATTTATTTATTTTTTTTTATTTTCATTTCTTTGCTCTGACATCAATCAACATAATCACCAACAACGCACAGACAAACGGTCAAAAAAAATGATTGTTATGGATTCTACTACAATGACAAACGTATATCTCGAATAATATTTCATTTTCTCATATATATTTCTTTCAAGGACAGACAGCGATATTATTAGTTTATACAGAATTATCATATATATGTAATTAATTTAAAATTTGAGGCCAGTCGTGGCGCAGCGGCACAAAGTGTGACTGTAAAACCGACTGGTTGTGGGTTCGATCCCCACTCGAGGAGATGAAATATTTACTTAAATTTATATTTCCATTTCTTCGCTCTGGTGTCGAAGTCAAGCGCGGCGTTAAATTTTGCCACTCAACACGCAATACCTTCAGAATTCGGCAGAAAGTGGGGAACGGAGTATCTTAACACTAGGTTCCCTCTGCCTACCCTGCAGCGGGATACAGCGTGAAGCTGATTTATTGATTTATTTATTTTTATTTTAACTAAGACATACTCGTACGTTCCTATCAAACATACGTAATACTACTTTAATACTACTTAGAGACAGCGTGTGGAGTGGCGAAACTCAACACCGCATTTTATCTACCAGAGCAGGAAAATTAAACTAAAAATATAGGAAGTATCTTAATAGGAGCGGAGTGTCTTAACACTAGATTCCTTTGCATAACCTGCAATGTGCATAATTTTTTTTTTAACTTTACGTTATGATAACGTGAATTTAAAATAAAAACAAATTCAAGTCTTCTTATATATTTTTATAATAGATATTAAACGACCTAAAACTTAACGCGGATTGAGATTCAGGATATAATGGTACTTCAATATGGCTTCAATCTTCACAAATTGCCATTCCACAAGATCAATATTCAACAGGTATTAAAAAAGTATGAGGAGTGCTTAAAAATCGGGGATACATTTTATAGTATTTTTTTTTATAATTCTTTTTTATTTGCCTTACGCATTGTGCAGAGTAGGCAGAGGGAACCTGGGAACCTAGTGGTAAGATTCTGACATTTATACACTTCCGTGTCCACTTTCCGTTGAATTCTGAAAGAATTGTGTGTTGAGTGTTGCAACTCAGCACCACACTTTACCTCGTTACCAGAGCGGCGAAATAAAAGCCTTAAATATTTCGATTCCTCGAGTGGCAAGTAGTAAAAACATTCAATAACACTGGCCTGGGCTGATAGGCCGTCAATAATTTTAATCTGAAAGTTTTTTTTATTATTGGAGCTAAAAAAACATTCAAAAAGCGTAGCGTTTAGTTCCGCCACTCAACACGGAACCAAAGCAACATTTAGACTTAAAAAACGAAATGGTGAAGAGAAAATCTATGTCTATAAAATGCTTAATTTTTTTTTAATAAATTATCTGAAACTTTTATTTTTAATGTATAGATAGATATTAATTTTAAAGTGATATTGTTATTAGAAAACGAGAGTACTTCTGATTACATATCAAATAAATAATAATGTAGGCACTTGGAAAGTTGACATTTAAAACATAGGTAAGTCAAGGAGTCTAGGGGAGCAGGAGAATAGGAGAACTAATAGCAAATTTCTCGAAAATACGGAATTTCACATTTTACTCCATCAAATCGACACAACAAAGTTGTAGGCTGTCGCCCACAAATATATCCATATAATTTAAGATCATAAAATGTGTTAAATTACACGTCTACTTATATCACATGAAGGTGCAAATTGATAGTGGTTATATCCAATTATACAGCATCTCCACCGTCGCGTCGTCCGGTTGACGGGAGATTTATAAATATTACCGTGTTATGTCAAAATTATCGTGTATAGTACGTTATATTATGATTGGCCACTTAATTTTGTATATGGCTTTGATAAGAACAGTAATTGAAGTGAAGGTAGCAGGTACAAATAAGGCGATTTTTTATCCTTTTTTTTCGTTGCGATCGTCGTGGTGCAGCGCAGCTTGTGACTGATTGTGGGTAGTTGGTTATGGGTTCGATTACTGCTCAGGGGAATATTTATGTTTCATTATTATATTTCTATATTTCTAACGTGACAGGTAGTGGTTTCGATTTCCACTTCAGGAAGTAAAATATTTTATATTTTCATTTCATAGCACTGGTGACGAGACAAAACGTGACGCTAAGTTCTATTCTACATGCAATGCCTATAAATTTTGGCAAATAGTAGTGTACTAGCATACGAAAATCAACTTAAATATTTAATTAAAACTAGAAAATACTTCCTGGCTGTGGATAAGTATTAGGTAGTGGATATTTGTTTTATCTTACTATAAACAACTTAGGTAGGTCCTACATCATTTGTTTTGAAATTATGAATGTGTTTCCTTTGACAAAGAGAATTCGTCTTAATATTAATATATTTAATATATTTTTTAAAAACTACGGTGGTCACGTTATAGTACTGACCGGAAGTGTCTTAATGGGATCAGATTGTGTTAACACTAAGTTCCTGAATGTTCTCTGCTTACCATGGTATACGCGGGACACAGCGTGAAGTCTAAAAAAAAAGGAATTATTGTCTTGACACCGGTTAACGAGTAGAGCTCTCTATTTTGATTAAAGCGGTTTACAGCATAAATAAAAAAAATATATAAAACAGTCAATAAATTTAATCACCAAAAATTCTACATCAAAATACAAACAAACAACATAACAGGACAAAACCGAATTCCAGTTCAATTAAATACAAATTGGAAATACTCCGCCAAGCAATGCTTATCGCAACTTATTTATTGCCAAAATAGCATTTACCAACAAAATTACCTTTTTCATTCGATCGGTTAGTCCGCCTTTGATGTAAAATACTTTGGCTACCACTTTGGCTTACGTGGGCTTTGTATATTAAAATGCTTGGATTTTGACTTGTTTTCTTCTTCTTTTTTTTAATTAAAAAATTTTATCAAATCAGCTTCACGCTGTATCCACACAGCAGGGTAGGCAGAGGGAACCTAGTATTAAGACACTCCGTTCCCCACTTTCAGCCGAATTCTGGAGGCATTGCGTGTTGAGTGGCAGAACTCAACGCCGCGCTTAGCCGCGACACCAGAGCGAAGAAATGGAAATATAAATTTAAGTAAATATTTCATCTCCACGTCGTTGGTGTAGTCGGTTTTACAGTCACACTTTGTGCCGCTGCGCCACGACTAGCCTTATAATTTTTTTATTAAAAAAATATTTTTGAAGGCACCGCTATGAGTGTAAATGTGATGGTTGTGGATTAGACTCCCACTCGGGATGTTGGATAATTTTCATTTCATTGTTCTAGTAATCAGACAAAATGCGACGTAGGGTTCCGCTGCCCAACATTCAAAATCTTGTAATTGGACGGAACGTATAGAAGTAAGTAAGTGAAGTATTCTAACACAGTTTCACTCTGCTAATATTGTTGTATGTGGAATTCAATGTGATTTGTATTTTTTTTTTGATGCAATTTTTTTTAATTTCTTTTTTACCCTGTTTATAGCTGAGGGAGATGTGAATTGCCACTAGTTTTTTCTACCTATCGGAAATAAGCTTTAAGCTGTAGAGCAAGAGCTTTACAGCTTTAAGGTTCTTCTCGCATAGCAGGATAGGCATAAGAAATCTAATGTTAAGATATCCCACATTTCGCCCAATTTTCGAATAATTACGTGTTGAGCGGCAAAATAAACATAATTTAAATAGTCGTTCCCCGATTGGGGATCGAATTCTCTACCGACGCGCTAACAGACACTGTTGCACTACGCCACGACGGGTTCAATTCTACTACGTGAAAATGTCAAAATAATTGAGTCATAAAAATTATAATTAAAATTATACTCTTCCATAATTATATTTATATTTATTTCCACAGTACATTAAAGAAAACTCATTTCAAAAAGTTTTACCAACTTGAAGCTTATCATACAAATCCTTGAGTGTATTCCGAAGTTTCTTACTCTGAGAAAGAAATACGAAATACTTCTTCGATATACAGCTAGAGCTCGTTTTAAGCTTTAATGTACAAGTTGATTATTAAATAAATTTATGAAACTTTACAAATTAAAAAAAATTGTTTCCCCCTATATCACGCATATAGCAAATCAGTAAAAAATAGTTTTAGGACTCTCCGTTTCCTAAGCACGACTCATATTTTAGACATTGAGCGGCGGACTTCGAAGCTACTTTTTATCTTGTTAACAGAGAGAGGAAATGAAAGTATGAAAATAAATTAAATTAAATTAAATCAGCTTCACGCTGTATCCAGCACACGGCAGGGTAGGCAGAGGGAATCTTAGTGTAGGAACACTCCGTTCCCCGCTTTCTGCCGAATTCTGGAGGCATTGCGTGTTGAGGGGCAGAACTCAACGCCGCGCTTAACCTCGACATCAGAGCAAAGAAATGGAAATATAAATTTAGGTAAATAATTCATCTTCACGAGTGGGGATCGAACTCACAACCAGTCGGTTTTACAGTCACACTTCGTGCCGTTGAAAAGTAATTACAACATATTAAAGTAAATCGTATCCAAAACTATCACGTTTATAGTAGCACGCTTATTCCTCTACGCCGAGATAGCCTCTCTTAAAGAGCAATATTTCAGTTAGAAAGAAAAAAAATATTAGAAACAGTAGGAATTTATTGTCAAAACATACCTGCATTTCACCCAAATTCGAGACATGCCATACTACAGCACAAAATAAAACGGCGTTAAGTTCCACCACTCACCACTTATTGCCTCAAACATTAGGCGACAATTGGAGAACAGATATTCCTATAATGCATTACACGAACAATTTCAATAAGTATTATAGAAACCAATAGAAACCTAGAAGTAAAATGAACCGGAAGACATCTCCATTCGCTTCAACGTCGTCCAACACCAGCTGAGCGTCGTTCGGACGAAATGGATGGATCATTGTATGTTAAATGCTTGGAGCTTATTTGAAAACTTTTGTTGCACTACTTGATAGCGACGTACAATTTGCTGGACGATTGGTTTTATTAAGTTTAGTGTCCAATCAAGATTTGAAAAAGGAGATTTTTAAACAAAATCGTAGGTTCGGTTGCTACTCGAGAAATTGACATAATAACCATATTACATTTTCGCTCTGCTAAGGAGACAATTAAAGAGTTCTGCCACTCAATACTCAATGCCTCCAGGGTTCGGAGGAAAATGAGTACGGATGTGCCTTAATGGGAGCAAAGTGTTTTTGAACTATATTTCCAGGTTACCTCCCTGTTCACATGGCAAGAGTTTGCTGTGTGTTGGATACTACGTTAAATTTAGAATGTAAAAAATATTAAATTTTATTTGTCCTTTAAATATAATATATCCGTTGTGAATAAAAGAGAATGGAGTCTCTAAGAACCAAGTTATCTCCGCCTATTATGCTATGACGTGTACAGTGTGAAACTGAAATACAATATAAATTTTAACAATGATATCAGTTTGTAATAAAATAAATTAAAAATTAAATCAGCTTCACGCTGTATCCCGCACAGACCAGGGTAGGCAGAGGGAACCCAGTGTTAAGACACTCCATTCCCCACTTTCTGCCGAATTCTGGAGGCATTGCGTGCTGAGTGGCGGAACTTAACGCCGCGCTATGCCTCGACACCAGAGGGAAGAAATGAAAATAAATAAATATTTCACTTCCTCGAGTGGGGATCGAACCCACAACCAGTCGGTTTTACAGGCACACTTTGTGCCCCTGCACCACGACTGGTAATTATCTAGATAAACTTAAATATTTTTTTATGTAAAGTTTTCCCGATTGAGATTCATGAAGCATATTTTCCTATCATATTATACTTTTTAGAAAACATTTAAAAAATTAAACGTAGCGGGGTTTGAACCCGCACTGTTTGAATGGTTAGAAACAACTATAGCCATATTCGTCAGACTACGACGAAATTCTTGTATGTTTGTGTTGTAAATAGAGATTTTAAATATAATTGCTTAAAATTATAATTTGGCGAGAGAGAATGCTATTTATGAAATATATATATATTTACATTTCTAAAGTGTTATACCACAATGAGGAAAGAAAAATACTTTTTAGAAAACATATGAACTTTTTAACGTAGCCAGTGCCTTTTGAAAACCGTTCAAGCACTGATCAACTAAGCCATACATTCTCATCCAAATGATAATTCTGAACAATATCTTTGGATAGCGGAAATTTGTAAAAATCTCCCTCTGCCTATCGGGGTACAGCTTAAAGCTGCTGAAAGCTGAAAAAAAGGGAAAATAAAGAATATCTAGAAATATTTACTCTTTACGATTTGAATAGATAGTTTCCGTGGCACCAGCGAGCGTCAGCTGTATCAACCGTAAACTAGGATCGAACTAATATTCTCACAACTGTCGATTTGGTAAAAAAATAAGAAAATATATACCACGTCGAATGCTTTGTTTAAAAAATAATAAATATTCTTTGGTTATAGTGATGAAAGGAGTGTCTGAACACTACGTAACTTCTGCCTATGTTGCTATATGTGAAAAGTAGCTTTAATAAGCGTTGATCATAAACATTTTAAATATTTTAATTTTATATTTGATATGGTCATGGCCCAGGGGCACAAGCGTTTGACTGTAAGCGCGACAGGTTATGGGTTCGATTTCCACTTAAGGAAATTACATATTTTATATTTTCATTTCTTCGCAACTGGTGTTGAGGCAAAAGCGACCCATTACAATTAGCCGGAAAATAAGGAATGGAATGCCTTAACACTAACGCTGCCTACCCTGCTATGTGCAAAATAAAATGTGATGTTAAAAAAGTTATAACTTCTATACTAAATTATAGCATAAATCAAATCAATTGATTTGATTAAATGCGCTAATCTCAGGAACGAAGAAAAGTGTTTTTACTTTGGCTGGCTTTGGCTTTATCGAGAAAGGCTGTATGCAATTCTTAGCTATTTCCAATTTCAAAAGTTGTGGCAAATCCGAACCGGCGATATTTCTGATTATATATTACCACCACTAAGCCTAAGAACTCTTGATTACGACATTTTATAACTCATTTAAGAGTACAAGCCAAAAAATGCGCATGAAAAACGCGATCCCTCACAAAATTACTTTGTAAACAAGTTTACTCAGATTTATGAAAGAAGTTTCAGATAAATAATTTTTAGGGGCAAAAGTTAGTCCGCAGGTGTCCCCTTAATATACATTTTTTTTGTAGAAAAAAAAATGCAATTATGCAAATACATATCGTGTAAACTTTGTCTTGTCATTTTTGACTAATCTGTATTCTTTTTTTTTTGTCTCTTCTAGATTTGCGCATCTTTCGTACATTGGTGTCGTCGATAACCAAAAGTACAGCATCAGATTGTAAGGGTAAAGGTTGTGGGTTCGATTCCTCTCTGACGATTCATTATTGTTATCTCCCTGCTCTAGAATCCGCTAGGATTGCTATATTCTACCACTCAACACCAGTTATGTCTTTGCACTAAGTAACCTCTGCTTATCCTGCAATTTGCGGGATACAGCGTGAAGCGTCTCATTTAGAAGGATAATAAATAATATAATTAGCAAAGTCCTCTTTTACCTGCTCCATAGATGGAAATGAGAATTTTTTTAAAATACATTTTTAAATGTAACCATTCCTTCGAATGAAAATCAAACTCACAACCGTCACACACTGTGCCATGACGGCGTTAAATAATAATATTCTGTTAATGCCTAATTTGCGTGTTAAACTTAGATTAAGTTATTTCATACTTAAGCGGTTCGCCCTTTTCAGGTGTCGATTATAACTAAAATTAAGTTCCAATTTACTTTAATAATATAGATTGTTTGGGCCGCCTTGTACGATTTTTTGCCTTAAGGTTTAATTTACGTTTTTTTTAATATTATTTATGAGATTTTATTATTATTATTATTAGGTTATAACCATTTTAATTTGTAATAACTATTATAATATAGATATCGAATATAAAAAGTGAGAGAAAGTACTTAAGATTTTATGAATTAAGGTCTAGGTCCATAAAAATATCATAATAACTTATGTACACTCGTATTATTATTACATTAGCCAGAGGCCAGTCGTGGCGCAGCGGCACGAAGTGTGACTGTAAAACCGACTGGTTGTGGGTTCGATCCCCACTCGAAGAGATGAAATATTTACTTAAATTTATATTTCCATTTCTTCGCTCTGGTGTCGAGGCTAAGCGCGGCGTTGAGTTCTACCACTCAACACGCAATGCCTCCAGATTTCGGCAGAAAGTATGGATGGAGTGTCTTAACACTAGCTTCCCTCTGCCTATCCTGCTGTGTGCGGGATAAAGCGTGAAGCTGATTAATTTTATTTTTTATTTTCCATAAATTGTAAAACATTTATTATATTTTAAATTTAGAAGATGGACAGGGGAGGAGACGAGGGAATTAATTATTTAATAACTTCATATTCTCGCTCTGGTAGGGCAAAGCCTGGCGTTATATTCCGCCATTCAACATGCAAATTCAGCGATAAGTGAAGAATGGAATATTTTGACACTATAGATGGTTCTCTCTGCTTACCCTGCTACAGGAGGGAAATAGAGTAAACTTTTTATCTTTACTCTAAAATAGAGAACGAGGATACGAGTATGTGCATGTTAAATGCGGAGTGTAGCGTACGTAGCTTAGTTGCCAGAGAGGGGAAATGGAAATGTTTCATTCCTGAGTGGGAATCAAACCCACAGCCATCGTATTTAGACTCAGACGTTTTCCTACTGCGCCATGATAGCCAATAATGTTAATACTTAAACACAATCCTCCATTCTACAGATTACCATTGTCTAGTTTCTTAAAATAAAAACATATAAAATTATAAAATTATACAATTGTGAACTGTTTCAAAAAAAAAAACAAAAGATGAATCCAACTTCAAAATGAACTTCGAGTATACAAAAAAAACTAAATTCAGATTGTCGAGCTGCAAGTTAGACGGAGTTCCATAACCAAATTATGAGAATACTTGAAATGATAAAACAAAAAAACAACAAAAAAAAAAGCATCCACTATGTCCCAGTTGTTGTAAAAGTTTTAAAGAGAAACGTAGCACTGTTATATTAATGAGTGTTCCGTAATTAAAAGTTTCCAAGCCGATAATCTGATATAGTGGTCGGGATTGTTGTTTGAGGAACTATAAAATGTCAAAGTTACTCGAGTGGTACCCCCCAAATGAAGTCAGGGGTTGTGATTTAGCGAAATAAATGCTGTTGTTTTTTTTAATTCAAGTTTCACACTGGAGAAGAGAGAGAGGAGAGAGAGGGAACCCATTAAAACTCTCTATTCCCATTAAAATACTTTCCGCCAAATTTTCGAGGCAATGTGTGTTGAATGGTAGAACTCAACACAACTCTATGCCTCGTTACCAGAGCAAGGAAATGGAAATATATATATTTTTTATTTATTAGAGTGGGAATCGAGCCTACTAAAATGCTGAAATATATTATATTCAGCATAGTGGAGTGGACAGAGGGAACATAGAATCAAGACATTCATTCTTCGCTATCCACCAGAATTCGAAACTTTGTATATTGAGTGACGGGGTTTGACACCTCGTATAGTCTCGCCTGCCACCAGCGGGGAAATGAAAATAAAGTACTCTCCTAAATTGGAATCGAACTCATTACCAACGCTTAGAGTCAAACGCTGTTCCACTGCGCCCGGACTGCCTGAATAGTAAAACCATAAGTATTATTTAATTAAATTCACAAAAAAAAAAACCTTTTTGCTCTATCATTAATAATAATCCTTATAAAATATAAGATTCGCTTTAATTATAAGATTTTACCAACAAATATATTTATTAGTCCGCGTTATTAATTTTTCAGAAACCCATTTACCTGGGGCCTCCGGTCTATCGTTAAGATCTTCTGAAGCGCCGCTCTAATACATTAGCCTGAAAGAAAATAGGTCGTACAAAAATTCTAATCTTCTAAGAAAGTTGCTATATTAACTATTATAATATTCTGAAGGGCCAATTTTGTATAGGAATTTATGATTATTTGAAAATGTAAGCCATTGGCCCTAGTACTTGTGAGGATGACTGTTGCGCACTGTGGATTTTCTAAGGGTTCATAAGGAATCATAGAAGAAAACCAACGAAAAATTCACATTTAAACTTAATTTTTTTTTCTTATAATTAGGTTATTTTACAAAAATCAATGAAAATTCTGTCGTCGTCGACGACCTTATAGATATATATATATATATATGAGGTCGCGCTGCGAAATAACATTTAACTTACACAATAGTCATGGGTTAAATTCCCACTCGAAGAATGAATGAAAAAATGAATTACTAATATTTTCTTTGCTCTGGGCACAAGAGAAAGTGCGGCGTTGAGATCTGCCTCAAAACACGTAATATTTTTGCAGAAAGTCAGAAACGAAGAGTCTTAGGTTTGTTCTTCTTATCATTCTACTTGCGGGATACAGCGTGAAGCTGCGACTCATATAGCTGTCTATAACATATTAAAACAGATCAAAATTACAAGTCTTCCACACTTCCAAACTACAGTGCGTAATAAGCCCGCCAACTAAACTCTCTTGTGGGTCCCATGAGCATCAACTTTTATCGCAAGTGACGAGTGTTAAGACGAACAATCCACCGGCAGATAGGTCAAAAGTCACCAAGTTCACTTGACAAGTTGTCACTTTAGTTCAGATGGAAATATTATAATGAATGTTTGTTTACTGAATAAAGTATGAATTTATGTTGTTACAGTTCTTTTTTTGTTTTATATGTTTTTTTATAAATTTGGAGTTGTCTACTTCTATTTTTTTTAATTCTATTAGGTAGCAATGAGAGATCAGACAGATTCAATGAGAGATCTCGGCTATTATTGGTTGGTTCGATTTTTCCTCACTCTGGTAATGAGGCATAACGCGACGTTGAATTCCGCTACTCAATACGCTATGTCTCTAGTATTTGGCGGAAAGTGGGGAATGTGACTGTCCATTTTTTTTATGGAAAAATACAAAACAATTAAACGTACGGGTATCCTGATGGTAAGTGATCACCGCCGCCCACTACCAGGAGGTCGAGGGCGTCGGCGTGGCAACGCAACTGTAGCTCTTCAGACGTTTAAGATGGAGACCTTTAAGGTGGAGATAGACACGCTTTTTGAAGGCAGCCCATGTCATAACTACCTGGAAACACGGCCGCGGGTAGGCCATTCCACAGTTCCGTCGCCTGGAAAGAAATTCCTATGAAACCGCACAGTAGTGGAGTGCCATATATCCAGGTAGTGTGAATGATATTTTAGCTTGTGACGTACTATGCGGTTAGAAAATTCGGCGGCGGGTAACGGGTCAAACAGTTCTTCAGATGGTAAATGCGGTAGACAACGCACAGCGAGGAGACATCCCTACGCAAAGCCAAAGTGTCGAGCTTTTCACAGATCATTGGGTCCCTAATGATTCGAACGGCGCTTTATTGTCCTTATTGGAACAGAGTGTCTTAACACTAGGTTCCCTGGCTAACCTGGTATGTATTAGATACAGAATAAACCTAAAAAATATATAAATTTACTTATCTGCTTTTATACTATATTTCTT
Organism: Heliconius hermathena; assembly: GCA_013403705.1. Taxonomy (NCBI): domain Eukaryota; kingdom Metazoa; phylum Arthropoda; class Insecta; order Lepidoptera; family Nymphalidae; genus Heliconius; species Heliconius hermathena. The sequence continues at coordinate 54,205 of JAAIXJ010000386.1, read as the reverse complement.
AATAGTATTCATAAATAGTTTTACTATTCTTGTATATGAAATCTTGATATTTCAAGCAAAGACTTGACTTAAATAACAAACAGCCATAAAACAATCCAAATTGCAGTTAAGAATAGAAGATTTTGAAGCAACCGTGCATAGTCGAGCAGTAAACATAAACTCAGGAGAATAAATCTTGAACTAAAGCATAATAAAACTTGTTGGTATAATTAAAAATAATTAAAGTACCTATATGGAGCCAAAAGTGAATCACTGCAAATAAGTATGTAAATTATTTTTTGTAAGATATTTTTTTTCTTTACGTTGTGTTTTATAGAACACTATTTTTTTATAGAACATTTTAACTTCACGCTGTATCCCGCATATAGCATGGTAGGCAGAGGGAATCTAATGTTAATACATTTCGTTCCCCACTTTTCGCTGCTCGAGGCAATGCGTGTTGAGTAATAAACCTCAATGCTCCGGTTTGCCATGTTACCAGAGAGAAAAAATGGAAATATCGAATATTTTAATATCCCAAATGGAAATCGACCCATAACGTACATTACACCAGAACGATTGTGCGATCAATTCCCACCACTCTGGTAACGGGGCAAAGCGCGGCGTAGTCCCGCTACTCAACATATTATAGTTCGAAAATTGGACGGAAAGTGGAGAACAGAGTATCTTAACAAAAGGTTCTTATTGCCTTCCCTGGTGAACGCTGGAAAGACTGAAAAAAATCCCATCACATAGAATAAACTTTGTACTCATAGAATAAATATATAAACTCATAGAATAAATTTTGTACATCTAATTCCATATACTTCCATTACAGACACAAAAATTAAACATAAGCTGGTATCTAGGAAAATTAAAGAACTCAGGATCATAAATCTTGCACTAAAGCATAATAAAACTTGTTTAAACAATTAAAATCCTATAGCGGTGTATGCGGCCAAAAGTGAATCAGCTTAAAAGGCGGAGAACGACCATTCCTCTTACCAGTGCAAAGTTAACTTTATGACCGTTAAACCAGTGCAAAATGAGACTCTCGGGTATTATTTAATACTACGTATATAATAAAATTGTTCTTTTTCGTCCGTTTGTACGTGTTGTTACTTGCGTTTTATTTTAGATCGTATAAGTAAGTAGATGAGGGATGTAAGAACCTGACACGTTCTTGGTGGAATCGATATTTTACTTAAAGGATTGATAATGCTTGTTGTTTTCCTCTTTCCAGTCAAGAGACAACTTGGAGTTTATTTCGGCATCTAAACGTATAATGTGTCGAAAATTTTACTAAATCGAAAAGGAAAACAAAAATTCTTTACACTAGCTTTCCTATGCTGATCCTGATATGAAGGAAAAAACATGAAGAGAAAAATCTCTATTGGTTTTGTCTTCCTAAGATTAATGCGCTCAACCAAGCTATATATTCTGCTTTATCATATCATTGAAGATAAGCCATTTCTTAATGTGGTAAGAAGATACTATAAATTTTCTTGCCATCCATTCCTCCAAATCGACAATAAATTCAAAATATTCGGAACAGAATTCTTACACCTGTTCCTGGATGTAAAGTGAGTATGTGAGGAATGACATAGATTTGATAAACTACGGGCTACAATATTCTGTAACAAAACTGTCGATAGAAATTCTATTTGTTATTTGTTTTTGAATTATATTATATATGTTGTCTAGTGATTTATTACTTTTTGCTAATATACCACGATACAACAGCATCAGCAATTGACATCAAAGGTTGTGGATTCGATTACCACTCGAGGGAATTAATTATTTCAATTTACTAGCTCCCTACCGAAAGCCTTTTCTTGTATTGAAAGTGGGAAACGGAGTGTCTTAACCCTCGATTTCCCACGTTCCACTCGGTCCTTTTCTTTAAATGAAAATAATTCAGTTTCATCTTAACCATTGATGAAAACAGATCGATATTATAAGTTTAACATGGATGTATACAGATACATTCACAGACAGACAAAAAGATGTATGTCTGTGGATTACATTACACATAAAAATAAAATCCGAAACGTTAACATTTAATTAATTATAGTTCATTACATACAAAATGAGTGTATACGCCCGCAAACTTAAGTTTGTCAAACTTAAAATTGGTACGGAAGTTTCAGTAGGCGAGTCCGAGTCGCAGTGGACCAGTTTTTGCTTGGAATATGACTAAATCGAGAGTGCTCTTAGCTATAATTCAAGAAAATGTGCTCAATTCCAAATATGCTTCAAGAAAAATGTTGAAGATTATCAGCGTTTTTCTAGTCTTTTTTAAACAAATTACTTTTTAGAGCTTTTTGTAGAGTGAGCTTTTTAATTATCAATTATTTTTGTAAAGAAAGTTTTACAATAAATTCTTATGTATATGAAGATAACAAGAGCACCTCTAACAATAACAGACTATGTATTTATTGAAAACATTGGTTTTTTTTACATCAATAGAGGAGGATAATTTAAAAAAAGTTTCACGAACGCAACCCTTACATAGCTGGGTACACATAGGGAACCTAGTGTTAAGTATATTTTACTAGTATATGATTTACTTTTAATCGGTGTCTCCTTCATCGATGTATGTATGTAAAACTCTTTCGTTACTGTGTTACTATCAGCCAACGCACACACAGAATTAATGAATTTAGAAAGTTAATATATGCCATATAATTAGAATAAAGTAGGTTAATATTAGGCATAAATTATTATGTACCATATATTAAGGGATATATAAGGGAAGCAATAAGAGATAAATTCAAGAACAAAAAAAAAATTAATTTTTACAACTTAAAGCTTATATACAATACATCATAGTTCCTCTCCTACCAAAAATTGATAGAGCCATATATACGACTTCCAAGCACATATAAAACAGTTATCGCGCGACAAACATACAGGGAATTTACAATTTTATTACATCTCTTCCACCAATAAACGAGTTGATGCGAGCAATTCCTCGCTCAATTTGAATTTATTCCCAATGCGAAACTGTTGAACGAACTTCGGTGCATTTCGAACTTTACTATTCCCTAATGTTGTCAGTTAGACCGCGGTTTAACGTGAGGCTTTGTACGGTGGTGATTGCTGGGGATTGTTTAGTGTTTGGATTTGTTGATTTCTTTGGCTTTTGGTTTTTGGGGTTGTTGAATTAGTAGTGACGGATCTCTCTGTTGATTGATTGTCATATTTTTTTCTAAATCAGTTTAAGTTCGAAAAAAATTCAATTTAAAATTGAGTCATGTGCATTTAGTAGCGTTTGATAATATTTACGTTTGTAATATGTGATTTATATCTTTTTTTATTTTATTACTAGAGCACGATTGAAGGAAATTAAATAAATTTGTGAGTTTTCTTATTTAGTATAGGGGAAGATATCGTGGACCCCCTTATGAGTTTGCGGTTCGGTACATACTAAATGTCGAGATAATTATAAAAATAGTTAAAATTGTTACAAGACTCATATCATACAGAATCATCCATAAATGGAATATTTAACACTGAAAATACTTACTATTTCGAAATTAATTTTTTTTGGTCTCAAAATTTGTGTATTCAACCAACAAACTTTCTGAATTTACAATATTAATACAGAAAGCAGAGTAGAGCTGGAACTAGTGTCAAGACTCCATTCTCTTTTTTCCTTTCAAATCTGAAATGTTTAATACTATAACAGTTGTTAACCACAATATATATTTTTTATTCTAAATAATAACGAAAAAAAAACTAAAACACTTGCAAACTCAGATGCAGCACACATTTCACTTTTCCTACACACTTTGTTCTCATTAAATATCATTTTAGAGTGCATTATTCGCGACAATTACATGTAGCTGGAGTTAAAACAAAGCAGTTTACGCCATAACATTTTATAATTACAGAACTGGTTGCCGTGTCAACAGCCTGGCGCAATGAGGGTGCGTTTCCATTTTCTCGGAGAGGAAGATTGTTTTGACGGACGTTATATTAATCGTGTTTTAAAAGATTAAAGACAGAACCTTCTTAATTTAGTCTTAATTTATGGTATTTCGAACGTGTTATCGTCTCAAGTCTCTAAAGTAATATTTTTTTCTGGCTATCTAAATTATAGGTATTATAAAATAATTTGTAAAAGATGACAGTAGGAATATGGAAGTAAAAGGGGGGTAAATTGTCGTTTTTTCGTAGCCTATTCAATAAAATTTTAGACTCTTGGCCCAATCTTTAAACAGTTTGTCTAAAAAAATGTGAACAGAATATATTTTGTAACTATGAACTTGAAATCGTAGTATCCTGCAAATAATAGTCTCCTCTTTACATATGAAATAAATTATTATATTGAAACGTTAAACATAATATTATGAGTAATTTGTTGAAGTAAGTACGAGTATGTTAACGTGTTCTAAATTTAATTCGAGAACACATGTACATATATAATTAAACCAGACTAAACAAGACCAGTGTGCAGTCTTAAGACAAAAAAACCCAGCACTGATGGATAGGAAGTAATCGAAATTCAGCGATAACGATGTCCTGGATCGGGCAAAGTGGAAATGGTTTGTGTGTCCCAGTTCTGTTAATAAGAAATGGGACCCACAAACCACCAACATGAAAATGAATATGAAAAGAGATAAAATATGCATGTAATGGTGACTTTCTAGCCCAACTTATTCATTTAAAAAAAAATCTAATTTACAGATAAGATAAATTAGAATTTACAGATAAATTTAAGATAATTTCATCGACACGGCATTACGCCACGTCCAGATTTCGGATTGAAACTACGTTCTCACTTGCTTCCCTACTAAATGTAGCCTTAAGTGTGAATTGAAAAAAATATAATGGACTGAAAGCTTCCAATAATGTGTAACATAAGTATATTTAATAACTTTAGTTAAAAAAAAATTTAAACTCTTGGAATAGTTTATTGAAAGGAAAAACTAGTGGGAACTTTTTAATCACTTTCTGATATATTTTTTATAACAGGACATAGCCAGGAGATCAAAGACAATTCTTACATAATTATATACTAGATGACGCTACAATAAGGTATTAATCACAGATATTTGCAAAATATAATATAAAGTACAAAAAATCTAAAATTCTTATTAAAATATCAGATAATTTGCATACAACAATGGAAACGCGTCAACCCACGAGGGCCCTCCACTGTAATCACCGTTGCGCTTCGAGCGCCCTCCGCAGCCAGTTACGCGATAACATTACACCCGACGTGAAAAATACTTTTCATTCGTATACAATATAGTATTTTAAAGACACTTCAATGCAGACGGAGATTATTATAATAATGTGGGATTTTAAGTAATATATGTTTTATTATTATTATTTTTTGGTTCGGTTGGAATCGGAATTGGTTAATTGGGAGAAGACTGTATATTTTTTACTCTTAAACTGAATTTACAAATACATACAGATAAACATAATTACAATTGTCAGTAAACGTCACGAAAATTGCATCAGCAAAAAAATATATGACAAATAATAGATAAACAATACGAGTACATACAATATAATAAACATAAATTCAAAAGATACGAACTTAAAAAAAATAGATTATGCATTTATCATTTGTTATATTTTTAGGGTTCCGCAACTTTTAAGGAAAAAAGGTACCCTTATCATCACACATCATTTTGTAGCCCGTCTGTTCGTCTGTCCGTTCGTCTGTCTGTCTGTCTGTCAAGAGCCTTTATCTCAGGAACGCTTGGAGATATCGAGTTGCAATTCAAACCATATACTCAGATCTATGTCCCCTTGATCTTCTCGTATCGTATATAATAATCGTAAAAAATGTATTTTTATAATTCATTTTAAAAAGAAATGCCGTTTATATCGCAAAAAACACATATTTCGACACTATATAGAGGAACAAAATTGATAGGTACCCTAATCCGATTGACCTAGAATTAGGAAGCTGTAATTGCCTATTTGTATATGTTTGCAAGTTCAGTTTTACAGTAGATGGTCTAGTTATATCAATATATACGCAGGTAAAAGTATATCAGTATAATGCTTATTTAGAAAACGTATAAAAATTTGAACGTAGCGAGAATCCAACCCGCGCCTCCTGGAATCCGGTCTGGTGCTCTGACCACTAAGCTATACGTTCTCATCAAGCTACGTCGAAATTTTTAATACGCTTATTTTCGAGCTTTTTTATTTTCGAGTCTCGCTACGTTCAAATTTTTATACGTTCTCTATATAAATATTTTTCTTTCTTAAGTGTGGAATAACTTCATAAATATTTATAGTATGTCAGTATACTGAGAGTTAAACTTTTAAATTTAATCGAAACAATGTTATAAATATACCTTCCATTTTTAGATGCAGCTTTGGTAAAATGATATTGGATGTAAAAATAACATATTCAGATTATAAGCTTCATTTATATATACATAGATATGTTTATCTAGTATAGATAATAACTAGTATAGATATACTACATTTACTGAGGCCAGTCGTGGTGCAGGGACACAAGCATTCGACTGTAAGCTAAACAGTTATGGTTTTAATTTCTACTCCAGGAAATGAAATATTTAATATTTTTAACCGACTTCTGTAAAAGAAGGAGGTTATGTATTCGACTGTTTTTTTTGTCATGTTTGTTACATATCTTAAGTTTGTAATTCAGAACTTGACAGGATGAACCGATTTGGATAATTATTTTTTTATTTGAAAGCTAGTGCTTCTCGTGTGGTTTAATTTGATCCATTTCTGACAATGGTATCCATAAGAAAATCACATAAGTATTAAATTTGCTCTAAGTGTGCACGCGTCAAAAGGATAGTAGTTTGATTAAGTTCTGATTATGGGATCCGGTTGATATTGAAGAAGTCGGTTTTCTTTTGTTAAACATTGTCATTTCTTCGCTCTATTAAAGAGGCAAAGCGCGGCGTTGTCTCACACTAGGTTACCAAGTTACATCTGCATACCCTGCTATGTGTGGAATACAGCCTGAAAATAAAAAATATATCTGTACTAATATTATAAAGCTAAAGAATTTGTTTTATTGATGCGCTAACCTCAAGAACGACTGGTTAGATTTGAAAAAAAAATCCATCTTGAATACTCAGTTCTTTCATTGAGGAAGGTTAAAGACTATAATGTATTAGGTTAATCGTTTCAACGTAGTCCACTGTACTTGAGGTGGGGATCGAATCCACAACCAGTCGGTTTTACAGTCACACCTCGTGCCGTTGCGGCACGACTGGCCTCAGTAAACATTTTACATCTTAAAGTAATTTTCATTATGGTGAAATAGAATGAAATTGCTCTCTACTCTTTATTTAAGGCCTAATTGTATACATTTTTGTAGCTTCACGCCATCAGAAGAGGCAGAGAGCGACACTCCGCTCTCCACATCCGCCGAATTCTGGTGGAAATGAGTTTTGAGCGGCGAAACTTAAAACCACTCTTTGCTTCGGTACGAGAACGTAGAAATGAAAATATTCAATATTTTATTTTCTCGACTGCGAATCGAACCACAACCTGTCGCGTTTAAAGTCACAGTTTGTGCCGCTACGCTACGATTGGCCTTAATTGTATAAATTTATACACAGTTTGCTTTGAACTGCAGCATACAACATATTAATTTGTTAAACGGATCAATTTGATATATTGAGGCTTATTTTTCGTACCATAAATGTACTATAACTAATACTTGAACTTGCAACGATCACTTATTGTACTTCCATTTCTATTTCGCAATAAGATATCAAACGCATTGTAACAAGTGTATTAAATAGAATATCACAATAAGAACGTATGACTTATAAGACTGTTACCAAGGGGCGTCGGTTCGAATCCCGCTACGGTCAAATTTTTAATACATTTCTAAATATACGATAGTAAAGGATAAATGTAGTAAAAGAGGCAGTCGTCGAGTCGTGACATAGTGGCACAAAGTGTGACTATAAAACCGATTGATTGTGAGTTCGATCCCCATTCGAGGAGATGAAATGTTTACTTAAATTTAAATTTCCATTTATTTGCTCTAGTATCGAGGCAAAGCGCGGAGTTGAGTTCTGCCACTCAACACGCAATGCCTCCAGAATTCGGCAGAAAGTGGGGAACAGAGTGTCTGGGGAACACTAGGTTCCCTCTGCCTACCCTACTGTGTGCGGGATACAGCATGAAGCTGAACTGAACATAATTAAAATTCACAACTTCAAAATCGTTCCACATCGACTTAACCAAGTGTCTGTTGACTCCACTCGGCTGAGTCCACTTGGGGCGGTCTAATTTGATAACCAACTGTCTTCTACAAGAAAATTAAGCTAACTTAAAACTTACCGCTTATTTCGTATTCGAATAAATTCGGCTACAGTACTTGACACTTATTTTCAAGTAAAAATTTTAGCGCTTTTGAAATTTAAAAGTATAAATGTTAATGGAAATATTATGTGGTTTTCTAGAGCATTATTTTTTGTTAGCTACAGTCTGTTTCCTCGTAAATCTCTCTGTTACCATTAAGGCAGTTCCATTTTACACTTTCCGTCGAATTTTAGAGGCGTTGCCTTTTTGCTTTCTTGTAAGAGCGAAGAAATGAAAATATTAATAATTTATCCCCTTGCAGGAGTTGTATCCACAACCCGTTGTGTTTACAGTCACACGCTTGTACCACTGCGCCACGATTAGCCTCCAGACTTCTGCCACTCAACACGCAATGGCTCCAGATTTCAGCAGTAAAAGGAACAGTAGTCGATTTTCTTAAAACTAGATTTTTATTCTTATTTCCCTCCACTTACCCTGTTATATGCGAAATACAACGAGAAGCTAAAAAAATACATAAAACATACTTATTAAAAGTGTAACTAAATAATTTATTAATTGTGTATATCTATATATATAAAAGGACTTGTGCTCACTGACTGAGGTAAGACGCACGCAGAGCCGTAACCGCGAACCGATATGTTTATTTTCATATTCTGGACATCCACTAAGAAGCGAATTTGAAAAATTTCAACCCTAAAGGGATAAAATAGGGGTTGAAAGTTTGTATGGATTTTTTTTTTATCTGTACCGATTTTTATAAAATTTAAAATTAGACCCTTAAAAATATTTCATTGAACACGTGTTTCATGGTTTTTAAGAATTCACCCCCTAAGGGTTCAAATAAGGAGTTTGTATGGAAAAATCTTTAAATTGCCACCGGTTTTTATAAAAATTTAAATTCAGACTGTTAAAAATATTTTATTGAACACGAGTTTCGTGGTTTTTTTAGAATTCACTCCTAAGAAGCGGGCGAAGCCGCGCGCGCCCTCTAGTCCTATATAAATAATAAATTTGAACCAATTTCCAACATTCGTTTTGTCAATGTTTAAGTTATATTTAATAGTTTTGATAAGTTAATTTGAATAATGCAGTGCAATTATAGCGATACTGAGTTCATTTTATATTTTTTATATTGCTATTTACATGTAAAAGTACAAAAATGTATTATTTATTTTTGACATTTTCAAAGTGATATTCCACACTTAGAAAAAAAAATTCTTTGAATTTGAACGTATCGGGATTTGAACCTGTGCTTTATAGAAACCGTCCAAGCGCTCTGACTATTAAGCCATATGTTTCAAATCCCACTACGTTCAATTTTTTCTACGGTATCTAATAAAAGTATAATTATAAATATGGTTATAAAATCAAAATACGCTTCAATGAGCACTAAATGGAGGGATGGACTAGTAACCTCTATCCTGTCTCCACCTTCAGAACAGCTACCAAGTGTTATAGCACGTACTTGGAGCTTTTAATTGCATGAGTTTAAATTGAATTGATTTACCAGTAACCCTTGAAGAATAGCATTACATGTACAAATCGTACATATACAAATCGTGGCTCAATCATCAGACCAGCTCCAGAGTTAGATTCACCAATCCAGAATCTTGTTTCAACTTCACGATTGTACGTTATCAGGAAGTACAACTTTTAAAAGTTGAGTGTAAATTCCCACTTCTTTTCATATTTCGTGATAGTTGATCAAAGCGATGCATTATGACAACTGTAGACACTCTTTAACTTAATTTTTTATGGTCGGATATAAACTTGGATATTTAAAAGTAATTGCAGCTTATTTACAGCTTATTTAATTGACAAATTGACAAATGGACACAAATACATAAGTGCAAACATTAAAGTCATCTCATAAGGGATTAATTTTTTCTATGAGATACGGAACGGTAGAATACAAGGTACCGTAGATGAAAAAGGCAATTGCTAGACGAAGGACTAGAAGAAGGTTCCATACACAATTAAAATGTATTTTTTTCACAACCATATATAAGTTTTTTTCTCAAAAAATATTCCCCTTTGTAGAAATTGAATTCATAATTATTGTGTTTACAGCCACACCCAGCGTCGCTGCGCCTCGATAGCCTTTTTATAACAAAATAAGAACAAAACTAAAAAATATACGATTAAAATATAATATTTTTCACTTACTTTGAATATCAAATAAAGAACTCTCATAGGTAATACAGACTATAAAATACCTGGACTATTACAAAGGGACGAGCTATTCAGTTTTCACAATAAAACATGCCGCAACGCTCTCACGTAAACCATCTTTGTTGTCACGTGGTCGATTCACATTCGATGTACAGGCTAGCTATGGGTTATAGAAATATTACTAACTATTTTCTAGGCATAATAAAAAATAAAAAAATCAACTTCACGCTGTATCCCGCATACCGCCGCAGGGTAGTCAGGGGGAACCCAGTGTCCAAACACCACGTTCCCCACTTTCTGCCGAATTCTGGAGGCATTGCGTGTTGAGTGGCAGAACTCAATCCCGGCATAATAAAAACGTTTTTATTTAAACAAAACAGGCCAAGTGCCAATTTCAGCATTGTACTCGTAGGTCCAAAGGAAATACAGCTCAAAAATGTTTACAAAGTAAAGTTTGCGGACGTATGCACTAATTTTGTATGAAATGAACAACAATTATAACTTTGTTATTGGTTTTTATCTGTTTTATAATTTTTAATTTTTGAGATTTTTCCCTGTATATGTATGTAGTTTTCACTTCTTGCCAAATTTTATAATTCTACGCGATTTACTCTATAGTTATTAACTATGCTGTTTATAACTTAACAAAATTAATTTGGCATATGCTGGATAATTGATAATGATCATTGAACAATGATAATGTGATAAATGGTCTTGACAGACGGACTTTGCATGTTTAGTGGTGGATGCCATTACCGCATTTTGTGTACCAGAGCGGAAAATTGAAAATAATTTTAATATAATAATTATATAAGTAATTGGCCATCGTTGTGCATCGGTACAGAGTCTGAAATTGAGTGGAAAAACGGAAATGGAGTTTTTTTATAACTACGTTCCTTTTGCTTATCCTGTTAAATACGTTCAGCATAAAAACATTGTCGAATAAAATATAAAACCTGTAAAAAATATTTTTTTACAAAAAAAAAACCTCCTGTCGTCACTTCACCGAAGCTATTCAAAAGGGGCCTAATTGAGTAAAATTAACTCACTTTAATTTTTTTTTTTAAAGTCGAGTTATCTCTGATGTTCATAATCTGTGCCGCACGTGACACCTAACGTCCCTAACGAGGGATAGACGTGACCGCGTACGATCCAGCCTTATTTACTGTCCAGTAAAAACCACTGTAGAAAAATATATAAATATAAATAAATACAACGAGAAATATGCTTTGAGGCCGTCGTGGTGCAGTGCGACAACGTTTTAATGTACGAATAATGGCTTCTTGTTCGATTTCTACTACGAGGGATGTATCATGGTTTTTGTACACTTTGATAAGATGATAAGACAAGGCGCGGGTTTTTTTTGTGTCCATCAACGCTCCACGCCCCTTTTTCGTCTGTAACTTATCTTGTTCCTGTTTTATTGTCGTTTTTGTGATTTGTTCATATTTTCAGATCTTTAGGTGAAGTGTTGCGTGAGCCATCTAGGCGTCAGAAATCGTGGTGTTGTTTTCGTCATTTAACACACAATATCCAGAATTGTGTGAAAGTTGATGAATGAAGCTACATTATGTTTCCGATATCAACTATTCTTCTCTCTGCTCTGTGGGATAAAGCGGGAATTTAATGAATTTCATTTATCTTTCAAGAAAAAAATATAAAGATTGAGGCCAGTCGCAGCGCAGGAGCCCAAAATGACTGACTGTAAACGTGAATGGTTGTAGGTTCGATCCCCACTCGAGAAAATCAAATATTTATTAAAAGGACAATTGGTAGATTGGGACCACCATCCGTTAGCAATAAAACATATTATGTCATTAGAGATGTCTTTTTAATAGGAACAATTTTTGTTTTGAAAGCTTTGTGGTTAAAGATATTTTTGCAAGAAGTAAGAAAGCTTTGCTCTCACAGTTGTACATTTAGAGATAAATTTAGTACACTGTCGACGCCTGCTTAAGCGCTCCTGGGTACGACATGGGATGGGTAAAGAGTTTAATGCACCGTAATATTTTTAAATTATATTTTAGTAGATGATCTGTAACTCGCGCACACCTTAAATACCAGACTAGAGATATTGTAATAGGTTTAATTTATGAATGTAATTATAATAATAAATCATTATTAGGTAATCATATTTTTTTACCCCAAGAAAATATTTATTTTGACCATTTTCTTCTTCTTTCATTCCGCGTGTACCCGGCCTAGAATAGGTTTGTCCTGGTACTGGTAGTGTCGTAAGAGGCGACTAAAGTACGTGTGGTAGAGTCACGTCGCCAGCAATGGCAGCACGCATGGGCAGACTCGACCGGATCATTACCACCACCGGCATTTAAAACCGGCGTTAAGTAGTGGCTTTATCCCACTGCGTTTGCTTTCTCCTTTTTTTTTTAAATTAGCGAAACTTTATATCTCTAAAGGGACAGGTGTGACAAAAAAGATGTTATAATAAAAATCGTTCTTACGAGAATAACCTGTTTAATGACATACATCTCATTACTATTTGGGGGTGGATCTAGGTTCCATACAATTTTCCCCATTATATATTTCCAATTCTTCCGTCTGATGTCGAGGCAAAGAGCGGGGATGAGTTCCGCCACTCAACACGCAATGCCTCCATGAATACCGCCGAAAGTGGGAAAAGGAGTGTCTTAACACTAGGTTCCCTCTGCCTACCCTGCCGTATGCGGGATACAGTGTGAAGCTAAAAAAAGAAGATAAACACTTACCTTACCCAACCATGCGATGAATGCGTACTAATAAAGAAATAAAACTAATTTCAGAATAATATAATCATTTCGTTTACAAATTCCTTCTTAAAATTTTATCTAAATCTACCTATATAAAAGGTGTAAAAAAAATATATTTATACAAAAACTAATCAATTTGGGGCTTACGTATAACGTAACGGCAATACTTGCCCGCGAGTGTTAGGAATAACATACATCAAATTGTGATAAAAGATTGCTTATCGCTATACAAAAGTTCAATGTTACCGTATTAAATTCAGTATGACAAATGAAATAAAAAAAATGTTAAAGTTGACATGGCTGTTTGTTTTTGATTTAAATGTTAAATTATATTTTTTTATCAGATATTTTTCCTTATTTCAAATGTTAATAGTAAAAATTCCTTTTAAATATTATATCAGATCTCTTATTTATCATTTTTTTTTCAGTTACACGTTATATCCCGCATGAAGCAGGGTAGGCAGGGATATTTTTTTTTACTAAAGACCTTGTCTGTCACATCGAACAGCCGCAACTACACAGCATAATGGAATAAATTTCTAAAAAATGGAACCTGGAAAACTGATTGTTTTTATAATATATTATAATTAATTCTGAACAAAAACGAAATTGCAGGTTACGACTCGTATATTTGTGTTCAATAAGAACAAGAACAAACTATTAACCAAAACTATTTTTAACTTCACGCTGTACCTCTGTACTGTCCCTCTAGTTACCCTATTAACCTGGACACCCAATGTTAAGATACTCCGTCCCGAACAAGACTTGGATTTCCGCTAAATTCTCGAGGCATTGGGAATTGAGTTGTATAATCCAACAAAAAAAATGGAAATATAAATTTAAGTAAATATTTCATCTCCTCGAGTGGGGATCAACCCACAACCAGTCGAATTTACAGTCACACCTCGTGCCGCTGCGCCACGACTGGCCACAAAATGGCCTGGTAATTTAACTTGTAATTTATTAATTAAATTAATAAATCGAATATTAAAAACTAAACTATCAAACTATATACACTGTGGCGCACATCTCGTATGCCGATCACTCTCAAACCAATCCTGTGGCAAATGAAACCATCGTCCACGTGTAATCCTCCCATCCGTCTGGATACCACTGAAAGGTGCCTTAATCGTACTATTGGAATTTATTTGTTTGTTTCTGATAAAAATTTATTGTAGTGCAGACGGTAATGTAATTAACCTATTATGTCTATACTATTTATACCTGTATAGTATTGTAATAGAGATAGAGAAGTGTTTGTGCTAATCTCTAATACCAGTAGATATCAGTGATTATTGTTTTAAGATTCAGTCAAGTAGGCAGAGGGAACCTGTCAACTCAGTGCACTAAGACTCTTCTCTTCCTCCGTTTTCGCTGAATTTGGAGGCATTGTGTTGTGTTGAGTGACGGAACTCAACGCGACTCTTAGCCTCGTTATAACAGTGAGAAAATGAAAATATTCAACATTTTGTTACCTCGAGTGGCGAATCGAATCCTCAATCTGTCGTGTTTACAGTCGCATGCTTTTGATCCTGCGTCACGACTGGCCTACTACTGATTAAAATTGAATATTTCTTTTTACGTTGGATAGTCCATTTTTCAGGAAGCCTATTGGTTTTACTACGTAATGCCATTTTGCACTCAATTTCAAAGAAAATGGATTTAAAAATATCAAATATAGCAATAAGACCTTTGTGTTGTTGACCACTTGCGAAATAAATATTGGTCCTAAATATTGACTTAAAATAAAGTTTTACCAAAAATGAGTCCAAAATAAATTAAAACTTTAAGTATTAATAAATCTATTAAAATAAAATATCACGTACAACGTACACGTTAAGAAATATTAAATCTCACCATAATACACATAGGGATACAGATAAGCCATTTCATGATTTTAGCAACGCTCTTAAAAATTAATGGAAACCCATTACCTACTCAAGTTTCTTCCTCAAAACATACAATAAAACACAGCTTAAATTCAGCTTGAACAGTTATTTTATTATGTTTAAAATAATTATTTTTAAAACTATGCCCTAATAGACGTTGCTTGTATAATTAGTAAATTAAAATAAATCAGCTTCACGCTGTATCCCGCACACAGCAGGGTAGACAGAGGGAACTAGTGTTAAGACACTCCATTCCCCATTTTCTGGAGAATTCTGGAGGCATTGCGTGTTGAGTGGTAGAACTCAACGCCGTGCTTTGCCTCCACAACAGAGCAAAGATATGGAAGTATAAATTTAAATAAATATTTCATTTAAAGGGAGCGGACCCACAACCAGTCGGTTTTACAGTCACACTTTGTGCCCCTGCGCTACGACTGGCCTCATTGTATAATTGTGTTGTTAGTGAGCTTTCATTATAAGTTTATATGCAAAAATGTAAGGATAATATACTGTTACAATTTTTTTCACTACTCACGCTGTATTCTGCACATATTAGGGTAGCCAGAGGGAACCTGGGAAGTGCTAAGGCACTTACATTAACGCACAAGACATTAACATACTTACGTTCCCCACTTTTTGCCGAATTCTGGAGGTCATTTAGTGTAAGTAAAATATTATTTCTTGCCAGGATTACTAGAATAGCAAAACAGTTTTCTTTTTTGTAAGCGATGATGTTTATGAGTTCAATTTCCATTTGAGGAAATATTTATATTTAATTTGTTTTATTTTTTTCTCTGTTATGTTCGACGGAACGTAGCGTTAAGTTTGGCCACTTAAAACGCAGTATCTCTAAAATTTGGGGAAAGAAGGGAACGAAGTGTCTTTCATCTGTCATTTCATCTATTTAGTTGGTATATTGGTCTTATCCTATCTGGAAAAGATGTGTAGCTGCTGCATTATTTATCCTTAATTTTTTTTACAATAATTCAAATTTATCATACGTGCGTGGCTGTAAAATCGACTGGTTGTGGTTTCGATCCCCACTCGAGGAGACAAAATATTTACTTACATTTACATTTTAATTTCTTTGGTCTGGTTTCCAGCCAAAGCGCGGCGTTGAGTTCCGCCACTCAACACGCAATGCCTCCAGAACTCATAGGAAAGTGGGTAACGGTGTGTCTTAAGACTAGGTTTCCTCTACCTACCCTTCTGTGTGCGAGGTACAGCGTGAAGCTGATTTAATTTTTTTATTTAATCATACTAAATAATAAAACAGCCGTTCTCTACTCCAGGTTGTGACAAGGCGCAAAGACTATACAAGTAACTCGGAGAACAAAAGGGTTCAAAACATAACGCCCCGTTTTCCGGCGGGCTGAACCAGAAGCATTTTACATTAATTACGACTACACAATCCACATTTTGTACTATTACCACACAACACACGTGTGTTTCGTGTGGCTGATATTTTGGGATGCTAGAGACTAATTTATTAATTTTTAATTTAATTATATTATTGATTTTCACTTTGAATCGGAGAATATCAATTTGGCTATGTCGTAGTATATTGGTGTAGGTTCGAATACCTTTTCGTTTTTATCTTCAATTCTCTCTCTCTCTCTTTCTCTCTCTCTCTCCCTCTTAGCATTACTAATTGTAATGGATGTGAACAAAACAAAAATACAATAAATATTAAATGAGTCTATCATAAAATATTCAACAGTTATGGGTTCAATTCTTACTCAGTAAAATTAATTATTGTTATTTCCACGCTCTGGTAACAATACAAAACGCGGTGTTTAGTTCCGCCTCTTAACAAGGTGGTTTAGATTGGGCGGTGTATAATATATAGGTTCCCTCGGCATACACTGCTATATGCAGGATAGAGCGTATATCTAAAAAATCCGAAGAATATACGAATTTAACATGATTATACAGAAATATTGAAATAACCTTTCCATCTGTGTGTACAACCGAACTGTTGCCAATGCGGCTGTAGCTGCAGTCTGTGAAATTTATAGCTTACATTTAGCTAGCATACTTTACACGTACGTACCTTAACGGGACTAGCATTACCCACCACCACCACGGTCCAGTTTCTTAGATGCATAATAATATAAACAAAATATGATCCTTTTAGATCTATCTCTAAATTAAATATTTAGCATTTTCATTTTCTCGTTCTGGTAACGCAAAGGCAAAGTGCAGCAGTGAGCAATGCCTTAAGGATTCGGCAGTAAGATGGGGAACGACAGTGTCTTAACGGGAACAGAGTGTCTCAATACTAGGCTAAATAACAATGTCTAAAGTACTATGAATGCTATTAGTTAATTTGATTTTAACAAAAGAAAATATCAAGATTTCATAGGTATGTTTTATTTAATTAAAATGACAACAATATTTTTTTTGGTAAATCTGAGTTAATAAATTATTGTTTAACAAAAAAAAAACCAACTTCGAACAGTAAATTAAAAAGTAAAAACAAAATTTACTTAGTATAAAGTGAAACGAAATTTTGATTTAGTTAAAAAAATATATTAAATAAGTATTTTAAATATTTTAAAGTCGATGCCAAGTAAAATAAAAGGTTTGGTAATTTGATATTGTAGGAAAGTTGTTGTAGATTTAGCTATTTATGGATTAATTTACTATGAAAAATATGATACAATGCAAAATAATAATAAATATGATGCACATAAAAACTCGTACTAAATGTAATATAATAAATCAAAACCAATAATGGCTCGATCTTTTAAGATCGAATATATTATAAAGGCAAAAGTGGGGAACGGAGTGTCTTAACACTAGGTTCCCTCTGCCTACCTTGCTGTGCGCGGAATACAGCGTGAAGCTGGTTCAAAAGATGTGTAGGAGCGACACATTTTGTGGATCAAACAGAGCTTTGACCAAAATTTCAGTATTGAATGTTGCTTGACATCGCGGAGGCTGACGTGATGGGCTTATGTCAACTGTTATAGCGACTTTAACTCGTATGTCATGTCTGATGCCATCTCGCGGTACGTAAGCTATGCTTATATGGCGTTGGCCGTCAACAAATTATATACCACTGTGGTTCTACGATTTTGTATATGATTAGTAGGTGTGTGATGCTATTTTATGCCCTTGTTTAAACGTAGAAAATACTCCAGGCGCGACTATGGGGTGTGTGCCGTACGTTTAACCAACATATCGGCCGCTTTGCAGTATTGCGTTCGATCCAATAACTTGTATTTTTCTCACAAATCAATCAATACAATCTTAATATAAAGAAGAGTTATGAGTACATTTAGAAAGATCACAAACAAACGTCCCAGAGGGTTCAATAAAGATTGTTGCGTTTTATGATAAAGTAATATAGTCAAGTTTTAGATATTTAAATAAACTACCGATGTTTTTCTTCTGAATTTCTTTTTTAGAACGATACTTTATGATGGCATTATTACCTCTGATCCTCCAAAAGACTTTGGGTTACCCACGATTACAACGATAAAATCTTCTAGGCACCAGATACATCATGAGCCAAAGCATTATTCATAAAATTATATTTTCGCTATAAGGTTTTCGAATGTGTAGGTAGTAAAACTTCCAACTTAATTAGGTATTATGTTTGTAAGAACTGATGTTCTGGCATATTGATAATTTTCGTAACCGATCCAGGTGTCTGCGCCACTGAACGCCGCACCAGTGCAAGAATATGAAAATATATTTTTATTTATATAAATATTCAATTTCCTCGAGTTGGGATCGAACCCACGACTGCGTTTACAGTCACACACTTGTGCCCCTGCGCTACGACTAGCCCATTATCACCATATTAAAAAGCAGATTGAAATATGCAATCTATACAATTTTACAGACTATACAAAAAACTATTATACTTGGATCCGATGATAATATTAAAAATAAGTATTTCAGTCAACTTAAGCCATAATCATAACATAATAAAACCATTTAAGTAGATTTCGAGTCGTTAAAATTTCGACTGCTGAACCTCGAAAATTGCATAAAATTAAATAGTCTTTTTATATGTATTTACGAATATTTATAAGTCTTTTGATGCGCCAAAAATGTGCCGCCGGTTATCTGCCAACGAGGCACTGCAGTTGCATTTTCCCCTTATAACGGAGAGATAACGCGTTCTGACAAATATGCGGATGCAACTTTTAGGGTTCAACAATGACAATTCTATATATATGTTTTTTTTAATAACCCGTAAATAGCAGGGTAGGTAGAGGGAGTCAGTGTTAAAACACTACATTCATGTAGGGAATTTCCATTAAGACATTAAGAAAAATATTCCCTTTAAGTCACTTCAGATCCTCACTTAACGTCGAACTCTTAGAGGTATTGAGTGTTAAGAGGCGAAGCTCAAAGCCACGATTTGCCTCGTCACCAGAGCGAGAAAATAAATATATTAAAAAATATTTGCTCAACTGGAAATCGAACTCATCACCTGTTGCGCACCCGTTGTACAATCGCATGCTTGTTCCCATGTGACACGACTGGTCTCAATAAATTATATTTTTTATTTTATTCGTTACTTTTCTTTTTTCTAATTAATAATATTAATGCAAATATTCATCACGAGAGTTTCTATAAATTTTAATAGTACAAATCTATGCAGCAAGATCTATTAAAATGCTTCACAATAATTTATTAAAAGTGTAAATAAAGGAACAGCTTCAAAGTAAAATAATAGATAGATACAAATGAAAATGAACAGAAGTTCCGCTTAAACTTTTAAATTATTTTGCAATGCTTTCAATTGTTACTATTTTTCTTCAATCATCAATATATTTACTACTTTTGTTGTAGTTTCACACTGTATTCCGCATATAGTGAAAAACAAACGGCGCTTAGTGTTAAAACACTCACACGTTTTCATTTTCCGACCAAATTTCAAGATATGCCGTTGTTACAGTGGCGGAATTCAACGCCCCACTTTGTGTTGTTACTAGAACGAGGAAATGCTAGTAATTCATTACCTCAGATGGAAATCGAACCCAAATCGAGACGTTTCCAATCGAAAGTTTGCTAATACGTAAATTAAATCAATCAATCATTTTCACGCTGTATCCCGCACACAGCAGAAGGAAACTAGTGTCAAAACACTCCCCGTTCCCCCCTTTCCATCCATTTATTCATTTTTCATTCCCTTCGTAATGGTTGTAGCTTAGAACTGTCACATATTATAGTATAAGTTAGGTAAGCATAAGTCTTTAAGTCTTATTTTTAATTACCTTCGACTCTTGAAAAACGGGAAAGCGTCTGACAATATTACTTATTATTATTGTTGGGCTCTCTTGGTATGGTCATACTTATTCACCTTTTTAACCATATCTTGAACACTTTACAGATACTACACCAGTGGCGGCTTAGCTTTATTGCCCCTATTTACAAGGAAAAGGCAGTGTTCAAGATTGTAGTAGTTATAGGGGCAGTAAGCTCATCAGTCATACCATGAAGGTCTTCGAGCGCATGATCGACTTCGGGCTCCGCCGAGTGTGTCTCTATGGACGCCAGTTTGGCCCTCAGAACTTTAATGGAGGCATACAGGGAAAAAGGAAAGGTCTTGCATGTGCCCTTTTATTGGCCTTTGATTGTATGCTTCGTCAATGTATATACACTGAAGGTACTCGGGAATTCCTGGAACCTATATTGAGATTATCAGAGATATGTACCACGATTCTGCTTTTATGGTTAGGACTGTTATTTGCGACACCCAACTATTCCAGATTACATTAGAAGTTCACCAGGGTTCGGCTCTTAGTTCGTTTTTATTCAATGTAGTGCTCGATACTAAAACACATCCAGGACCAGTCTCTATGGCTCAATATATATGCCGATGACATAGCATTCATTGACGAGAACCGACTTATGTAGGAGCGTAAAGTCAACCTCCGGAAGGATACGCTTGAGAACGATTGTCTTAAACTAAATGATTTAAAGACCGGTGCATGGTCTCCAGGAGCCGGAGACTCGAGGAATATCCATATAGGTCCTTAACTAGCTGTTCGGTTGAAAAATTCAGGTACCTTGGATCCGTGGTGCATGAGTTTGGAGGCATCGATCACGATGTCAAAGGTGTGATCTGCTATCACAGGATACCACCCGGAAACAAGGGGCTGCTATACAAGAGCATTATTCGACCGGTTAATTTGTACGGCAGCAAATCCTGGCCAACTATCTATCTCGGCCCACTCAGGAGCTTCACATCACGGAAATAAAGATACTGAGGTGGATGTGCGGCATAACGCGGTCTGACGGCATACTATCGCATTCATTCTAGATCGTCTTGGAGCACGTGAAAGGCTCCAAGAGCTTCACTTGAGCGTCACGTCAGAAAAAAGAATAAGAAAAGTTTTACTATTTGTTTTCATATTTTATTTTTTCTATTCATCCGATGCCATCGGCATAGGGTATGACTGCAAATGCGATAGTTTCAAATTCGACGTTAATTGTAAAATGGATTTATTTTATTTCCTGATTCGGCCTTCACACCGTGTTTGAAATGATTTGACACTAGTCCCCATGTCCCCAAAATTTAATAAAATAAAAATAGAAAAAATATATATTTCTCTATACAGAACCCATAATAAAACAAAAACTGTTCACTTATTCAAAGTTATTAATAAACGTCGATATATAGTGGAGCATCCGAACAGAGTAAATGATGTATCGCCGAGAGGAATTAACGACAGTTTTATTGCATTAAAATACAATGCCAGTGATGAATGGCGTTCCAGCTTACATATGTATATTTTAAAAAAATGTTTTTATTATTATTTTTAGAGGACTGCGGACATCCGACAGTAAACGCAACTGTTGTGGGTTTGATTTTGACTAGAGAGAATAAAACATTTTATATTCTTCGCCCTAGTAACGAGACATAACGCGGTGTTAACTTCCGCCGCCTAAAACGCAATGCCTCCAGAATACCACTATGCCACCTAAAAGGCAGAAACTGAGGAATGGAAGCGTTTTAATGGAAACGGAGTGCCTTATCACTCGGTTCCCAGATTCCCTCTGCCTACTCTGCTGTATGCGAGATAAAGTGCAAAGTTAAAAAAAATGCATGCGACAGTAGAAGAAAATATCTCTTTTGCTAAAAGATCTCGGTATAGCTTGAACTATCATCAAATAATTTCTGGTACTTACTGCGAAAGCGGCACTCGTAGAATTATGTCGAATTTGGTTAGTTAGACAAGGTCGGTCAATGAATGTAAGCCTTAATGCTGATTTTAAGAGTCCCTTTAAAAAAATTTGCAAGTTGCAAGTCACTCTACAGAAGTAGCAAGGATATCTGTAGCTTCTGCGCTGGCGAGGACACGGGGAACGATAGCTCCAAAAGAACAAAGCTAGAGCCCTTGCTATGCGTGAACTGCTGCAGGGTTAAACATAACGACAACGATCATGCACGTACTGCGTGCAACGTTGCGTTACCGCTGTGGCCAGTTGTGGCGCAGAATCACAAGGGTGTAACTGTAGACGCGATAGGTTGTGGTTTCGATTGTCACTTAATAAAAATGAAATATTAACATTTTATTTCTTCCCTCTGATATCGAAAAAAATGGGTGTGGAGTTCCGCCTTATTAACATGCAATGCCTACAGCATTCGACGAGAAGCAGGGAGCACAGGGAGTGGTGAAACTCAATAAATAGAATGATAATAAAAAATAAACTAACACTTATTTCTTCTATCTATTTTAATAATTCACAATAATATATTATACTAAATTAATACTAAAAACCATTCTCTTTTATATTACAATTGTATTTCTCACTGTTCCACTTTGAAATATACTAGTACAGTATAATTACTCATTTTTTTGATACCGTCGTGTTTTATAGCAAACAAAGGCAAGAACACATTCATCCTAGATGCAATTGGACGTGGACTAACTAAGGCTTGAATTGTATATAGCGGTGGCATAGACTAAAGATTTTTATGGAAATAATGGCTTATTAAAATAATTTAAATATTTTTTTAAAGTGTTTTTCCATACATAGAAATCAAAAGATTGACATAGACGACAACGGACAATGCAAACTGTTGAACATATAATTTAACAATGTATGTGGGGATCGGCGATGGAAGACTTGTCTGCCTAAGGGGTTGCAAGTTTGCAGGTGTTTATAAAGTAAGCGTTATAAGGGTTGCAACGTCAGTGATAGGGCTTCCCCTCAAGGCGTTGCGCACCAGTGCGTCCCCGGTGGAGTGTCAAGAGGCGACGAGTGCGGTGCTGGGGACCGCCACCCAGCACGCCATGTTTGGAACGACGGGAGGTGGAGGACGGAGCTACAAACAGCTACGTGGAATGTAAGTGGAAGAATGGAAGCAAACATGAATGTATTATTAGATGTGATGGATGAGAGAGATTTGGATGTTGTTTGTGTGACTGAGATTGATTGACTGACCAAGCGAAAGAGCAATGACATGACCGATTTACCGCTATTCGCTCTCTGGCCTATTACACCAACCAGAGAGTGAGCGGGGCTGTCAAGGTGTAGGTGCTTTATTGTCTCGGCTCCATCGGTCTAACTAGGGGAGTTTTGGAAGAGAGTCAGAGATGTTCTAGGTAGTGTGAGAAGGAATAAAAAATTATAATTTGTGAATTGAACGGATGGCTCAGAACTGTGCACAGCGGTTACGAAGGAGAGCTAGGTGATTGAGACTGGAAAGCTTATATTGGAAAATTGTAAGGAAAGGAATTTGTTTGTGGCAAACACGATGTGTCACAAGCAAATTCACATGTATACATGGGAGCGAACGGAAGGGAAAAGCATGATTGATTTTTAACATTTTTAAAGTGTTAATCCACACTTAGGAAAGAAATATACTTATTTAGAAAACGTATAAAAATTTGGACGTATCGGGACTCGAACCCGCGCCTCCTGGAAACCGACTAGGCGCTCTGACCACATATAACGTATGGTTCAGTAATAAGTGGTAAGCATATTTGAAGCCAAGTTATTCGAAGCCAAGTTATTCGAAGCCAACCTATAAACACGCAAGTATTTAGGTGTTCTGAGCTAGGGGCAGATCACTATCCAGTCGTTGCTAGAATAAGGGATCTGTTTACAGGTTGGCGCAGCTACACGAGACAAAAGTATGAGAAAGAAAGAATATAAGCTGCAAAACCACAGATCGTACTAGAAAAGTACTGATAAAGATGAAGCGTCGTAAAGTGACCCGCAATGAAGAGATACACAGAATGGCAGGTACTAGGGAGCATGTCACGGTAAGGATGAAAAAGAACGTGCTCATCTGGTTTGGATATGTCGAAAGAATGAGTGATGAAAGAATGACAAAAAATGAGCAATTGGTGAAAATTTGTATGACATCGTCGGTATTGTGGTTTTCGAATATAGAGACGTGTCTTTTTTGATAATATAAGAAATTAGTAAAAAAATAACTTTTTATTCACTGTTTATTTTTTTATGAGAAAATATATATAAAAAACAACTTCATATGTATCCCACATATACCAAGCTAGGGAGAGAGTAGTATTCAAACACTTCGTTCATCACTCAATTTTCAAACTTTGTGTTGTTACCAGAGCGAGTTAATAGAAATAATTCAACCGAATGGAAATCGAACTCACATCCGTCGTTATATAGTCAAACGCTGTACAGGATCACCACGACGGCCTCCAGCAAAAAACATATTTTGAGAAAATCGAAAAACACAAGCAATACCGCGGGCTGGAACCTAGTACCTAGTATTCTAATAATAAACAACTCGTCTACACAGTACCGTTAAGTTGTGTATATTTTTAATTATGTCGCGCACTTTTATTCTCCAGTCTGACGTTTAATTTAGTTTTATGAATGCTGGAAGCTACGTATATGCGGTAAGAGTGTAGCAAATAAAATGCTATCCGCTGGTGTGTTTCAGTCTATTTAAATATTATATAATGTTTTAGTTTTTTTTTTATTTTTTTATGTAAGAGTATGTTGAATCGTGTAGTATGAAGGTAGCGGAATTTGAACCTGGTTTTTTTGAATGTGGAATGGAAGCTTTAGTCATTTGAGCTATAGGTAGGCGCTTAGATTAGGCAAATGACTAAATTTGTTTATATTTTTTTGTGTTCTGTCTATCTAACAAGTATTTAAGATAATAATCCAACTTCACATACAGCTCAATAGAAAAGGAAAAAATGTGTATATTGGACTGGAATATACCCTCTTCAGAGATATTATGGGTACTTACAAACTACTAAAAAAATTGGATTATTATCTAAGTTGTAATTTTTTCATGAGATTGGAAAATAATTGTCTATACTTATAGAAATTTAGTTGTTAAGAAATATATGGACAAACATCTACGAAATTTAGCGTAGCGTTTAAATTTATTGTAGAACTATACATACATGTCAAACTTTTATTAGTCAAAAAGGAGGTTATCCTCCTTTTTTGAAATGGATGGATGAATTGTAGCATATTTTTAAATACTATGAAAATTACTGTTATATTATTTATTACTTCAAACTATTACAAGTATAAAAGAGCACTTAGTACTTATCTGGCGTTGGTATAA
This sequence comes from Heliconius hermathena, assembly GCA_013403705.1. Classification (NCBI taxonomy): domain Eukaryota; kingdom Metazoa; phylum Arthropoda; class Insecta; order Lepidoptera; family Nymphalidae; genus Heliconius; species Heliconius hermathena. The sequence continues at coordinate 28,592 of JAAIXJ010000386.1, read as the reverse complement.
ATTTTTGCACATTATAACATTTTCATACTTTCGGAAAATTACAGCGATGAATACTTGGAAAGTGGTGGATCTTACCGTGATGAAATAAGGTCTCGAGCTCAAACATTGTTTTTTTTTATAAATAATTAAATCAGCTTCACGCTGTATCCCGCACACAGTAGGGTAGGCAGAAGGAACCTAGTGTTATAATAAGACACTCTGTTCCCCACTTTCTGCCGGATTCTGGAGGGATTGCGTGTTGAGTGGCAGAACTCAACGCCGAGCGTTGCCTCGACACCAGAGCGAAGAAATGGAAATATAAATTTAAGTAAATATTTCATCTCCTCGAGTGGGGATCGAACCCACAAGCAGTCGGTTTTTTATTATTATTATTATTTTATTTATATCAAGTAACATAAATTATGACTCATTTTGTTAGTAACAGTAAAAAGCTTAAATGTCTATGTTAGTATTTAAGTTGCTTCTCCATCCCACTCGAAATGGAGCAACAATGGTTTACGTATACACAATCTAATCTATTAGAAATCATATTTAGGATGCTGTTGGAGCTAACCCGCAGTCTTTGTATTAAGGAGCTACATCTTTAGCGCATAGTAGCGAAGAAACAGTTACCTCGGGCTGTCGCGAACATCCCCGACGCGCTACAGCAACGAGGCAGCCCCAGCAGCACTCTAAATGCGTCATTGTATTGAACCCGAAGGGCGCTGTAAGATTACAGTTTTACAGCCTCACTCTATGCCGCTGCGCCACGACTGGCCTCAAATATTCACACAATAATTAATTTCTGGCCACTGACCACCTTAATTACTTCTTATAAAAAATCTAAGAAAGATGCCGTTGCAGAGTATGGTCACAAGCTTGTGTTATAACGATAAAGGGTTCGCTTACCATTGAGTTCCGTCAACATGTTATGTCTTTCGTGTTGGCAGGATTCGGCAGAATGTATAATAGGTACATAGTGTCGTAACACTAGGTTCCCTCTGACTGCCCTGCTATATGTGGGATACAGTGTGAAGCAAAAAAAAACCGTTGTTATATATATTTTTTTAATAATTTATTTAAATAATTTATTTAAAAGTATATATTTATTTTGTATATTAAGTGTATATAATATTAGTGACACAAAACAAACAATCTGAGAAATTACTCTAATAAACGAAGTAACATTTCGTGGCGCAGGTCCAACTGTAAACGTGATTGTTGTGGGTTCGATTTTCATTCTGGGAAATGAATTATTTTTGTTTCCCCTCTCTGACAAGACAAGATGTTATTGTGTTTTGGCATCTTCCGCCGGATTTCTGAAAAATTACGTATGGAGTGGCAGACTCAACAACAACAATGCCTCAGAAATTCAAAATCTCAACTCAACACAGCGCTTTGTCTTGTTACCAGCGTGTAATTGATAATAATTCATTTTCCCGAACGTGAATCTACCTAACAACCGTCGCCCTTACAATCAGACGCTACGTTACAGCGCAACAACGGCCTCTATTAAATATTTGTATAAAACTTTCATAAATCCTGAAAGCCACTTATTTAGAAAACATATAAAAATTTGAACGTAGCGGGACTCAAACCCGCGCCTCCTGGAAACCGACCAGGCGCTCTGACCACTAAGCCACATATTGAACGGATCCAGGAGGCGCGGGTTCGAGTCGCTACGTTCAAATTTTAATACGTTTTCTATTATAAATAAGTATTTTTCTTTCCTAAGTATAAAATAACATTTTAAAAAAGTTAAAAATATCCTGAAAGCTATCATTTTAACGGTATATCAATTAATCACAGAAGGAAAATTTATTACTATTCTAAATTAGGACCATTTATAGTGTACTTTCCAAAGGGTACTTTGGGAGGAGATATTTCCAAAATACTATATCATATCTTAATTAATTCGCTTTACAGAATCAGTAAGCTGTTACTTGGCGTCACCCGATGACAGATGGACCCATTATTCACGCGTCGCACCTGCAAGGTACGACCTAACTATCGATGTTAGGGTGAGTGCACATTGTCAAATCTTACAGGAGTATTTTTTTTCTTTTTTGCAACATACAAATTTGAATTCAAAATATTATTTAACAAAATAGACTATTGTAAGCACTAATACTTATTTAAAAAAACATATAAAAATTTGAAAAAGAATGCCAGCAGGCACGGGTTCAAGTCCCGCTACGTTCAAATGTTTATACGTTTTCTAAATAAGTATTTTTCTTTCCAAAGTGTGGAATAACACTTTAAAAATGTTTAAAATATTGTAAGCAGTTTTGAATCGGCGAATGACCATATAAAAAGATACCACCGTCGTGAATACATACAAAGCAAACTGGGAACCTCCTTTTATCTATTCAATTAAAAGCTTTCTGTAAAGCGATCTAATCGATATTATCATGCTTTGTTTTGGTGTTAGATATTGTTTTTACCATATATTTCTTTTTATGACGGAGAAACTTTACAATAACTCACTATCGTTGCACTCCAACTCAGCGTTCGAATGTAAACACCACGTCCTAGATTCGACTCCCATTTAAGGTAATTAAATATTTTCATTTCCTTACTTTGTTGATCAGTCAAACGATGGACTTGTCTCAACACTAAGTTCCGGCTATCGTATGGTAGACACACCGTAAAACTAAAAAAAATACTGTACAATAACTATACAAAATATACTGTAGACAAATAGTAAGCATGTGACAGATCTTATTAAAGTTGTAGGGTCTAATCTTCTAATCTTAAGCAAAAGTTAAATAGGAGTTTAAATATGGGCAAATAAAGCAATTTCATGGAGATATTAGTATTTTTTTACCTAAATCTATTTAAGATGCTATTTATTTGTATACAGGGTGGAAGTATCAGCACCACTTTAAATGAAACTACAGTTTTAACTACTCTATAAAAGCTTAATACAATTTTTTTTTCCCAAAAATGAAAAAGTATTTTTTTTAAACAAAATAAATAATAAAATTATTCTTGTAATATAAAAAAAAGGTTTTTTACCTACTAAATTAGTAAAGAGGTTAGTTACGGTGCAAGGGCACTAACGTGACTGTAAACACGACAGGGCAGTTCAATTCGGACTCAACAAAACGAAATATTTAATATTTTCGTTTCTTTCCTCTGATAAGGTTGATATTTCGTACTCACTACGAGTACGAAATATCAACCTTCGTTATAATTACTTTTAAATAAAATAAATCAGCTTCACGCTGTATCCCGCACACAGCAGGGAAGGCAGAGAGATTCCGTTCCCCACTTTCTACCGAATTCTGGAGGTATTGCGTGTTAAGTGGCAGAACTCAACGCCGCGCTTTTGCCTCGACACCAGAGCGAAGAAATGGAAATTTAAATTTAAGTAAATATTTCATTTCCTCGAGTGGAGATCAAACCCAAAACCAGTCGGTTTTACAGTCACACTTTGTGCCGCTGCGCCACGACCGGCCTCATATAATTACTTTTAAGCATTGAAAAATTTCTTGTTATGTTAAAATTATTTATTATTATTTAATAAATTAGTCGTGACGCACAAGGGGCACAAACTTGTGACCGTAAACGACAGTTTGTGGGTTCGCTTCCCACTCGAGGAAATTAAATATTTAATACTGATTTTTTTTCGTTATAGTGTCGAGGAAAAACGCAGCGTTGAGTTCCATCACTAACCACGGTATGCCTTCAGAATTCAACGGAAAGTTTAGAGCGGAGTATCTGAACACATTAGGCTCCTTCTGTTTACCCTGTTAAACGCGAAATACATCGTAAAGTTGAAAAAAAAATTAAATTTTCGAACCAGTACGTGTAGCGAAAGCCAATGACGATATTTGTCTACCACAACGAAGAAACGGAAATAATACTTTCTTCCTAGTAGGAATCCTACTCACAGCCGTCACTCTACAACTCTTACTCAAAAACTGTCATACTCATATCAATAAAGCTATTAATTAAAGTTAAGAGATTTAACTTTAAGCACCAAAATAAGCTTTCTAAAAGCGAAACGAAATGATCGCAAACAAGCTCTCCTGACCTTCTTTAAATTAGAAAACATATTTTAGTTTCAGAATTTATCTCGTAGTTTTCAACGAGAGATTCATATATATACATACAATATACATTTCACACAGCATCCGTTGGGATTATCTAGATTAATTGCAACCGTATGTACATATATAAATTATAAATTATTCTACACACTAATGTAACTAGTTTTGAGCTCTCAATAACTTATCTGTACAGCCGGACAAATAAAATGGTTCAATTTGTATTTCATTTACATTTATGGGAACAACGAGTTTGTTTTTCGAAAAGAATTATACATCGGATGTAAGTATTTTTTGATGTGTTTCCCCATTTTTTGCGATGTTGATAGGTTATCCTATCGTAGGTTCTCCGTTTTCTCTTTCTCTCTCATCTCTAAGGTTGGAGGGATTGTGAGAAACGGAATGTCTTAACACTAAGTTCTTCCTTACCGACCTTGCTATGCTGACCCCCATTAATAAGACTTCGCTGTCTGTCCGTCTGTCACCAAGCTGTACGTAAACTCTTATAATTAGACAGTTGAAAAATTAGAGTAACTAAGCAATTATTTTTTTATATTGCTTGACTATAGTGTTAAGACACTCCGTTCCTATGTCAACACAATTCTGTTCCTCACTTTCCTCCAAAGTTTTGAGGCATTGTTCGTCACCACAACAAAGAAATGAAAGTATTAAGTACAGTATTCCCCTGGGTGGGAATGGAATCCAAATCCGTCATATACTGCTAGCGTACTGCCGCACATAAACAACTAAGCTTAGCTTAGCACCTTCAAGTTATATATGAAATTTACATTTTCAATTCTAGAATCGAACCCCAATCCTTACTTATATACCAAATCTTAGCTAATCCCCAGGTCATCTTAAATCTAATAGTAAAATATGTTTGTAAGTACGTCCGTCGCTAAGCGTGGAGGTGTCGTGGGTAATTCGACTATTAATCACGGCTGCGCGGTCGGCGCCATGTGCACTTCTACTGCATCATAAATATACGTCACTTTATAGCGTACGATGCGATTTTTTGATTGGTTTTACGGGTTTTTTTTTGTATATTTTATGGTTTTTTGATTTAAATTTTGGTGCGGTGATGGTTATAGGTTCGATTCTCACTCAAGATAATGATTGTGATATATGTAATTAATTAATCTTTATTTCTTAGCTCTTGTAGAGAACGCGATGTTAATTTTAACTACCTGTTCGTAATTTCGATTAAATAAAGTGATTTTTTTAAAAAAAATGACTTTCTAAATAAAACAACTATCGATCGGGTTAACAAGCTAAAGAAAGAAGTTTAGAAGTTTAGCTAAGCGTTTTTCCAAATAATTTAACGGAATGGAGTGTCTTTACTCTGGGTTCCTTCCGCCTACACTACTATATGCAATATACAGGATGAATTAAGCTTACAAGCTTACCTACATATAGCAGGGTAGGCAGAGAGACCCTAGTAACTTAAACCCTAGTAACGCTTTGCCTCGACATCAGACCTAGGAAATGAAAATATTAAATATGTAATTTCCTCAAGTATAAATCGAATCCACAAAGTATACCTTCTCACGTCTATGCAATCCCTTTACTCAAATCTCATTATTTCATTATATATTTAAAAGAGAATTACAAATAAAATTACATCAGCCAAACAAACAGAGATAAAGTCAACATCAATTCAAAATGTCTGAAACTGTAAACGGTCAAATTTATGTAACACAACCTTCATTTTTCACGTACCGCATGCATAGTTTATGTAGGAAATATTAGTAGGAAAAATGCTCTAGAGTTATTTATTTTGCTGACGCTCCGAGAAGGGCCGTAAAAAATGTCGGTTATTTTACCCCGTTTGATACTGACTCCGCTTTAATTAATATTTTACGTTGGTTTAGTTTATTTCGTGTCGTGTCCCGTATAACGGAATGGGAAACGAAATTTAGTTGACATATCATTTTTTATTTTGTTATTCTGTATTAAAGAAAGGATGTATTTGCGTCTGTTTATATTTCTTGCCGGCTCTTCTCAGCAGAACTGCCTTCCGTTTATACGTTCATTGGACCATTCAAGATAAGCAGAGAGCTACGAGTAAATCTAGTGCTAGGACACGCCGATTATAATTTTTTGCCCGATTTTCAAGATATTGTGTGTTGAATGGCGAAACTCAACGCCTCTTGTCTATATATTTTATTTAATGTATTTTATTACTAAAAGTGACACAAAGGTATTTTTGCGTATATCTGTACAATTGACATATATAGGTGACACTTTTTAAGTAACAAAAAATCAAGATGTACATAATTACCATAGGTATTCTTAAAGGTTTAAAGTTAATATAATGAAATTTAAAATTGAAGCCCGTCGCGGAAAAGAGGTACAAGCTTTCCCACTCGAAATAATATGGTATGACAGAAAGTGCGGGGCTAAATGGGAACGGAGTGCCTTAACATTAGGTTCCCAAGTTACCTCTGCCTACCATACTATGTGCTGTGGATACAGCTTGAAGTAAAAAAAAACATAAATAATATTTTACAGCTTTTCTACCTTGTAAATTTAATATAATACACCAAAGTGTAAGGTTTGTGGGGAAGTCGTAAACCAGTACGTGAGTAAGACAATGTTGTTTCATTATATATTTTGTTGCCAAATTGTTTGATTGCACAAATAAAGTAAATAACACTTTGTTGTTCCTTGATTGGGTTGTAAAACTTAACTTAGGTATTTTTAACATTTTTAAATTGTTATTCCACACTTACGAAAGAAAATATTTATTTAGAAAACGTATAAAAATTTGAACTTAGCGGGACTCGAACCCACGCCTCCTGGAAACCAACCAGATGCTAACAACATAAATAAGCTTGATGAGAACGTATGGCTTAGTGGTCAGAGCGCCTGTTCGGTTTCCAGGAGGCGCGAGTTCCAGTCCCGCTACATCCAGTTTTTTTATACGTTTTCTAAATAAGTAACTAAGTTACGGTTAATGTACAGAAACATGATTAAGTTAAGTTAGTCGTGGCGTAAGGGCACAAGCGTGTGGCTGTAAATATTAAATATTTCATTTCCTCGAGTGGGGATCGAACCCACAACCCGTCGGTTTTACAGTCACACCTCGTGCCGCTGCGCCACGAATGGCCTCAACAATATATTATAATATATATGTTTATTCTACATACACATAAATATAATATGAACGATATATAGTCATATTAATGATATGGTAGTGTTCAGTTCTTTAATTAAATATTCTTTCACAGAAAACTTACATGATATAATTAAAAAATAAAATCAGCTTCACGCTGTATCCCGCACACAGCAGGGTAGGCAGAGGGAACCCAGTGTTAAGACACTCCGTTCCCCACTTTCTGCCAAATTCTAGAGGCATTGCGTGTTGAGTGGCAGAACTCAACGCCGCGCTTAACCTCGACACCAGAGCGTAGAAATGGAAATATAAATTTAATTATTTCATCTCCTCGAGTGGGGATCGAACTCACAACCAGTCGGTTTTACAGTCACACATCGTGCCGCTGCGCCACGACCGGCCTCGGTCGGTGATTTAATTGATTAGCTAAATGTAAATATAGGAATATTATACTGATATATACATTAAAATTAATAACGCCTCCATAATTATATATTGTTGTTTTAGTGATGCGTACATTTGAAATTCTGTCTATTGTAAAATTGCCTGTTAATTGAAACCTTTATTATAAATATATAACTACGGTTGATGTATAAATTCATTAAATGAATAAAGTTACGTTCCATATAGATTTCTAAATATATAATTTTGTCTTTTTATTTAATTTCACGCCGTATCCCGCATATAGAAGAGTAAAGCAGGCAACCTGGAAATCTAAAGTTAAGACATTCCGTTTCCAATTACACTTCCATTTTTCGCTTTCCGTTGAATTCTTGAGGCAATACGTGATGACTCGGGGAGATGAAACATTAAATTGCAATAAGCAATGCAATTTAATGTTTCAGTTCCTCGTGGTGGAATCGAATCCACAACCTGTTGCGTTGCAGTCGCTACTCTACTATGTGCGGGATACAGCGTGAAGCTAATTTATTTATCAATCTCAAAAAATAACTATTTACCATTGAGTGGCGCAGGGGCACAAATTGTGACTATAAAACCGACTGGTTGGGGGTTCGATCCCTAATCGAGGAGATGAAATATTTACTAATATTTAGATTTCCATTTCTTCGCTCTGGGGTCGAGGCAAAGCGCGGCGTTGAGTTCTGCGATTCAACGAACAATGCTTTCAGAATTCGGCAGAAAGTGGGGAACGGAGTGTCTTAACACTATGTTCCCTCTGCCTACCTTGCTGTGTGCGGGATACAGCGTGAAGCCGATTTATTTATTCTCAAAAACAACCCTTAAAATTTCATTGCAGCTGAGTAATGAAAATATACAGCAATAAAGCTAAACCAATTTAAACTTTCAATATTCTTTTAAAATAACCCATTCAAATGAAATATACCAGTCCTTTTTTGTTTCCATTTACCGCGGTCCTGTTGCTGACTACTTGTCACTTTTAAACGAAAGTTTGGAGTGAATAAATAAAGAAAATTAATAGTATAAAATAATAATATGCAAATATCTAATTTTACAAGCAATGCCTCCAGAATTCGGCAGAAAGGGGCAACGGAGTGTCTTAACACTAAGTTCTCTCTGCCTACCCTGCTGTATGCGAGATACAGCGTGAAGCTGATTTGATTTTTTTGATCTAATTTTACACGTGATAATCCTAGGCCCGATTTCCATTTCTGAGATATTTTTTTCTTGAGTTAACTTCGTACTATATTCCGTACATACCAGGGCAACCAGTTAAGCGAGGGGAACTCAAGCCACCGCTTTATGTTATTGGGAATTAAACCCACAAACGCTACGTTCACAGTCAATCACTATGCCGCTGCGTGACGACGGCCTTATGGAATATTTCAGCTTCACGCTATATCCCGCACACAGCAGGGTAGGCAGAGGGAACCCAGTGCTAAGACACTCCATTCCTCACTTTCTGCCGAATTCTGGAGGCATTGCGTGTTGAGTGGCAGAACTCAACGCCGCGCTTAACCTCGACGCTAGAGCGAAGAAATGGAAATATAAATTTAAGTAAATATTTCATCTCCTCGAGTGGGAATCAAACCCACAACCAGTCGGTTTTACAGTCACTCTTCTTGCCGCTGCGCCACGACTGGGATCGAATATTTCAATTTGAATTATTCTTATATCTTTAATCTGATAGATCCAAGCGCATGCCGTCATATGTTGAATTGAATGAAGAGTAAAGAAAGTAAGTGTCTGAACTCTTTATTATTCAAATGCTAGAGTGAATCTCAATAGCAGTTAAGAAATTTCGTGACTACATTGTATATTTTTATTAATGCAAATAAAAAATAAATAAATCTGCTTCACGCTGTATCTCGCATACATCAGGGGAAGTAGAAGGAACCTAGTGTAAGTAAATCACTCCATTCCCCACTTTCCGCCGAGTTACCGAGACATTGCGAGTTGAGTGGCGAAACTCAACGGAGCGAAGAACGGGCGAAGAAATGAAAATATTCATAAATAATAAATCATGTCCTCGAGTAGGGATCGAACCTACAACTATCACGTTACAGTCTTTGTGTTCTTTCACCTTGTGTTTCTGGACCACGATGGTTCTATTGTTGGAATGTTTGTATTTAAAACATTTTAATTAAATTATAATTAAGAGATAAATCGATTTGCTAATATCAACAACAGATTATTTCTGCGCAACAAGGTAAGAACCTAGTGTTAAGATAAGACTCCATTCTTCACTTTCGGGCCAATTTGGGTGTATTGTGTAGTGGAACTCAACGCCGCGTATTGTCTATCAGAGTAGAGAAAATGAAAATACATTTAATTACTATTTTTTCAAATAGGCATAGGAACATACAATAAACTCGTTTAGAGTTAGATTCTGTTACACCACGCCACAATATATATAGGCCTCAGAATAATTTAGTAATATTAATAATAAAATGATGCGCAATGCATCGCAATGCTTAAACATTTCTGTTACCTACTTCCTGCTTAATTTTTTTCGGATTGAATGGTGGAACTTAACACCGCGATCTGTCTGAATAATAAAATGTTAAGTAAGACATACAAATTGCAGCGAAAATCCTAACTAAAACCACTGTTTACAGATACTTCACAATAGCATCAAGGCTCAACTTTCTCCTCTAAATATCCAATCTTACTTAGATTTTTAATTGTTTTTCCTATAATTATCCATCAAAATTAAATAAAATAACATTTCCCTTATAATTATATTCATCCCGAGTTTACCCTGGAACTGAGTTAGTTGTGTAAATAGTGAGTGCACTCTTAAGCCGGTTACGAAGTGAACAATCACCAAATTGAATTTGCTACAGCCTTTAACGGAATATTGTTAAACAGTTCTGATTTAAATTTCCTTTTAGTAATTGTGTTTCTATAATTGAGTTGTGTTACTGTTGTAGAATAGGTTTGTAGGTGAAATTTGAGGGTATTGTGGCGTGGGTAATGTGTGCTGTGGGTTCGATTCCCGTTTAGAAGAACTGAAAGCGTGGATTTTGATTCTAGCAATCGACATAGAATGTGTAGAAATTGAGAGGAAGAATACAGAAAGAAGCTTATTAAGCCTGCTTAACGATAGATAACGCATTAGGCTGTGAGAAAAATGATAAATGAAATTGCGTTTTTTTTACTTTTATGCAATTGTGACTTTTAATTTTTTATTAAAAATCTTTTTATTTCATACTACTTTGATTGCGTTGTTGTTGGACACTGTATGGTGTAAATTGGAAAGTCCCGTTTTGTTCCTTCTTCTTTAAATAGCCACCGATTTTTATAAAAATTTAAATTCAGACTGTTCAAAATATTTTTTTTAAACACGTGTTTCGTGGTTTTTTTAGAATTCACCCCTAAGGGTGCAAATACGCGGGCGAAGCTGCGCGCGCCCTCTAGTATATTATAAAGATAGATTTTATCCTGTCCTAAATTAACCCATCCCTTATATGATGTCCTTCCTTATAAAGTTCCCCGTCCCCTTAATGTTCAATGTCTGTTAATGTTTGTGCTTAGTCCTTTATGTAAATTTTTATGTAAATATATTAGATATAACAATATTAAGCTATAAACTTACATATTTGTAAAATATTATTTATTACAAACCCATGTTTATGTATATACTCTAATTATATATTTTTTTTTATATTTTTATATTTGTTATAGGTGAAGGCAGTACTTTGACTGGACTTCTTTTTGACATGCATTCTCTTATACTTATTTAGAAAACAACTTATTTATGTTGTTAGTATCTCTGTAGGGAGATTTTTACAAAACTACATACTAACAACACAAGACAAGAGATACTAACAACATAAATAAGTTGTAACAAGCGTATAAAAATTTCGACGTAGCTTGGCGAGAACGCATGGCTTAGTGGTCAGAGCGCCTGGTCGGTTTCCAGGAGGCGCGGGTTCGAGTCCCGCTGCGTTCAAATTTTTATACGTTTTCTAAATAAGTTTTGTTCTTTCCTAAGTGTGGAATAACACTTTAAAAATGTTTAAAAAATGCATTCTCTTATTGTGTAATATAGTCTCTTTTTTACCGTACGATCTCCTTCGTGTGTTCTCCATACAACGTGACATTGTCGAAGTGATTGGTGCTCAAATGGCACGCTCAAAGCGCCATAAATTAAAATATGTTTTTTTTTATGGAAAAGACAAGGCAATAGAGCGTTCGGGGCCACTTGATGGTAAGTGACTACCGCCGCCCACGACCCCGTGCAACACCAGAGGAGCTACAGGTGCGTTGCCTGCCTGTAAGGTGGGTTGGGCGCCGAAGCTCGGCATTACCTGATGCGAAACGCAGTAGCATAAAGCCACTACTTCACGCCGGTTTTAAATGCCGGGGGTGGTAATGATCCGGTCGAGTCTGCCCATTGCTGGCGACGTGACTCAACCACACGTACTTTAGTCGCCTCTTACGACACCACCATTACCAAGATGATCCTATTCTAGGCCGGGATCACACGGCAAAAATATGAACTAGATAGATTTTCGCATTTGGAGACACTGTGCTATTTAGCACAGTGTCACACAGCAAAATATATTTATATATACGATGAAAAATCTATTGCTTGTATAGACAAAAGTATCCATCTCGTATTTCAAACCTATAAAGCACCTTCCAGGGAAATTGCAGTACAAATAAATAAAAAAAATTAAAATGTGATTTTTTATGATATTTCATTAAAAAAAAAAGACTAATTTCTCCATGTGCGAATCTAACCCACGGCCCTCGCACTAACACTAAGACTCTGTACGCCACCAGTGTCCATATGTCTTCTATAATAATAGTCTACTATACCAGTAAAAAGTAGGTCTAAAATGTTTTCATTATTATCAGCTTCACGCCGTATACCTGTATGTAAACAGGTAGGCAGAGGAAACCTGGGAACCTAGTGTTAAGATAGTTCTGTTTTCCACCTTCCGCCGAATTTTGGAGCCATTGCGTGTTAAGTGGCAGAACTCAACGTCACGCTGCCTTGTTACCAGAGCACTGGCAGAGTTCTGACTGGTCTGTAAAGTTAAAAAAAGAAATAATTTACATAGAATAAAATCTAGAACTCACTTTATAGGTACCACCAATATTAATTACCCACAATTTCTATATTTCATTGTATAAAACTCAGCAACTTTATCAAAAGTGTACCAGAAATTTAACTTTATAAGATTGCCTTCGAGAAAATCGTACTTTATAAAACTGACGACTCGCTCTAAATAACTTGCCTTCACTAATAAACTCGGTTAATCAATAATTTACACTTCCATTTATAGAATAAGTCAAAATTTATAACTTAAACTTTTTATGAACTTATGATAAATATGAGAAATAGTAATATTTTTACAAAAGGTATGAAACTCAAATAAACTTACTCTGGTACCAAACCAACTACACAAAGCGCGGCGTTGAGTTCCTCCAATTAACACATAATGTCTCGAAAATTAAGCAAAAAGTAGGCAAAGGAGTGTCACAACAGTGGGTTCCATCTACCTACAGCGTGAATGATACGGAACCTAATATGTTCATGAACAAGTTCCACTTGACTGATTTTTATACTTGCGATTTACTGCACCGTTGAAGATAAGACATTCTCTTGTTGCGCCCATTTAAAATGTTTCGGGGACTTGGGCGGTTTTATGGCAAAATTAGCATTTTGGTTCGCGATAAGGGTTTTATTCATTTAATTTTTTCCGAATATGGTGATTAAAATAATATATTCTAATTGAAAAAGCATAATACTATTTTTCTTTCATTTCTCTGTCGTCACAAGATCAAGCGCGGCGTAGAGTCCCACCACTCAGTCCACAACGTATCGAAAATTGAGCCGAAAATAAGGAAAACAGTTTCTTAACACTAGGTTTCCCTCTGGCCATCATGCCTAAAAAATTAAGACTTAAAAATATTTGTGACTTAGTTTTACGCCACGTTAAGATAATACGCTGTAATACCTAATTTTAATTAATAAACTCCAATGAATAAAATAAATAAATAATAAATATAGTGACTAGTGCACAGGGCACAGACACTTCCTACTTTTCGTCCAATTTTTAAGACATTTTGTTTGTTGAATGACTAGGTGGCGTTGACTTGTTACCAAATGAGAAAATGAAGATAATTCATTCCCTTGAGTGGAGTGATAGGCTGTGTCACAACGGCCACATAAAGTGACACAATTTTTAAGCATCGGTATCGGTCGTTCATTATTTTGTAATATACAGAATAACAATAACACAATATATTTATACCTATTAAGAAAAATAAAATAAATTATGTTCTAAAGTTTTCCCGGTTGAATATGGAACCTACAACCATCGTGTATAGGGTAACACTTTGAAATTTGTTAGATTTGGACTTATCTGGTATCTCTCCTTAAAGTTATTTTTAGCTTTGTAGGAAAGAATTTAGTGTTAAGATATTCCGCTACCCACTTTCTGCCCACATTTCGAGACATTGCAAGCTTCATACCTGAAATCAACAACAAATAAGAAAATAAAATTTTCTTATCATTTATTATTTATTCTTATTTGAAATTATGGTTGACTGCCATCTAGCGAAATATTCGTTAACCATTTAGAAATAAAAAGATGAGTGAAAACAGAGCGCTGATATCGCATATTCTATTATACAATTTCTTAAAAATATAATAAAAATAACTGTATTATAAGTATATCTTTAATTTAAGTATAAAAATATTATTGTTAAATTTAATTATCGACATTATTTCAGTTCAATTTATTGAATTTAAATGTTACGTTTAGTGACAGTTTCAGAAATATTATGTTTCTACTAGTGTCACCTGTTTTTATTGTATGTGTTTTTTGTTTTATATTAAAGATTTGTCGTCCTCACTAAGCTGCTTAATGGCGTTAAGAGGTAATCCATTTCATAGCAAATTAAGGTCTTCAATTGTTTTAAGGATTCGCGAAGAATTGTACTCATGTTATCTAAAGGGTTTAGATATTACTTTAGCTTGGATTCCAGGGCATTCTGGAATTAGTGGGAACGAATCTGCAGACTCCTGCGCTAAATTAGCTATACAGTGTGGCACTTTAGATCATTTTTCAAATTCGGCCCAGGATTTGTTGTCCCTTGCATCTACTCATCTGGACGATTCCTGGAGAAAACTCTGGGAAAGATCAAGGCCTCTGAAAGGTAAGTACTATGCTTCTATCCAACATTCTATCCCAAGGCGACCTTGGTTTGATACTCAAAAATTTACTGAACGGAGAATTATAACAACAATTTGTCGCTTACGTTTAGGGCATGCTTGTACACCTGTTCATCTGGCTAAGATCAGGGTCAGGGACCATTCTCTGTGTGAATGTGGCCTTGACGACGGTTCCCCTTCTCACATCCTTTTCTCTTGTCCTAAATTGATCCGTCCCTTATATGATATCCTTCCTCATAAAGTTCCCCGCCCCCTTAATGTTCAGTGTTTGTTAATGTTTGTGTTTAGTCCACTTTGTAAATTTTTATGTAAATATATTAAGAATAACAAAATTAAACTATAAAGTAACATCGATGTAAAATAATAGGTATTACTAACCCTCTATATTTATGTATTGTATATATATTTTTGTCTTGTTATAGGTGAAGGCAGTATTTTTCTGGGAACTCTTTGAAACATGCAATTTTCTGTTATGTAATATTATCTTTTTTTTTACCGTACAACCTCTTTCGTGTATTCTCCATTCAACGTGACATTGGCGAAGTGATTTTGTGCTCAACTGGCACGCTCGGAACCAAGATTTGTCGTCGCTCGTATTTTTTTTGGCTGGATTTTAAGGTATAAAATGGAAATCTTATTTTATTATAATATATAGTATGCGTATAGGGGACATTACTTTGTCACCAGAGCGGGGAAAACAAAATGATGAATACTTCAAGAATAACGAAAAGTGGAGAACTGAAGTCCCATATTAGGGACGGAATGTTTTGATATTAGGTTCCCAGATTCCCTTTGCCTACCTTGCTATGGACGGAATATCTAGAATTCGTTCAGGGTTAAAGCTATTATTTATACCATCCAGGTACCCCTCTGCCTTAAGCAAAAAAAACAAGCTATTTCTACGAAAATAAAATAAACATCAAATGTTATTATTATAGAATTCAATTAAAATGAAACGTACTTCGACGAATAGTACTTCTAATGTTCCCACGTCAACTTTTGTTTATTATTTCACTTTTATTTTTCTATATCACTTTTGTTTATTATTCATTATACGATCATATAGTTGCTAATGTATTTTCTATATATTTATTTTATTTATTTTGTTATTATTGAAGCCGTAGTGGTACAGCGTTCACTATAAATGCAATTTTTAAATCAGCTTCATGCTGTATCCCGCACACAGCAGTGTAGGCAGAGGGAACCTAGTGTTAAGATACTCCGTTCCCCACTTTCCGCCGAGTTCTGGAGGCATTGCGTGTTGAGTGGCGGAACTCAACGAATGTATCGAAAATTGAGTAGAAACTAGAGAACGAAGTGTTTTAATATTAGGTTACCTCTGACTACCTTGTAATAATGTAAAGAAAATATTTTGCTATATATTATAAGTTGATATCTTACTAATACATATTTCGTTTATTGTGCACTCATCCATTTTACCAAACAAGGAAATAAAAATATTTTTTAGCTGTATCTCGTATATAGCAGGGAAGACAGAGGGAGCTTTGTCACGTTACCAGAGCGAGGAAAAACCGAGCCCTTATCCCCTTGAAATTACAGTCGCACACTTGTGCCCCTGCACCACAATGGCTCAAATTAATGATGAAAATATTAAATTTTCCCAAGTAAAGATCAAGTCCACAGGCATCGTGCGTATTATCCAAAGCTGTCTCGCCTACTGCGCCAAGAAATATTATATAAATTATATTTATTTCCCTACTCTGCTTAACAAAGCACGGATTTGCACCAGCAGCGTTGAGTTCCGCCACTCAAAACGCAATGTCCCCTCTAACGTTATGTTCTCTATACATATCCGGCTATACGTGAAAAAGTGTGAAATTGCAAAATAAATAAAGCTTAACTAAATCTTCTTCATATTACTTTTACTACCATGTATGAATAATAGCATAAATTATATTAAACGTACTTCAGGCTGCCAACCAAGAGCATATTAAGCATATGCGTTATCTAAAATGTAAATTAGAACGCAAATTTCAAGCTGAAGATCATTCCTATGACTTACTCTATCTAGAATCTTGCAATAGAGAACTAAATTGTCTTTACACTTCAAAGATTTTGTGTATTTTAGCTCCGACGAAATTAAATTGGATATTTTTTTACCTTTACGCTCCTTCCTGTATATAGTAGAGTAGGCAGAGGGAATTTGATGTTAAGAAAATCTATTCTCTACTTTTGGTTGCAATTTTCAAAGCATTGCTTGTTCAGAACTCTACGTTGCACTCAATTATTCTACCAGAGCGAGAAATAAAAATAATAATATCTGCAGATCCACGATAGAGTAGAGTAAATTATACAATATTCTTTTATTATACTTTTTTTTATACTTTTATAAAATAATATTCATTCATTCTATTTTCATTATTTTCGTCTTATATTAAAGATAAATAACGTACATTTTATTTATTCAAATATACTATTACTAGCGACCCGCTCGCGGCTTCGCCCGCTTATACCACAGAATTATTTACTTAACACACTGAATTATGTTCGTGTTTTGATATACCTATTATGTATGTTTGCAGCGCAATGAAGATTTTTTATGAGAAAGTTATTAAAACTTTAGGTCGCATTTTTGTACCTCCCATAAGAATCTTCAATTGAATGTTTGAAATAAAAAACATAACTTATCGATACTTACAATAAAATCCTAACTCATCGGTGTCTGTACATAGAAGATATTACAATTAACAATGTAATAAAACTTGGTCAGTTGGTCTGTTTGTCCGTGCCTTTCTTCACGATAATCTCAGAAACTGGTTAACCGATTTAAATACTTCTTTTGTTTGTATTTTGGCAAACTGCCCTTAAATATTGAGTATTACTTTTATTTTAATCAGCTTCACGCTGTATCCCGCACACAGCAGGTTAGGCAGAGGGAACCAAGTGCTAAGACACTCCATTTCCCACTTTCTGCCGAATTCTGGAGGCATTGCGAGTTGAGTGGCAGAACTCAACGCCGTGCGTAACCTCGACACCAGAGCGAAGAAATGGAAATATAATAATAAATTTAAGTAAATATTTCATCTCTTCGAGTAGGGCTCGAACCCACAACCAGTCGGTTTTACAGTCACACTTCGTGCCGCTGCGCCACGACTGGCCTCAACTGGACTGGACTTTTTTTTAATCGGTTCACACAAAGTTAAAACCAGATCCACGCTTTATCCCGCCTTTAGCAGGGCAACTTAGTGTTAAGATATTGCGTATAATGTGTGACTGATGTGCGAAATNAAGTTGAACCCCGACTTGCGCGAATTCTACTTACACGGCAATTGCTCGGTCCCACCTACCGCGAAAGTCCGGGGTATTACTGTATATGTATTTGGAAAGTAAATTCTGATTGTGAGTTCATAGTTTATAAAACTTTATATTGTGTTTAGATGACGCGGTGACGTCAATACATTTTAATCATTGGCGTTATGAGTACGTTGCATTCATTTACAGTAGATATATTTCTCAAGAGAACTTTCTCAAGACTTTATATATAAAAAATACATTAAATAATCATGTTAAGGAAGTATGAAATATATTAATGTCATCTGTTAAAATAGCGTGAAGCTGATTAAACTTAATGTTATATTGAAAACAAATGAATTGTATGTAAATTTATTAATACAATTCATTTGTTTTGAATATAACATTAAGTTTAATCAGCTTCACGCTTTTTTAACAGATGACATATATTTTATACTTTCTTAACATGATTATTTAAGTTCTCTTGAGAAATATATCTACTGTAAATGAATGCAACGTATACATAACGCCAATGATTAAAATGTATTGACGTCACCGCGTCATCTAAACACAATATAAAGTTTTATAAACTATGAACTCACAATCAGAATTTACTTTCCAAATACATATACAGTAATACCCCGGACTTACGCGGTAGGTGGGACCGAGCGATTGCCGTGTAAGTCGAATTCGCATAAGTCGGGGTTCAACTTTGCATATAAATATTCTTTAATCAGCACCAGAGTTTAAAAAAAAAACATAATTTAGAAGAAAAATATTTAATAAAGTGTAGTTTCAGTAAATGGAGCGCTGCCGCTTCCACCCTGTATATTGCATCAACTTGAATATTTTGATCAACTATTTCTGCAGCTTGATTAATATAACTCACAAAATTAGTATTAGTAGATCTTTTAGGTAAGAAACCCTGTTGATCTTTGCTGAATGAGCTTCTCAAATGATTGAGTATTACAGGGTAAATAAGTGATTCAAAAACTTTTGCAATACTTGATAAAATTGAGATGGGCCTATAGTTAGAAATATGAGTCTTATTACCTTTTTTATGTACGAGTACTATTCTTGCTTCTTTCAGAAGATCCGGGAATACCCCCTGCTCGAGAGATGCATTAAATATTATTGTAAGTGGCGGTACTAATGTACCGGCACAGTAGTTACGTAGGCTGCAATTGGAGGGTTAAGAAAATACGATTTTTATATCTTAAACTTATATTAATAAAATTTTAAAATTAAAATACACAAATTAAATCTAAAACTAAACTATATCTAAGACTACTGCCTTCAATGTTGGAAAAGCAGTAATCTGTTTAAACCTAAATTAATCTAACTTAACCTACGACTTAATTACTCCACGATGGAATAATAAGTGTGGGAACGGAAGAAATTCCTTTCCCACCGGCGCTGTTCACCCGATCTTCTCCTTTGTCAGCGTTTTGTGGCGCTCGGCCGCCTATCAGACGGACATATTATAATATTAAATAAGTTTTCCGCCTGTGACACCGAGCGCTATATAACACAGTTATAAAGAGAGATCGGTGGAGCTTTTATTGATGTTTATTAATTTCAATTTTCTAGTTTGGTAGTGTGTGGTGTTCGTAGACGATTAGTATCAATAATCAAGTCTTTTATAACACAAAATATTTATTGCACATAAAAACGAAAGTCACATATACGAAGAAACACAAAGAAAGATAGTCCACACACAGTTTATAAATAATACAGAAGGAGTGAAAATAAAGAGTGTACATATATCGGGAACAAAACTACAAGAACGTTCACTAAAAAGTAGGTACGGTAAGTAGTGGCCGATAGATAGCGAGTGCAAGGAATCCGCGACGGTTGGGTGTTTGCGACTCACTGGCTGGGCGTAATGTTTTTCGCGGTCAGCTGTGGATGACCCAAAATGACGTCACACGGCACAGGTAGCAATTGCCGTGTAGATTATAAATAAATTTAACCGACGTCGGTGATATGTGAGTCGTGTGTTTTATAATACATAAAATAATTAAATAAATATTTTTCTCTTTACTAATTTGTGATATTTTTGTAATGTAATTGGTTTTTATTAAATATAATGATAATGTCATATTAAAATTTTTCTGAATAAATAAATTATTTAATTATTGAATAAATTAATTGGAATTAGTGGGAGTAGCCCACTGATCATCGATTTCTGTTTCTGATGGTATTGAATTATTTTCACTTATTGTGTCCTTATATACACTAGCAAAATGGTGTGCAAAAAAAGTACAAATTTCCCTAGATGTAGACGTCTTAGCTTCATTATAGTACATTACAGTTGGATAGTTGGAGTTCTTATTTCGCAAATTTTTTAGAAATGAAAAAAAGATGCAGGATTTTTAAGTAATTTAATTTCTATAGATGAAATATACCTTCTATAACAGTTATTTAACATTACGTTGCAATCTTTACGAACATACTCAAATTCAGTGACATCTTACATAAAGCTAATTATTTATTACACGTATATATTTTTCTAACTTTATGTTCTTTTTACCTATTACTCTGTTAATACTCTGTTAAATGTGCTGATATCAGTGAATAATTTAATTTACTCATTCAGAAATAGCTTTAAATGTTAAACTATTGATTTGAAGGATTCATAATATTCTTTATAAAATAACTGTAATAATTGAATATTAACTCCTGTACAGTTTTTAAATTAGTTACATATATTATATGAACGAACCAACCAAAAAATCTTTGTATTAACTTGATATTTCTTTCAAGATCGTTCTTTATCTCTGTGTTGAATTAATTACGACTTCTTTCAAATGACGATAACTTTTTTTTTAATGAACCGATTTTGATGAACTAAACTTAGTTAAAACAAAGCAATGTGAAATTTTCAAGTAAATCGGTGCAGTATTTTCAGAGAAAAATGTGGACAAAAATATGTCGACAGACAGACAGACCGACAAGAAATTCAAAATTTAGTAATTTAGACTGAAATATCCATTTCAGTCAAAATTACTAAATGTACAGACAAAATATTTTTACTGTCTTATTATATATAGAGATGAAGTTTATACTTGATTTTCAGAAGGCGTATCAAATTATGACTAAACCAAAATGGATATTTTTTGCGAAAATTACCTCGTTTGGGAACATGTTCTTCAATTATTTCACGAAGGATTTTATAAAAAGTGGCAAGAATATCGTTTACGTCGCCTTTTAATTCACTTGGCCAATGAACTTTATCTAAAGATTGCAGTATTGATATATAATCTGCCCTACGAAAATTATACTTAGGTCCATATGCTTTAATAGTTGACTCAGGTTTAGGAATATCAATAGTTACAAATAACGGTGGATGGAACTCATCCACATCACGAATAGGGTCCGTACACAACTTAACATCTATTAATTCTGCATCACAAAAAACTAAATCCAAAATTTTAGCCTTGTGATTTAGCATATAATTATATTGCTTAAAGTTATGCAAACACATAAAATCGGCTAACATATCTTTAAGTATAGAGCTATAACCTTCATTATTCATAGTTCCATTGGTTGAATTCCATGTTATGCCATGTTATGCCACTCATGTTAAAATCTCCAGCAATAAGTGTATATTTGCACGGTTTTGTAATGACCTTGTTGGTGGAATCAATGAACGTACCTACCTAAGACTTTCCTTTGAAACAGGAGGCGGAAGATAAACTGTACAAATACGTAGAGTTTCAACTCTGTTATTTACCTTTATACTTACCTCAACCCACAAATCCTCCATGTCTGATTCCCATTCTGGGGCACGCTTTGATTTTAAGCTCGTGGAAACAGCAATTAATACGCCACCTCCCATCTTTTTAGAGTTGTTAAAGGAAGAAAATTGACGATCGCGCCTATAAACATTATATCTATTGTCAAAAATCTCATTATCAAAAATACTTTCAGTAAGCCACGTTTCGGTAAGAATAATAATATCATATTGATTTATCAATAGCTTTTGACGCACTCTCTCAGTAAACGACCAAAGACCTCTTACATTCTGATAAAAACAGCTGAGTTGTGAGAATTTTACAAATACAAAGTTCCACACACATGATATATATATTATTAAAATATTTTTTAATTAACTTAAATCATTAAAACAGTTTATACTTTTAATATGTTTATACGCAGAGTCCTCCGACTTTCTCATATAAATGTTACCTCCTTTCACCCATACAAATTTATACCCGATCTCTTTAGCTTTAAGTCTTGCTGCAGCATGTAGTGCTTTCACAGTTGGGGATAAATGTTCTAAAACATAAATAGGTTTTTTGTCCCCTCTTATACCCAAATGCGATGTATTAAGTTTTTCGGTAGGATTACTTGCTTTTTTGTTAAAATTAATAGTTGCAGCCAAAAAATCGTCACGAGTTCTCTGATTACTAAATTTAACAAGAACCGACTGAGGCCTCCTACTGTCTCTATTTTGCTTAGCAATTCTTGTGCAGAGGTGAATGTCCGCATCGTTTAACTTGTAGTTTATTGAATTAGCTATTTGTTTAGTTACAGTCACTAAATTCTCGTTTTTATGCTCCGGGATGCATTGTACTTCAAGATTGCTGGCTCTTCCATGTTGTTCAATTAGATTTAACCAAGTTGTGAGTTCCGATACGTTCGATTTTAAAATTCTGTTTTCAGTTTCGAGTGTTTAATGCACTTAACTTTATTTGACATATCCTCACGAATTATTTCATACTTCTCCTCTAGGAAACATGATCGAGAAGGTCTTTTAATTTATTGTCAAATTGCTCCATCATATTCTTTTTAAGTTGTTCCAAACTACATTGAAGTTCTTCTTTAACTATTTGTCGAATATCATTGCATGTGACTGACGGCGGACTCACCGACACAGGAAGTTTTGTACGCATTGTTACATTCTGAGGGTCAGTTACTGAGCTGACCCCTTCCCGCGGAACATGTGTATTTTTTTTCGATTTCACAGACAGCGACATCTTACGTTAAACTTAGTTGTAATTACTATAATTTTGCACTAGGTGTCGTTAATTATTTTTCTTTGTGATCTTCTTTCTTAAAATATCGTACACTCTTTTTATTTATTAGAAACAATTGCTAACTTGCAAGATACTTTATAAAAACAATATCTTTTAAAAAAAGTGTGATTTTAGTATGATACGATCTTAGATACACAAGCTTAATTCACGACACGGAACGTTGCGCTAATAGTTACTTAAAGTTGCAAGCAAAAATTGCTTAGACTTCTACATATATGTTCGATCAACGGAACAAGTCCGTTACAAATGACATATTCAAATATTGAGGGCGTTTGCACAACTAAATATTATTTAGTTTTTACAACGACAAACTGCACATTTCCATAGTTCAGCAGGCACGGCACAAGTTTCGAAGATATTTTTTGGCACTTAGTCACTTTTTTAAGCAATTTATTAACAACCACTCATAAAAGTCCTTATGAATCTTTACACATAAGGACTCAATTTTTATTATAATTCATTGTTAGTTTTATGTAATAACACTCACACACAAAATTTAGGTCTAAACTAATGTTTTTAACAACAAATAAGGCTAATTTGACAACTAAAAACAATTTAAACACTAAAAAGTATACAGAGCTTGTAACAGTATGTACCTTGAGTATAAGTTAAAAATAAATAAATAAATAAAATAAAATATGCATGGCAATATACATAAATAACAAAGTTAATTATGACTAATACAAACTATATATTTTTAATAAAATATTAATCGAGACGAGTTCGTGTATTGTCGTCCCGAGTATCGCGACCGTCGTTCTGTCTATATAGGTGGGTGCAGAACTCGGAAGGCAGCGGTCGAGTCGAACTGTCAAGTACTACGGTACTAATATATATGATGCACATAAAGACTCGTACCAAATATATTATAAATATAATATAATAATTCGAAGCCTATGATGGCACGATCTTTTAGGATCGAAATTCTTATAAAGGCAATTTATGTGTAGGGGCGACACATATTGTGGATCAAAGTTATCTTTGACCAATATTATAATATTGAATGTTGCTTGACGTCGCGGAAGCTGACGTGATGGGCTTATGCGAACTGTTATAGCGACATTAACTATGTCGTGGCTGATGCCGTCTCGCAGTACGCTCGCGATACGTAAGCTGTGCTTGTATGGCGTTGGTCATTGACATATTATATACCACTTCTACGACTTGGTATACGACTAGTAGGTGTGTGGTGCTATTTTATGTCCCAGCTCCGGTGTATGTAGTAGTGTCCGCCTGTCTCATACGGGTGTGTGGTGCTATTTTATGTCCTGGAACTCTGGTGTATGTAGTAGTGTCCGCCTACGGTTCGAGACACGACTGTGGGGTGTGTGCCGTGCGTTTATTTAACATATCGGCCGCCTTGCGGTAGTGCGTTCGTTCCAACGACTTATATTGATCTCACAAATCAATCAACATCACGAATCACCATTCTAATACAATCTTAATATAAACAAGCGTAACAAGTACCTTCGGAAAGATCACACACAAACGTCTCGGAGGGTTCAACGATGACTGTAAAGCCACGGTCTGGTCGGAACTCACGGTGTAGGGGCGGGGCGGTGCCCGTACTCTTTCTTCCTTTTATTATAACTAGTTCGCAGTTATAGTGGAGAGGAAGATAGGACGCGCTCTTGGCTTTTCTTCGGACGAGCTTCGAGTTATGACAATGTCATATTGTCGAGTTTCCAGTTATCTAAATAACTGACACAAGAACAACTTCTGATGGCAAATATCTTAAAGCGATACCTTCTAATGGCATAATATAAAATTTTTAATACTGTTACCTCTGAATCTCTAAAAGATTTTGGGTTCTTCACGATCACAACTATAAACGGTTCTAACCACTAGACACATCACGAGCCAAGGCATTATTTATTGAATAATGTTTTCAAAGGTGTTTCGGATATCAGTTACAAGCTTATTAGCACGGGCAGGCAGCGCCACCGTATGATGATTACTGCAGTATCTGCATGAGCTTTGCCATCACCTGGGTGGGGAGTAAAGTAAATATTACAACCTTTTATGCGATAAGAACGGTTCTTGGTGGCGTGGGACTCAGAAATCAGAACAATATCTAGTTTATTACTAATGATCATTGCTTCCAGTTCCAGTATATTAGACGATAGTCCATTTATGTTCCAGGTTGCAATGCGTAAGGGAACTACGAATGTAGTTTGGCAACGACTGAGGTCAATAGGTTCAAGAGAGTACCTATCTGTTGAATGAGTTGATCTATCTTTTCAGACTGTTTTGTTAATATAACTTCGATTCGGTTTTGTACAAAGTTGCTTTGAGATTCAGTGCTAGCATTGTTTTGGTATCTATTTGCTGTGATATCAGAGTAGCTGAGTTTGTCACGTGGTTGATTGTAGGAAGGTTTTATCAAAGTCTTGCTGCCTAGCGTTTGTGTTTGACTTGCATTGATGTTCTCGTTCTTTGGAGGACCAGTGACAAGATTTTTAGCTCGATTACTCTTTCTAGAGGCGATTTCCAAATACACCTGGCAGCCTTTATAGTTTGCTGGGTGGTCACGCGAGCATAATGCGCACTTTGCAGGAGTGTTACGATCTGTTTTTGGATAGTTTGCAGTTTTGTGTCCTTCACCGCATTTGACACATCTAAAAGGCCTCATGCAGTTATTCTTGGAGTGACCATATTGTTGGCAGCGCTGACATTGAACAATTGTTGTTGATTTACGGGGGTCTTCTATTTTATCTCCCTGATGATAAATATACTCTATGTCCTTAACTACTTTGTTATTTACGTTAGGTTCTAAATTAACGAAGAATGTAAAAGATGGAGTTTTGTCTTGGCCGTACCGGGCATTAATAATGTCTCCACGGACTTTATTTCCTGAAGATTCTATTGCATTGATGATTTCGCTGTGTGGAGTTGAGTAGTGTAACTTTTTTATTACTATGCGATAAGCTTTCTTTTCTTTTGGCGTAAAGGTGTGGCCTATTAATCCTTTACTTCTTATTGCCGAAATAACATCTTTATAGGTTTCAGAGCAGTCCACAAGGACTCGGAGTAAATTTTTGTTTACTATTCTTATTTTAAATAGTTTAGGGTCGCATACTGATTCTATAAGTTTTAAGAGTTCATTTACATCTTCTATTCCATAAAGGACAATAGGAGGCGGCTTATTTGGCTTTAGATTTGCAGGGTCATTATTTTTGTCTTCAGCTTGATCCAGTGGTAGAGACCTAAACCGGTTTGATACTGTCACAGAAGTAGCGTTAGGTGGAGAATCGCTAGTTCTTTTACGCTTATTAGTGTGTGGCACCCGTTGCCAAGGTGGTGGAGATTGCTGGTTAGATACTTCGTCAGTCGGTTCCACAGTGTGACTATTTTTTACTTCATTTTGTTTGGTTTCAGGTCTTGGCATATCGCTTAAGGAAGCCGATCGTGGCCTATTAAAAAGTGCTGGGTGGAAGACTTGCTGGGTTAGTGTTTTTTGATTTGTTTTGGTTGAGGTGTTTTGATTGGGTTCATTCATATTTGTTCCCACGAGTAGGGTCGTCTTAAACGGTCACTTATAGGGTCACGCCCATCCCTATAAGAAGGCACAATTCAACGATGTTAGCCTGTCACATCGAGGTTGGTGCTAGAAACTGGAATCCCTCCAGCCATTCGTCCTGTCGGCGCAGTCCTCACCTTAGGATTAGGGTAATTATTTTATTGAGGTTTTCTTCCTCTTGATCCGGGCAATAAAGCCAAGACCCCCAGCCTCACGAGACATGACCGCAAGGACCGGGTTGTTGAGGTCATTTCCTACCATCAATAAGGACAAGCTTGGTAGGCTTGTTGGTTCAGGTTTATTACCGCCACCCAAAACTCGGCGTTATTGCTCATTTAGCACCACCCAGGGGACACGTGTAGGGTGGGTCTTTAATGGACAAGATGGGAAGTCCTACGGACGCGAGCAACTTTATCCCCCTTGAGAAGAACTTGTAATAATATTTTTTTATAGTCAATTTACATATATAATACTATGCTGAATGAAAATAAAAAATATATATTATATACATATCTTTAGCCAACAGCTCACTATGGCAGTAGTAAGATTCCAATATGAAATACCATAGTTTACTCCTTTCTTAATCATGTAAAGTTTAAATTATTAACATTTTATTACTATCATTTTCAGATAAAGGAATTCTACCTCCAGAATGCAAAGAAACGGTGGACTTTTTATTAATAAGTCTCAATAAGTGGCAGTAAAACTACAAATTGTTCAGCTACACCCAAGTCAGTGCACAACAAAACTTGGGCAGAAGCAAAAAATATATTTAATTCCATGAAATTTTTGTCAAGCAGTAGAAAAATACAATCTGTCCCTGTGTGTCTGTATATGTTGTCAAATTGGTTGTGGACACTGAATGAAATTCAAACATTATTAAAAAAATTAAGGGTTGAGTACAATATAAACTCTGTGTGGTTGCAACACCTAATTCAAGATCCTCTAAAAATTTTTTTTGGTGCAGTAAGAAATCAGGGGTGTCGCAACAACAACCCTACTTATGATCAGTTTATGTCAACATTTGCAACACTTAATAAATAATCTAAAGTGTCCACATCCTAGGTAAAAACTGTGAAAATGACCATTGCCAATTATTACATGCTCGCATCATTACTGACAATAGAGAAACTATGTCGTCCACCTGCACATTTGATTTTCAATCTATAATTAACTATGAATGGGGGCACCTTTGGAGGTGAAAGAAATCGATCCTCGTATTATAACACGTCTGCAGTATATGTGTGGACATTTTGTAAAAAAGAACTATTTTTTTTTAAATTATGCAGTCAATGTATGACTGATTTATTTTTCAAAGATAAAATTGAATACTCCCAGCAAAGAATTTATTAAATTAATTTCAAATATCCAAGATGTATTTAATAAAAAAAACAATTAGAAAAATTAAAATAAAAGAAATAATTAAAATTGTAATATTTATATTAATTGATTTTCATTGTATTCAATGTGTTCTACATAAAAATGAATTAGTTGATTATATAATTAATATTGTGATTCGTTGTTTGATATATAATTACTAATTATTGTAAAAATATTAATTGGATATTGGATGGGAGAAAGCAAATTGGTAATGATAGTGATAAGTTCCAAACAAATGCAAAGAAATTCAATAAATGCTTTAAAATATACCTGATCTGATTTAAGAAATATATACTCTTATATGTTATTTGATGATGACAAAATTATAAGTTCGATAATTTACTCTTTAATAAAAAGCAAATAGTTTGCGACGTTACTAAATCACGGAAGAATATTGTTAAATAATATTAAGTGTATTTTTGTTTGAGGAACTCCTATAATTTGTCATTAACGAAAATTGAGCAGTACTCAAGAGAATATAACACCAGAAGAGACAATAACAATTATTTTATTGAATAAAATGTAAACAAATATTTATATACTGACGAATCATATTATATAACTCTAAAATCTATTATTGTATAAATGTGTGATCCAATAAAATCAATAAATTAGAGATGTATTTAATTTTATATATATA
>JAAIXJ010000454.1:171081-228147 GCA_013403705.1 Heliconius hermathena | reverse complement strand
AGGAGTTCATAAGATAAAGTGAGTTTTATTGTTTTATTATACCACTTTTAATTAATTTCAATTCGGTTGAGTAGTGGTCTCCTAAAAAGAGCCATGAGATCTATTTATAACCTAAGAACTCGAGCTCTTCTCTGCAAGTCGAACTCTTCTCTGCAAGATATTTTTAAAGCAGGTATTGTTACAGTTGCTTCACCATTTGTATATTATAATGTTCTGTTTGTCCGAGAGCATACTCGTATACAATGTCATAGTAAAAATGTTGCCAGACATACAATAGGAACAAGAAATAAAGATAAGCTTGTTACACCAAGTTAAGAGAATATTTATTTTATAAACTTGCTCTAGAGCATATTCCAAATTTATATTCGAAATTTACATTCTAGACTGTCCCAACTACGTCTATATCAATAAATAAATAAAATAGTAACTCACTATTAATAATTTCACTCAAAAATGTCCCTAGGCCTTCTCCCATGAATCTAACATAGGTCGATGATCGGAAATATTCTAAACTAAACGCGTTTCTTCCGTCCAAAGCAAATACTTTAATATATTTTTTCTTAGCAAGACTAGGTGCAATTCCTTGTACCATCAGCCCATCAGAACTCTCCATAAAGCCATGAATGAGAAAAACTACAGACTTCGAACTGCCAATCAGCCTTTTGATCGTATTCGTTTCGTTTAAATCGTGTTTAATATTACCATTTTTGGTTATATGATCAATTTTTAAAATTCCATTAAAGTTTGTTGAATTTTTTTCTAGAATTTGATCATAGGATAAACCCAAAAAACTTTTGACTGCTTCACCTGAAATTAAAAATATGCAGATATATCTTAATAGGAAATGTTTAGCGGAAGAATAATTTTAATGTCGTTAGGAATAATTTTAATGTCGTATCACCTAATACGAAGTACACCGGGTTAAAGCGGCGTTGAGTTCCGCCACCCGACACACAATGGCCCCAGAATTCGGTGGAAAGCGGGAATCGGAAGTGTCTTAATGGAGACTGTATGGCCTTATATTATACTAGGTTCCCTTTGAATGCTAGGTACGTGTGTAAGTTAAAAAAATATTTATCTGTTTCTGCAGATATTACATATACAATTAATATAGGCAAATACAATTATATTAGTCTACAGTATAGTACTTGTTTACAATATATAATTTAATATTTTCAAATTTAAACGGCCAATATACGGCCAATATATTTAAATGGTCAATAAAATTTTAAATAATCTGAATAAATTTATCTAAATAACGTAAATTTCGTGGAAAATACAATGCCTTGTAACCTCATTCTTATGAATCACTTATAATTACTACTTTGTATCTAACCGTTCATTTCAATTTTTATGTACTCTCTTTTTATTGAGAGTTTACTCTATTTATATTTAAGATACTTCGTTTACCAATTTTCGTCCCGAAACAGTCAGACTCTTTGACATTATAAATTTGCCATGAATGCTCTATGATGCTGTGTTTTAGACTCTATTTTTATTTTTTTAGCACATTGTATCCCGCTCATAGCAAGATAGGTAGAGAGAACCTAGGTACCTAGTTTTAAGACCTTCCATATCTATAAAGACCGTACTCCACTTTCCGGTGAATTCTCGAGACAATGCGTGTTGAGTGGCGGAACTCAACGCCGTCCTTTCGCTCGTCATCAGAGCGAAAAAGTAAAAATATTAAATATTTAATTCTCCAAGTGGCAAACAAACCCACCACAGTCCCGTTTACTGTCGCACGCTTGCGCCCCTGTGACACGACGACCCATAATAAAAGCAATTAAAGTAGGGGTTCCCAAGCCTTTCTTGATCGAAGACCACTTTTATATCATACTTGGTAGCAGGGACCACTATGCATGTAGGTATACTAAAAATTAACTGTGATAATCAAACAGAAACTTCGCCCCACCATCTCCAGTCGTAAAATTAAAATCGTTCGCGGACCATATTTAGGCTTCTGCGGACCACTGGTTGGGAACCCGTGAATAAAAGCAAGACTCTACAACAAGTAGTATCATTAGAGAATCGATTAAATGCTGACTACTAACGCTTACCTCGGCGTTGTCACCGTGGCCAAATGGAAGCAACTATAATATTGTATGACACATGACGTGTTCAAAAACCGGGAGATCAATCTTTTTATATTAATTTTAAAGAATTATATAACAAAAATCTTAATAGGTATATAAGTTAAAAAAACTTACATCTATTTGATCCAGCAGCTACAAGTGGATGCAAGACGGGAATCGCAGAGTCTATAAGAGAGCTGACACTGAAACCAGCTTGTTTGTATGAGACACTCGCCGAATGTGCGATGGTCAATAAGTTATATGTATACAATATTTGCAAATTTTGAACTAGAAAAGAATATTTGTAATAGAATATAATCATTAAAATATAAAAAAATAATTACATTAAGTCAGCTTCACGCTGTATCCCGCACACAGCAGGGTAGGGCGGTAGGCAGAGGGAACCTATTGTTAAGACACTCCGTTCGCCACTTTCTGCTGAGTTCTGAAGGCATTGCGTGTTGACTGGCGAAACTCAGCGCCGCGCTTTGCCTCGACACCAAAGCGAATAAATGAAAACTAAATAATGATATATAATAAATATTTCATTTCCTCTAATGGGGATCGAACCCACAACCAGTCGATTTTACAGTCACACTTTGTGACCCTGCGCCACGACTGGTATAATATCTATCTATTTTTTTACATTGATTATATAATATTTAAAAAAGTTAAGATTTCCTCTGGGTTTATAAAATTATAAATTGTGTCGGCCTATGTAATTATACGCACTTGTGAATTAATTTTGTTTATGGTTCACGTCGTTCCCCACGCACCGATTTATTTCTTATTGTGTTGACTGGCGGCACCCAAAACGTAGCGGCTGTTAATAGAGCGAAGAAATGAAAATAATTCATTCCCCCATGTGGGAAACGAACCCACAACTGTCGCGTTTACAGTCAGACGCTGTGTCGCTGAGCCACTACGGCCTTAATAACACTTGTAACTACTATAAAAAACACGTTTCTCTGTCCACTCAGTAACATCAAACAAGACCAATAAGAATATGTCAAATTAATCATCCTTCAAATATCAAATAGTAAAGACGAGACAAAAATGACCCAGCGTCAGTTCTAGGTAAAAAGTTTTTTTTTTTTTCAAAAAGTATGCCTGCTATAAAATAAAATATATTTTAAATTATATAAATATGTAAAATTTGTAAAAGTAAAAAGTCTTATCGACATATATACACTCAAAGTTGTGTATGGAACAAAAATGGGACGGGGGCGCTTCTAGTGTTAACAGTAGGTTCCCTTCGCATAACTTCTTATATTCGGATATAATGTGGAACTAATTAAAACCTAACGATGTACACACAAATTCGCCGTAAATTACGGAGATTTACTGAAAATCATAGGTTTCTATTGAATAATGAAAACACATTGAACACCGAAAGAAACAATAAAATTTTATGTATATTTTAATATATGTTTAAATAAAAAATTAAATCAAATCAGCTTCACGCTGTATCCCGCACACAGCAGGGTCAGTCACACCTCGTGCCGCTGCGCCACGACTGGCCTCATATTGGTTTCATACAAATATATTGAATTTTAAGTGACTCTTAGTACTTAATATTTTTTTATAACAAGGAAAAACTCACATGTCATCTCACCATAAAGTATACAGAGCACCACTGACGCTATGTTATTAAGCAAATTATTCGTCACTAGCCACACCACGATATTGCGTAATTTTAATCACTAAAACTTTTAACTTAAATTTTTTACTTAAAATTATATAAAAAAAAAGTTTTATCCCCCACATAGTAGGATAGGCAGGGAGAACTTACTGTTAACGTACTGTACGTTCGAAAACCTGCGGATTTCGGATCTCAACGCCGCACTTTCTTTTAACAAGGAAATATAAAAATGGTTACATAGTAATCAATGGATAAATAGTTTTATAAATCTTTAAATAGTTAGCCCCATTCGCACCAATAAAATGAAAATTAAAAAATCTTTGAACAATTATCTAGTAAACACTGCCGCGGGGAACACCTTTCATTTACACCTACATCGTTTGGAAATTAAATGAACTTTTTAGTTCAACCACAAACTCCCAGCTTATTTTAAATGAATATCATCCAAGGTATGTTATATAAAATTTATATGTTATAGTATTAGTAAAAAAATATCATTATAAGGCTGTCGTGGCGCAGAGGCAAAAGGATGTGATTGTAACGCGATGGCTGTGGATTCGATCCCCACTAGGGGAAATAAATTATTATTTATTATTATTTTCATTTCTTCTTCTTCTTTCAAAAAGATCGATGTTGAGTTTTGCCATTCAACATGTAATGACTCGTAAAATTCGGCGGAAAGTGGGAACGGAGTGTCTTAACACTAGGTTCCCTCCCAAAAAAATCCGCAGAAAATTATAATAATCTGCAGTTCGAATATAGCATGGTTATATTTCTGTGTCCCATACGATTAGTGCTTAGTTCCGCCAGTGGTTTTGTTAGAGGCCACTATTGGTTATTATGTTTATGTGAAATTTTACTTTTTATTGTTATACAGAAGGTATGTGGAGTAGTTTGTTTAGCCATTTTTATTCATATAATTGATTGGGGGGTCATTATCTCTACATATGATAAAGTAAATAAGCCTATTATTATCTGCTTATTTTGGAAAAAACCAACTTGAGGCCAGTCGTGGCGCAGGGGTACAAGCGTGCGACAAACGCGATAGGTTGTGAGTTCAATTCCTATTTGAGGAAATGAAATATTTAATATTTTAATTTTCTTCGCTCTGTTTGGCACTCAACACGTAATGCTTTCCGAAATTTAACGATAAAAGGGGAACAGCAATGTTTTAATGGAAACAGAATGTCTTAACATCAGTTTTCTAGGTTCCCTCTGCCTACCCTCTATGTGCGGGATACAGTATGAAACTAAACTTAAAATTTTGATAAAAATGTACACATATGTATGTATATGTATATTTATAACGAAAATTAAATAACTTAAGCTTCAATTTTTTTTCGGTACATTGTTGTTATTATTTAATTAGTTTCCATTTCTCCGCTCTGACAAGGCAATGCGTGACGTTAAGCCCCGCCACTTAATAAGCATTGTCTGAAATTCGGGCGGTGAGCGGCACCACAAAATCTTACATGGTCACTATATTAGATAATATAATATATCCAAGGAAGTTGTTGAGAAAAAGTTCAGTTGATGAGGAAACACCATTTTTTCTTCTTACTAAAAATTGCGCAGCGACAACGACACATCTTATCCCTCATCTTATCCCTCAAATACTCTCCTCTCTGACACACATGCAAGCACACACACAAACGCACACGCAAGCATATACAGGCACACACAAGGATACACACACAGACACACAACTATGTCACTCACCCTTCAGACACACTTTTAATAGAATTTATATATTTTGTAGTAAGTATTCGTATTCAGTTTATTTATATGAAAGCGATCGCTGCCTTCGACTGAACCGGTAAGGTGCCGTAATATTTACGCCTACCCCCTTGTTGACGGCATATTTAAAAGTTTGTGGTTGATTTTCTTATATACTGTACCGTGTTTAATTGTGATTTTACTATTTGTGTTATCCCTGTACGTACATTTAAAGTGGTGTTGATTAAACTCAGTGCTAAACGTGAGTAGACTTTTATTATTCACCATCAACATTACATATGTTTTAAGGATATAGATCATCTCTTAATTCTCCATCTGAAATAATCATGTGGAAATCCACTTTTTTAAATTTAAAAAATATTTACACAACATTTTAAAAAAATACATTGTGAAGGATAAAAAAGGCAACTGACTAAGTGTCTCATTTATCATATTTCATTAATAGTAACATTTTAAAAAAATATATAAAAGAATATAACACAAAAATTTTACTTAGCTGTTTTCAATGTAAAAAAAATACATAAAAGAAAATAAAACAACCATTCACTTCCGCCAGTAGTAACGTGCTTATAAATCATTGTGAATAAAAATCATTTAATCTAATGATCTAGTAGAAAATGAGTACTGTCATTTCCATCATCACATTGTCATTAGAATCATTATCGAAGAGTTATCAAATTAACAACAGATGATAGCGTTGTTAACTTTGAACGAAAATTATAGCTAATACATCATCATTACGTTAACCGTCGGGTTAAAGTAGACGCTAATATGGTGTTTCAAGAATGCAAATACTGCATTTGTATACTAGTTGTTCTATTCAGTTTTGTATGGGAATTTATAGAATTATATATTTTTAATAATAATAAACTGGCAACGCATCTGTAATTTCACTGTCGTTACACGGAGACGTTGTTGGTGGTGATCAATATACAGTAGAAACTCTATTATCCGGCCCTCAGTTATACGGATTCGAGATTATCCGGACTACAGACCAACTGTATTAAATGTACCTACAAGTCGTATCAATGCAAGCATGAACNACCCGATTACCCAATTCCCATACTTTTGATTATCCGGATTTTCGATTATCCGAATGCCTACCAACAACAATTAGTCCGGTTAATCGAGTTTCTACTGTAATGCTAAAAAATACTATTGCTCTGTATGCTCCCTCATAAGCGGAATACAGCAGGCAAGAAGCTAAAAAAAGGCATGCAGGGTTTTAGTCTAAAGAGTAAAAAATTTACCAATATGGTACAGTCTACACACCCTCCTAAATGCTACGACTGCACTATTGAATTATATTTTGTTTTTCTATATTTGTTTTGCAAATTAGAAATAAATAAATAAATCAACTTCACGCTGTATCCCGCACACTGCAGGGTAGGCAGAGGGAGCCTAATGTTAAGACACTCCGCTCCCCACTTTCTGCCGACTTCTGCAGAACTTAACGCCGCGATTGTCCTCGACACCAGAGCGAAGAAATGGAAATATAAATTTAAGTAAATATTTCATCTCCTCGAGTGGAGATCGAACCCACAACCAGTCGGTTTTACAGTCACACTTTGTGGCCCTGCGCCACGACTGTCCTCAAATTAGGAATTTGACTTATTTACAAATTATAGTTGAAATTATATACCTGTGTACTCTTCTCCGTTGATTTTAAATTTTATTTCCGCCACAGTTTGAATATAAGTCGAATTTATTAGATCCTGTCTCTTGGCGTATAGAGAGTGGATAACCATAGTGTAGAACAGCCAGCATCATGATGGGCAGACTCTATGAGGAAGACCTGTACCAAATTATATTTAGTATTAGGTATTATACAATCATACAGTTGTCCTTAGCAAAGTCTAAGCGGATGCATGTATTAAAAATAAATATAGGGAAAAGGTAATGTGGCATTTTGACTTTGAGCTCCAGTATGAAAAGTAAAAGGAAAATACTTATTTAGAAAACGTATAAAAATTTGAACGCAGCGGGACTCGAACTCGTGCCTCCTGGAAACCGACCAGGCGCTCTGACCACTAAGCCATGCGTTCTCGCCAAGCTACGTCGAAATTTTTATACGCTTGTTACAACTTATTTATGTTGTTAGCATCTCTGTAGGGAGATTTTTACAAATTTCCGCTACCCAAAGATAATTACTAAGAATTATCGTTTGGCAAGAGAGAAACTATTTTTTAAATATTTTTAAACATTTTTAAAGTGTTATTCCACACTTAGGAAAGAAAAATACTTATTTAGAAAACGTATAAAAATCCCCCGTTCGAGTCCCGCTGCGTTCAAATTTTTATACGTTTTCTAAATAAGTATTTTTTACACAATCTTGACTTCAAAGTCTTGCCTAGTTAAATGTATTGACTTAATGAAAAAAATCGTAGATTTATTTCGCCTGCACAGCCACTGTGGGTCCATAAGTTATAGATTTGACGCTGAATCCACTCTTCTCTCGCTACAAATCAGATTCAGATACATTCTCTATATTTTGTAACTCGTGTTACAAAATATAGAGAATGTATCTGAGTCTTCGGGCGAGGACGGTGATTTTCATCACAATCAGTCAATTTCTACGACTTTTTCATTATTGGAGCTACTGCTGGATATCATATCTCTTTAGTACCGGCTGGAGCTGCTGGTGACATCCTCTCTATCATCTCGGCTGTTTTCGCGTCCAGCTCCGCTTCCGCTTCACGATTTTTTTTCTCATAGCAAAGATTTATTCAATTTGATAGCTGGGGACATTTTTTTCTAGGCAAACAAGTAAAATATTCAAATACCATACAAATATATCTGGCCCCCAGGAACATAGTACAAGAGGGGGTCAAATTATTAACATCATAGAATCTATTAACAACCCATATTACATATAAACCATTATTAATATTATGCACATTAAAAATCCTGTAGGACAACGTTCATTAAGCATAATGTCGAAATCTCTACAGTTATACCTTGATATTTACAAAATTATTGGAATAAATGCAGCACTTCTCAGATTTTTTGTATAATTTTAATATTGTGATTCTGAATAACAAATTTGAAGGGGTGTCACGATATCTGCGGGGGCCGCAATACCACCTTTTCCTATAATTAATTAACATTTGTTTAACATAAGTTCACATCTGTCATAATATTAATGTTATACTATTATAAATAATAAATTTAGCATATGTAATGGTTAGGCCGTCCAGAATATTACATATATATTTTACTAGCGGCCCGCCTGTGGCTTCGCCCGCTTAAACTACATGATTTTTTTTTTTTATGGAAAAGACAAGGCAAACGAGCGTGCGGGTCACCTGATGGTAAGTGATCACCGCCGCCCACGACCCCGTGCAACACCAGAGGAGCTACAGGTGCATTGCCAGCCTTTAAGGTGGAGATAGAAGCGCTTTTTGAAAGTACCCANACGACACTCATGTTCATTACGTTCTAAGATATTGTCAAGACAACTTGTCATTACAATTCATATTTAAATATTGTGACTACGAGAGTATATGTATATATAACAAATGTAAATAAATTTATTGTAAAAGCTGGATTTTGTGTCTGATTTGTTGGTCCGACATTATCGTAATTTCTATAAGAATTTTTGAATGTTTTGAACTAAAAAATACGACCAATGTTGATATTTGATATTTATAAAATATACAAAAGGCTAATTATTTATTATACGTATATATTCTTGTAACATTACGTTCTTTTTACCAATGTTATAATTTGTTTTTTTTTAAACTCTGTTAAATGTACTGATGTCAGTGAATAATTTAATTTACTGCTTCAGAAACAGCCTTAAATGTAAAATTATTGATTAGAAGGATTCATATTATTTTTTGTAAAATAACTGTATTGATTGCATATTAACTCCTGTACAGTTTTTAAATTAGTTACACATATTATTAGCTAAATGTACAATTGGTAAGTATGTAGTTATTACATAGTACACGTAGAAAGGATGTTTTTAGGCATTTTTATATAGATTTATTTCAAACGAACGAACGAACCAAAGAATCTATGTATTTACTTGATATTTCTTTGAAGATCAAATCAGTCCTTATTTCTGTGTTAAATTAATTACGACTTAAACTTAACTGTTATGATTTATGAAGGTAATCTCCACTAACAATTCAATTTTGTTTACTTTATTGTATAAAATATTGTATAATAGTGCTTCAAAAATATATATTTTTATCAACAGTCATATAACCAAGACGTTTCGAATGTCATTCTTTAGCCAGGAATCTTACCAGCGTGATTGCTATATAACATTCGCAGGCAAACTAATGCCTTGAGTTCTTTCAAATGACGATAACTTTTTTTAATGAACCGATTTTGATGAAACAAACTTTAATTGTTAAGTTGAGTTAAAACAAAGCTATTGGTGAAACTTTTAAGTAAATCGGTTTAGTACTTTCAGAGAAAAATGAGACTATACATATCGACAGACAGACAGACAAGAAATTCAAAAAAAATATTTTCGATTTCTATTATTCTCTTTAAGTGTCCCTGTATCCATTTCAGTCAAAATTACTAAATGTACAGACAAAATATTTTTACTGTCTTATTATATATAGAGAAGAGGTACTTAAGACTCAAACATCAATTTAAAATTATTATTTATATAACTGTTACTAACAACTAATAATTTTCTACTAGTAACTAATAATTTTCTGCTTTACTTTTATGTAATGTCCACCCTGTCGTAGTGGGGGCCATAAATGCAATGATTTTGCGTTCGATACCTACTCTGGGGAATGTGTT
Source organism: Heliconius hermathena (assembly GCA_013403705.1). NCBI lineage: Eukaryota > Metazoa > Arthropoda > Insecta > Lepidoptera > Nymphalidae > Heliconius > Heliconius hermathena. The sequence continues at coordinate 217,926 of JAAIXJ010000454.1, read as the reverse complement.
ATTTTCATATCTTCGCTGTAACAAGGCATAATACATAGTTGATTTGCACCACAAAACACGCATTATCTCAAATTCCGGTAGAAAATATTATAAAGAAACGACTTGACATTAAATCTCTTTGCCTACCCTGTTAAATGCGGATAAAGGTGAAAAAAATGCTTCTAATTTATTTAACTTATATAGAAGTATGGGTGATGTATCTCTCTTTAAATCTTTATCAGTCCCAACATTTATGTGGTATAATAATAACTTGAGGAAGGTCGTGGCGCACGAAGTGTGACTGTAAAACCGACTGGTTGTGGGTTCGATCCCCATTTGAGGAGATGAAATGTTTACTTAAATTTATATTTCCATTTCTTCGCTCCGGTGTCGAGGTTAAGAGCGGAGTTGAGTTCTGCCACTCAACACGCAATGACTCCAGAATTCGGCAGAAAGTGGGGAACGGAGTGTCTTAACACTAGGTTCCCTGTGCCTATCCTGTTGTGTGTTTCGCTGTTAAGCCGTTAGCTTAATAGCGAAAAACCTCAACCAACATCTTGAGAGGTTATCACTTAGCTGTTGGATGAAGAATCGGAGACAGAAAGCAGTTTTATATGAGACGGCGCGTATTGTGTGGAGATTCCTTTCTCTGGAGCCCTAGCCACCGATGGATAGGACAATTATGAGGATAAGGATGGATGGGCCCTTGTCCCACTGTCCCAGCGGACACTCGGATGAGTGTTTCTTTTTTATTTTTAAATGTATTTTTTATAACAATTTATATTTAAAAACTTAAAATTTATTTCTCTTATGTAATAAAAGAATATATAGACATTGTATCTTGGTATATTATGGTATGATTTTTTTTACACTAGGTTACCTCTTTTCCCCGAGGTCCCGCGGGAAGCTAAAAAAAATATTTCAATAGTTTATATAATTACAATAACAGAAAAATGCTGTTCTTTTGCACCATGATAACCTTTTTTATGTAATAATTGTCCTAAAGAATTTGAATACAGGAAAATTCAATAGAAAATAGGAAAAAACTAACACTGTACCACGTATAATCTGAGTATTCAATTAAGATTATCTGCAATTACAAAAACTATATTAGCTGATGTGTACCATAACGGCATTCAGATGCAATTTCTGTTCCATAATATTGTGCAATCTGTGAAGACTTTTTTAAAGCTACATACCAATTTTAACAAAGGCTTATAATAAAGGTAAAATTATAATAAAATAATAGTTTATAAAATTTATCTCTAGCGGCAACCTAAATTGTAATATAACACTTTTTGTTATACCTAACCACATTGTCCTAAATTTTCACATAAACTGTAGCCTATGTGTTTTACTGATATATAAACTATACTACTGTAAAGTTTAATTTAAATTCGTTAAGTAGTATTTGTGTGAAAGTGGGACAAACATTCATCCGCACTAACTTTCATTTTTATTATATTAGTAGGATAGAATATGTACAACACTATTTTGTCCAATCAGTTACGGGAAGAGGCGGTCGTGGCGTAGGAGCACACGCGTTCGACTGTAAACGGGGACTATTGTGGATTCGATTCTCACTCGGGGAAATAAAATTTAATATTTTCATTTTATCCCTCTAGCAATGAGACAAAGCACGGCCTTAAGTTCCACTCAATACACAATTGCCTGCTATTTGCAGGATACAGCATGAAGCTAAAAAAATATGTGAACATTTAAATCTACAAGCACTTCGAAATTAAACACATATAATTTTTTATTTCAGAAATTAATTTCAATTTACCTATCTAAAAATTAACAAACCACCAAGTACTCCTGCTTTCGCTTAAATTTACTACACACAATTCTTTCCTCTCCGCCCAAATTTGGGATACTGCGTGTATTAAGTTGAATTGAGTTCAACTCAACAAATTTTGTCTAGCAAAGACGGCAAATTGACAAAATAAATTTTCCCGATGGGTACATAATTATATTTATGAGTAATTTTGCTTTTAGATATTGCTATGGCGGAAATAAAATTTAAAATCAACGGAGAAGAGTATACAGGTACATTTCAGCTATAATTTGTAATTAAGGCAAACATCTAATTTGCAAAACAAATATACAAAAACAAAATATAATTAAATAGTGCAGTCGTACCATATAGAGGGTGTGTAAAACGGACATTGATAGATTTTTTATAAGAAAAAATCTTAAATATTATGAATTTTATAAATTTTACATAAATGCCATATTTGAACATTTCTCTGCTATGGCATAAAACGGCAATATAGACAAAAAAAATATTTTAAAAAATGTTAACCAACTTTAAAAACATTAAAAAGTGGAAAAAAATTTCCTATTGAAAACTAATAAATTGTTTTTGATTAAACTTTCGCTGATATAGAAAATACTATATTTAAATCAAATACATCGCAATATGACTTTTGATTTCCGACGATTTGGGGACACATGCAGACCTACATGAACAATATTAGAAAAAATAGATCATAATAGACAATATAATAAATTCAATTCCAATAATATCACAAATATACATGATAAACTCATAGACACATCATAGCCTCTTTTTTAAAGCCGGTTGAAAATTATTGTAAACTTAGGGGAATTTATTAATAATAAGTACCTACATTTTCAGCTGATGGCAAGTACACTCCGGATTTCTCACTCAACGAATACATAAGAACAGTGGCTAAACTCCGCGGAACCAAAGCCATGTGTTACGAGGGCGGATGCGGAGTTTGTGTGGTGAACGTTCGTATGGCTACACCCCCTATGAATGAATTCAAATCGTATGCTGTGAATTCTGTAAGAAAAGCTTTTTGCTGCTTCATGTTATATCCCACATGTAGCAGAGTAGGCAGAATATCTTAGAATCTGTAAGAACATCTTAAATAATGTTGCCTCAGTTCTATAAAAGAGACGACATATTTGGTGAATTATGGAATTAAAGAACTAAGCCCTTGAAGAGAACGTTCAATACACTTACCCTACACTTTGCCAAATCCGAGACATTGCGTGCTGACTGGTGCTGCTCAATGCCTAGTTCTGTTTTGGAAATATTTGAGCGAGAATGAAAATAATCTACTCATTCATGTTGGGATAGAACTTATAATCTTAATATATTTAAATAATACTTACTTTTTATACGTTTCCAAACAAATGTTTTTCTATCTTATTTTTTTTAAAACGTTAACAATAATAAATAATACTTTTTTCCAATCTTTTAGTGTTTAGTCTCAGTGTTATCTTGTCATGGCTGGGAGGTCACTACTATTGAAGGTATTGGTAGCAAAAGTTCGGGCTATCATGAAATTCAAAAGCGATTGGCAAATTTTAATGGTACTCAGTGTGGATATTGCTCACCAGGTTTTATAATGAACATGTATAGGTAAAGACTGTGTTATTTACTTTATTATTTGTTAATTTTTAGTTAGTGCAGATTTTATTATTATATTACTGCTTACATTATATTATTTCAGTTTGTTGGAGTCTAAAAATGGAAAACTTTCTTCAGAAGAAATTGAAAATTCATTTGCAAGTAACACTTGTCGATGCACAGGTTTTCGACCAATAGTTGATGCATTTAAATCTTTTGCTAAAGACGCTGATGAAAGGTTATTAAAACTAGTTGATATAGAGGATTTGAATGTTACAAATTGTAATTTAAATTGTAAGCATAAAAGAGTTAATACAGACGTATTAAGAAATGAGGATGAAGCTTCATGGTGCATAATTGAAGAAACCAATAAACCAATGTTATCAATTTATTCAGATTCATACAAATGGCATAAAGCTTACTCCCTAGAAGATATCTTCAAAGTAATACAAAATGATAACAACTATAAACTAATTGCCGGTAATACTGGACAAGGTATGTCAAAAGTATAATAGTTTGCAATTTGCTATTCTCATATTTTATTATAAAAACGGCCAGTGGTGGCGCAGTGGCACGAAGTATGACTGTAAAACCGACTGGTTGTGGGTTCGATCCCCACTCGAGGAGAAGAAATATTTACTTAAATTTATATTTCCATTTCTTCGCTCTGGTCTCGAGGTTAAGCGCGGCGTTGAGTTCTGCCACTCAACACGCAATGCCTCCAGAATTCGGCAGAAAGTGGGAAACGGAGTGTTAACTTAACACTAGATTCTCTCTGCCTACCCTGCTGTGTGCGGGATACAGCGTGAAGCTAATTTAATTTTTTTTTTAAATTTATAGGAGTTCTAGGAGAAAGTGAATATCCATCATCTCTGATTGATATTGTTCACGTAGCAGAACTCAAGGAGCACTATATAGATGTCAATTTAATTTTGGGTGCTGGTATAACTATGACAGAGTTAATGGAAATCTTTGAGAATAAATCGTTTGAAAACGAAGACTTTTCCTATTTAAAGGAATTCTATAATCATATTGATTTGGTTGCTCATATACCAATTCGCAATGTACGTATATTTTAAATCAAAATTTATTCATAGTACATTTTTTATAGAACTTTTCATGTATATGATTATAGGCATAAGTATGTTTAGTAATATTTTTAATATATTGTAGATCGGGACAATTGGTGGAAACTTAATGGTAAAACATATTAAAAATAGTTTTCAGTCAGATCTTTTTGTAATGTTTGAAACTGTTGGTGGTATGGTAACAATAGGTTGGTAAACACGACACTTTCTATTACTATAATTTTAAGCAATTATGAATATTATAAAAAAAACTTCACGCTGTATCCCGCACACAGCAGGGTAGGCAGAGGTTCCCCATTATCCGCCTAATTCTAGTGGCATTGCTTTATTGAGTAGTTCAACGCAGAACTTTACCTCGACACCAGAACGAAGAAATATAGATATAAATTTAAAATATTTCATTTCCTCGAGTGGGCATCGGACCCACAACCAGTCGCGTCCTTTTGCCTCTGCGCCACGACTGGCCTCAACTTTATATTTAATAAGATAATGAAATATTATGATTAATAAATCCTTAAGGTGCCTTCTAAGCTAAAAGTAGAGGTGATTTGTTGTGTAATATAATGCAGTCAATAGGCTCAATGAATCAAGCCTATTAATATTTACTAGAGAACCAATTGACGTATATATTAATACACGTTTGCGTTGACATAGTAACGTGTATGCCACTTTATAAACATAAAAGTGTAAGGGCCAGTTTCACCACTGGGTGATGTAGTCCCGGACAGCCTTATCTGACAGACAGGCTATAATTTTCGGTTCTCGAATAGCAATATCTAGTAGATATATACATTTCATTTTTACATACTTATTTGTAATTAACAATGTAACAAATCGTATGAACTACTTACTATTATCGTTGATTAATGAGAAACTGGCCCTATATATTGTCAAATATATAGTAGCGTGTTGTGTTGTTTTATTTATTGATTTAATGTACTTTGTCAGCGTTATTAATTAAAAATAAGCTTTTGCACTTCTCCTACATACAAACCAATGTGTAACAAATTTTATACTTATATTTTATACCAGTGATTCTCAACCTTTTTTTTGTTGCGGCACATATTTAACGATTTCAAAATTTGGCGGCACACAAAGAAAATTTGGCGGCACACAAAGAGAAATTAATTACTACAACACACTGCATAAAAATGATATAATTTAATTATATTAACATTATTATATATTTGCAAAATTTGGCGGCACACTTTTGAAATTTGGCGGCACACAAAAGTGCCGCGGCACAGTGGTTGAGAATCACTGTTTTATACTATACTCCGTATAAAAGAATTGCGCGCAATTTTCGTAAAAAGGGGTCAAACTTTTTGCTTCCCGTATTAATATATTATATAAATAATAAAAATTAAATCAATTTACCTTTTAGTTCCTGATCCCATAAGAAATAGTTAATGGAATCATAAGTTTATTTTATTATAATAGCAATTATCTTTATTTGCAGCTGAAAGTGCCACAAATAAAAAAATAATTTCGCTAACAGAATTTCTGGACACAGATATGACGGGAAAAATTGTTCTAAATGTCATACTTCCGCCTCTCTCGCATTGTTGTTCTGTTAAAACATTTAAGGTATGCAATATAATCTTAAATTAACTTAGCTTCACAGGTCAGCGATACAGCCCCTAGCGGAGTAGTCAGAAAGAATATCTCTACATACCTCTTTCGCCTCGTCCACTGTCATGTCTCAAACCTTTTCGTACGTGCCCTCCAGGAGGTACTCATGTTTTTTACGCGATCTTCCTGCAGAATCTTTGATACTGTGTTTTCGAAGGTCTACCGAGGTCACCCCCAACCTCTCATACCGTTTACTTTTACATCATAAATCTTTTTTGCCATTATTTCATCACTGGGTACTTCGACGTGCCCAGGCCAGCTGAGCACGTTCTTCTTATGGTTTGGGTATGCAATATGAATTTTATTATTTAATAAAGTTGTTTAATTTTTTTACAGCTTTGTTGTATTAGGTCGAATGTAACAAAATGTATGAAGCTGATTTTTAACCACTTGTAATAATTGTATCCTCATGAAACTTTATCAGTTATACGTAGCTTAGGTCACAATACAACATTGTAGTACCAGTGAGTTGGTGTGATGATGGACCCAGGGTCTAAATATTGGAACTTTTCAGAGGCTATAAACTATATGAGTTTAAACTCATATAATATATAGCTCCGAGCACATTCTATAACACTTGTATTACTTGGTGTAGATAAGCGTCTTTTAGTTTCTTTCTAAGCTAAATATTAAATTATTTCAATTATGTAAATCTACTATTTTTTTAGATAATGCCTCGATCCCAAAACTCGCACGCTATTTTAAACGCAGGATTTTTATTTAGATTTCAACAAAATTCTGAACTTATTGAAAAAGTTTCATTAGTATATGGAGGAATTTCCAAAAATTTTGTCCATGCAAAAAAAGCTGAAGATATTTTAGTTGGTAAGAACCCATATACTAATAAAACTTTGCAACTGGTTTTTAAAAACCTAAAAGATGAACTGGAACCAGAGGAAAACAATCCTGATCCTTCACCTGCATATAGAAAAATGCTTGCAATTAGTCTATTTTATAAGGTTAGTAAAAATATTTATAAAAGATATTTATTATATAGCTAACTATGTATAAAAAGTCTTTTTTCGTTTATACTTAATTTATTAATAATTTCTTTATGATATAATAATAACAATTAAACTATGATTATTATCGTACAGGCCATTCTTCAACTCTGCCCAGATGACAAAATAAATCCAATCTACAGATCCGGCGGAGCAATTATAAGACGCCAAATTTCAAATGGTGTTCAAATTTTTGAAACGGACAGAAATATTTGGCCTTTAAACCAACCAATACCTAAAATAGAAGCATTAATTCAATGTTCTGGTGAAGCTATATTTGTAAATGACATGCCGTCGTTAGATAATGAAGTGTTTGGTGCATTTATTACAGCCAACGTAAATGCGGGAAGTATAATTAGTGGCTTTGATACAACAGAAGCCTTTGTGAGTGCAAATAAAATGTATTTTTACTATATTTTTTTGATATTTAGTAGCTATTTATAAATATTATAATTCATTTACAAAATAAATATTATACAATCTTAAACTTTTTACCACATTTTTAGAAGGTACCTGGTGTAATAGCATTTTATACTTCCAAAGATATACCCGGAGATAATACTTTCACACCAGTTAATGTCCCTATCATGAGCGTTGAAGAAGAAATATTATGTTCAGAAAAAGTTATGTTTTTTGGACAACCGGCAGCTATTATAGTGGCTGATAGAGGAAGAACGGCAGAAATAGCTGCCAGTTTGGTTAAAATAATTTATTCACATACAAGTACTAATAGACCATTGATAACTGTTGACGATGTATTAAATTCACAAGAAATAGATAAAAGAACTATGAAGAATGAAATAGTAGAACCAAGTGAAATCGGAAATGACGTTAAGCATATTTTGAACGGAGAGTTAAAATTAAAAGGTCAAAGTCATTTCTATATGGAACCACAGACATGTTTTGTAGTACCGACTGAGGATGGCTTAGAAGTTAACGCGTCAATACAGTGGCCAGATTTAGCTGCAGTTGCAGTTGCTCAATGTCTTAAAATACCTGTTAATCAGTACGTACTAGATATATATTATAGTATAATTACAATTATACATAAAAATATGAGGATATTAACCAATTTAATTACTTTTATTAGATTAATAATTTATTCTACTGTATGTTAAACGAGTTTCTGTATTTTAGAGTAAATGTCAAAATTCGTAGAGTTGGTGGTGCCTATGGAGGAAAGATATCTCGCGCTTGTCAGATAGCTTGCGCTGCGGCAATAGTGACTCACTTACAAAATAAACCTTGCAGGTTTATACTTCCTTTAGTTCATAATATGCAGGCTATTGGTAAACGTTTGCCAATTAATAGTAAATTTGAAGTAAGTATTATAATAAAATGAAGTATTATAAGAAACATTACTTAACAATTAATAACACAATTATATTAAAAAAAAATCTAATCAGCTTCACGCTGTATCCCGCACACAGCAGGGTAGGCAGAGGGAACCTAGTGTTAAGACACTCCGTTCGCCATTTTCCGCCGAGATCTGAAGGCATTGCGTGTTGAGTGGCGAAAAACGACGCCGCGCTTTGCCTCGACACCAGAGCGAAGAAATTAAAATATAAATGTAAATAAATATTTCCTTTCCTCGAGTGGGGATCGAACCCACAACTAATCGATTTTACAGTCACACTTTGTGCCTCTGCGTTACGACTGGCCTCAATTAAATATATTATAATTTAAATATTTGACCGGAAATCACAAGTCTAACAACGTCCAGCGTCCTCGTACTAGTTACTACGATATTTATTATATACTTTTATAGTAATAAACAATTTGTATGGATTTCAAATTTATACAAATATATATATGTATAATTCTTTACGAATGTTATCTTCGTCGTAGCGCAGTGGCATAGCGCCTATGTATAAAAGTGAATTCCTAATAAAGTTCCTAAAAAAAAGATGAAGAAAGAGTAAAAAAAATGAAAATTCGAGTTAATTATAGCTTCGTGCAAATCATATTATAATTATATTTTTATAGAAGTTTTTGCAATAGTGTTGTATGTAACGAAGGTTGGGGTTAACGACCATGGATTGATTCAATATCTGAAAACGGTTTTCTATCAAGACTGTGGTCATTCTTTTAACGAAGTTATATCTGGGAGAACAGTAAGACACTTGTACAGCTGCTATGATAGTTTAAGATGGCGAGTAGAAGCAAATAGTGTTGTAACTGATACCGCGTCTAATACTTACTGCAGATCACCGTGTACGTATTATAATGTATATACAATTTTTTTTTTGTTTCTTTTTGTGGAAGCTAGTGTACTCCACTCCCCCCACTTTACGCTCAATTTTAAGATATTACGTACTGAATAGCATAGCTCAGGTTTGTTTTGTAACCAGAATGGAACCCACAACCGTCACGTTTACAGTCAATATAAAAATTTTCCGTTGCTAAATGAGCTACTTAATGAGTCAACGTTCAGGCGACACTTCTTTATATACAATGCTGAAATTAATAATTTTTATAATTGCAGCTATAAAATTAGTATTAAAAAATGTTTGTTAAGTTGTATGTTAATTTATATGTTTAGATTAGAAACTTAGCAAGCATATGACTGATATCTGTGGATACCGTACAAGCTTGCTTGACTTGTGATCATTGCATATATATAATATTTCGCTTTTTTTTAAAACCTTATTAATCTTAACGTATTTTAAATAAGCAATAATAATATATTGCTTGTTTAAAATATGTTAACCTTAGCAATAATCACATGCTTATTTCTTAATTTGCTTGACTAGCATCAGCAGAAGCGGTAGCTATGATTGAAAATATTATGGAATATATAGCTTTTAATCTTAAACTGGACCCCATAGAAGTAAGACTTTTAAATATGAAGAAGGAAAACAATCCTTTGCCCGAAATGATAAATCAACTGAAAATAGATTCTGACTTTCTAACACGTACTTATGAAATAAAGTTATTCAACGCTCTAAATAGATGGAGGAAAAGAGCCTTAAAAATGTTGCCTATGGCGTTCGAAATATATTATTTTGGAAATTTCAATTCTCTTATATCAATATTTCATGGAGACGGATCGATAGTTATACATCATGGTGGTATTGCGATGGGGCAAGGCTTGAATACCAAAGTGGCACAAGTATGTGCTTATAAATTGGGAGTGCCTTTAAGCAAGATTAGTGTTAAGGGAACTTCAAGTTTTATATCACCAAATACAATGGTTACCGGTGCTAGCATTGGAAGTGAATGTGTTGCTTTTGCTACTATAAAAGCCTGTAATATTCTTTTAGAAAGACTGGCACCAATAAAAGAATCTGGCAATTTCACTTGGGAACAATTAATTTCTAAAGCATTTGAAAAAGGTGTTGATTTACAAGCATCGTATATGTATTCCGGAAATGATAATTTAAAACCTTATGATGTTTGTGGTGTTTGTGTTTTGGAAGTCGAAGTAGATTTGTTGACAGGCAACAGTGAAGTTAAAAGATTAGATTTGCTTGAAGATACTGGACGGAGTTTAAGTCCTATTATTGATATTGGTCAGGTAAAGATACTACAGATAATATTATAATATTACATAATTTAAGAAATATGTTATTTTATAATGTAGTTCCACAAACAATATTTTAATTTTGATAANTATATATATATATATATATATATATATATATATATATATGTAAAATTTTAATGTCTTAATAAGATACTTAAGACTACAGATATATGTACAAAGAACTAATTATTGTATATACATATGCCTGTGCACAGTAAACCTGATTAAAGGTAACTAATGATATAAAATTACAGAAAAAAAAAATTACTATTACGTATTTATAAGAGGAAATATGGAAGATAAGAATAAATGTATTGTGTGTTGAAACCTCATTCGACAACGTATTGTAAGAATATAATTATTTTGTATAAATTAATTAAAATTTTAACTACCTTGAATAGATAAATAACTNAATTTATGTTGTAGTAGACATGGGAATTGAAGGGTTAATGAAGATAGAAAAAACTCGAAAGAAAAGAAATAAAACACATATTTTGACATATTTAGATCGAAGGCGCTTTTATAATGGGGCTTGGTTATTGGACTTCGGAGAATCTTGTTTACGATCAAAATACAGGAGCTTTATTAACCAATCGCACTTGGAATTATAAGCCACCGGGAATGAAAGATATTCCCGCAGATATGCGGATATATTTTCGAAGGAACGCTGGAAATGAGTTTGGTGTACTTCAATCTAAAGGTATCGTAGAAATAAGGAAATTAGTTGAACTTCGTTTTGGTTATCATTGATATCATTTATAACTACACTTACATACTAAAATATGTTATACTTATAGCAAACATATATAAAGGCTTACATAATTTAGTACCTATGCAAATTTTTTTTATTTTAGGTTTTCGATATTGAGCTAAACTACTAACTTATTACGTATTTTAATAAAAATATTTATGTTTCAAATTACAAAGAAAATGGGGAGACTGGAGTGAAACGTCCTACTTTCTTTTTGAAAAATGATATATTTCTTTTTTTTATATATTTATATGAATGTACATTGCATAACAAACCAAAAATATTCACTTCACGCTATTTTTTATTTCATCTACTACAAATCGCGATATTGCATGTTGAGTGGCAGAATTCAACGCTAAGCTTTGTCGTGTCAGAAATAAAAATAATTTTATCCCACGAGTGGGAATCGAACTCACAGCTATCGTGTTTCAATCAAATCAGATTCGAATTAAATGTATCTAAATCAAATTTCTAATCTACAAACAATTGGAAAGTCGAATACAACATATAGCTACAAGTACATATGAAACTGTGAAGGTAAAATACATTTTGGGCTTTGGGCACTCATCTCAAGGGATGCTGTGTTCCAACCAATTGATTCGTTTACCAGGGACCGGTGAGCCGGCGCTCTGCTTGGCTACTGTTATATTACACGCATTTCGAGAGGCAGTCCGTTCCGGGCGAATTGACGCTGGATATCCAGACCAGTGGGTCGAAATTGGTATGAATAATTATTAATGATTTTACTTTACTTTTATGAGAAAAAATTATAATAATAAAGAGGGAAAAAAACTTTGAAATACTTTTCTTAGCTTACCCGGTTGTACAAAGACGAGTATTCATAAGAATAACAGATATATAAAAAATTAAAATTAAATTAAATTAGCTTCACGCTGTATCCCGCACACAGCAGGGTAGGCAGAGGGAACCTAGTGTTAAGACACTCCGTTCCCCACTTTCTGCCGAATTCTGGAGGCATTGCGTGTTGAGTGGCAGAACTCAACGCCGCGCTTAACCTCGACACCAGAGCGAAGAAATGGAAATATAAATTTAAGTAAATATTTCATCTCCTCGAGTGGGGATCGAACCCACAACCAGTCGGTTTTGCAGTCACACCTCGTGCCGCTGCGCCACGACCGGCCTCAACTAACAGATATATGTTTAACTCTTTTTAGGTATACCATGTACAGTGGAAAATATATTTATGGCTTTGGATCACAAGATTGAACATTTTGTATTAAAATAGGATATTTTAATTATTAAAGTTTACTTATTGGCCTTGCCTTATCTTATTAAATTACCTTCCCACTGTATCCCGCAAATAGCAGGGCAGAGGGAAGCATGTGTTAAATTATAAAATTCTCTGTTTTCTGCTCAATTTTTTTAATTTTCGAGATCTTGCCGTGTTGATTGGTGGATCCAAAGGGAGCAAATAAAAATATTAAATATGTCGCGTTTACACTCGCTCGTCTCTGCCCTGCGCCACGATGACCTCAAAAAAAAATTAAAACTTAGAAAGCAATCATGAAAATATATTTCAAAGTAAATATAAACACAAATTTAAATATATATAAAGCCTAGTGTGTACATATCCTAAAAATAGTAATAACCGCTTGTAATGACCGAAATATATAATTATTACAGCCATCATCGTTATAAGTACGTGTGGCCTAATAGCTAGACGTACTCGTATTTAGTACGCGGAGATGTTCTGAACGACAAAGTTTTTGACGAAAAAATCATATTAAAAAAACATTTTATGTTCATTTATTTGAAATTATATTAATAGTTACTAGTTAACTATTAATAAGTGAGACTATTATATTAATGTTATATAAAAAAGGGTAGTGATTGCAAAATTATATAGAAAATGTCCAAAATAGTTTTCAAAATAAATGGAATCCAGTATGAAGGTAAGTGGATGAGTGAGATAAGTACTACTTTATTTTAATAAAACCATAGGGTGACATTTTCGATTTCTATTAAAATTTTCAAAAAATATTATTAGGGGCATTTAATAAAGCAATAGAACCAGAAACAATGATATTTACAAATTTTGTCTGTTTGTTGGTTTTTCTGTTTGTCGACGTTTTTCTACAGAAACGTCTTAACCAATTAAAGGAGCGAAGACGAGAGCGCGGTGCGGGCGCTGTAAAATCGATTTAATTCTTTTAATTTATTTTTTAGTGTCATGTTCGTGTATGAATGGTGTAGTGATTAAATAACTGACTTATTATAAGAGATTAGAATTTGATCAAAATACATTTATTTATTTGAAGATAAAAATTAAAATGACATATAATATCTTATAATAGCATATAATATATTTATATAAATGAGAATGTATTTTTTTGTTTAATAGCTTCTAATAGTTATTACAGAGCATGCAAGATAAGAACATTTTAGAAAGTTGTTTAGTTCTATTAGAATTATAAAAGCTACCAACATTCTTATAGTTAGTAAAATATTTTTTCAAATTAAAAAAATATCTATGTTTTCGATACATGCTATTCTATACTCTTTTTAAAATACAATTACCCACTTTTACAATTTATATTTAGATACGTTCCATTTCTCGATATCAAATATATACTAATACAAAATTATTATTAATTATATTTTATTAAATAATTATTATGTATATTACAATTATCATCATAAATTATTATTGTTAATTAAATCTTATCATATTGAAGTATAAGACAGAATATAATTATATTAAATAGCGGGTGCTATATTGCGAGGTATTATATTATCTGTTACACGATACTGGTAAGAATAAATGAAAAAAATAGATATATATAAAATAGATATACGGGATACCTTTGTATGCAAAGTTTAAAACTGTTCATTATGACAGAATATTATATAAGAATTACATACTCTTTTTATTCTTTCACAATAATACATATATTTTTTAGATGTCCCTCTGTACTACGATGGCGGCTCTATTCTAGTTAGTTTGCACATTTTCCTTTGAAAATTAGTTATTGTGGCATATCTCTAAGAGTTGCACATGGTATCGTAAACTTTTTTCTATTTATTGATGTCTTTTATAAAATTGTAGTACATCACTTTGCTCTATTGCCAATAATTTCCACAGCGTACGCGATATAAGATTTTTTTGGTATTTTTTTACACGTTAATCGTCTAATTGTAAAAGAATTTTTCAAATCGGTCCCGTAGTTTCGGGGTTTATTCAACTCAAATAAAGAAACAAAAATCTAATCGATTGTCTTCATAATTTAAGTGATATCGATGCAATTCCTTCCTCCTAATATTTTCTTTCTGTTATAAAGTATTTAATTGAATGTCGTTATAGCTGACGGAAAGTACGGACCAGATGTATCATTGAACGAATTTATAAGAACGGTGGCAGATCTACGCGGAACTAAGGCTATGTGTCAAGAAGGTGGATGCGGCGCATGCATAGTTTCAATTCAAGCCGCCTTACCGCCTACCAATGAGCTCAGAACTTTTTCTGTTAACTCGGTAAGTATTATGATAGTTTTAAGACACTCCATTCTCCATTTTCCATCAAATTTTTGGGGAATTGCGTTGAATGGTGGAACTCAATGTTACGATTTGTCGCAGATTATCGCAGTCATGCACTTGTACCCCTACACCACGACGACCTCGAATATATTCTTTTTTACAATACGCGTCTTACGACGTTTAGTACATTAAATTTTGTTCATTTCCCCGGACAGGTTTTTTTTATGGAAAAGGACAAGGCAAACGAGCGTGCGGGTTACCTGATCTTAAGTGATCACCGCCGTCCACGACCTCGTGTAACACCAGAGGAGCTACAGGCGCGTTGTCGGCCTTTAAGTGGTTGGGCCCCGGAGTCCGGCATTACCTGATGCGAAACGCAGTGGCAAAAAGCCACTACTTAACGCCGGTTTTAAATGCCGGGGGTGGTAATGATCCGGTCGAGTCTGCCCATGCGTGTTGCCATTGCTGGCGACGTGACTCTACCACATGTACTTTAGTCGCCTCTTACGACACCAACAGTACCAGGATGATCCTATTCTAGGTCGGGATCACACGGCACAAAGGTAGACAAAGTGCAACGAAGAGTTATCTCACTTAGTACACAGTATCTCAAAAGACGTACAGTACGATCGACGAGTCTGACGGCTGTTAACCTAGCCGAAAATGGCTGCGCAGATTTGATTTAAGGATTTCACTTACTTTTAAATATTTTTTATTATTTTTTTTCCGAATGAACAATGCGCATAAGTTTACGAAATCTAACTTTAGGGCTACTACGACTTGTTAACCGTAATATAAATCGGAGAACGAAGTGTCATATTAGTAAACTCTCTATGCTATCATGATACATACTAGTACTACATGGATGAACCATGTGATCTGACTATGTAAAAAATAGTAACTAGTGTCTATATTTTGTTAACATTATTACTTTTATAAAACCGTAGGAAAATTCATTATTAAATAAAAATTGACAAACAAACATTAAAAATACACAGACTCCTTTTATTGAAGTCGGTTAAAAGTTATATAAATACAACAAAGATAATAAATACAGATTTATACTAAAATTGTTATAATATTGTTGTGAGGCCGGTCGTGGCGCAGCGGCACGAGGTGCGACTGCAAAACCGACTGGTTGTGGGTTCGATCCCCACTCGAGGAGATGAAATATTTATTTAAATTTATATTTCCATTTCTTCGCTCTGGTGTCGAGGTTAAGCGCGGCGTTGAGTTCTGCCACTCAACACGCAATGCCTCCAGAATTCGGCAGAAAGTGGGGAACAGAGTGTCTTAACTCTAGGTTCCCTCTGCCTACCCTGCTGAGTGCGGGATACAACGTGAAGCTAATTTAATTTAATTTGTTATAACACACAAGCCTGAAAATTGTCATAATTGCTTCCTGCAATGTAATTTTCTAAAGCATTACAGCTTAACTATAATTTAGCATATAATGAATAATCATTTTATATGTGTTTTTGTTTATACATTTGGCATTTTTCTTATGAAAAATACAACAGAGAATATACAATGTAGAACGTACGGCAGATTGCTTGGAAGGTTACAAAACAGTGCAAGTTCAAATCCAAAGTTTTCCAAAAAAGTTTTTATTGTGAAGGTTTTCCAATTTTTATGAAATTTGTCAGTAATTTATAATTATTTACTTTACAGTGTCTCGTATCAATTTTCTCATGTCAAGGTTGGGAGATAACGACTGTAGAAGGAATTGGAAATAGGACAATAGGCTATCACGATATACAAAGCAGATTGGCCAAATTTAATGGCACCCAGTGTGGATATTGTACGCCAGGGTGGGTTATGAATATGTACAGGTAATTTAATTTCAAGTAAAACAGTTTTCATTATATTTTTTATATTTATTTAGTATATAAGTAAGTCAAAGTTTACAAACATATTTAAGGTGGATGGCGAGAGTTCTTCAGTGGTACGGAAGTAAAACAAGCGTTTAAAATTATGTTAATTTTCCAAAGGTTTACAAATTTGTAAACATCGTACAATTGATACACGCTATTTTATACTCTTTTTTAAATATTTAAACACGTTTATTTTTAAACACGTTCTATTGCTCAATACCAAATAATAATACTTAAAAATAATAAAAGTATAGTGCTACACAAAATTATCATTAATTATAAAATGTTTTATTGAATAATTATTATGTATGATAAGTTATTATTGTTAATTAAATCATATCGTATTGAAGTACAAACATATTAAATAGCGGGTGGTATAATGTGAGGTATTACATTATCTATTACAATTGTGTGTTAAGTGTGGGAACTTAAAGTCACGCTGTGTCTTGTTACTTGACAGGGAAATGAAAATAATTTATTCCTCCAAATGGGATCCAAACCCAGATGTTGAAACGCTCAGCAGCAGCATAAAACCCGTCAGGTGCTGTGCCACTGCGTCACGACGGTTAAATAGCAATAGATAAAAATATTGTAAGTTTTACCTGTGATTTACTTACTATTCGATTACAAATTATAACATTTATTACATACTTGTTATTTATAAATGCAATTTTTAAAATGTTTGCAGTTTATATACTTCGAAAAACCAAAATTTAAATATGGAAGAGATTGAAAATTCATTCGCCAGTAATATATGCAGATGTACAGGCTACAGACCTATAGCTGAGGCATTTAAAAGCCTTGCCACTGACGCTGATGAGGGTTTGCTAAATAAACTTAAAGACATAGAAGACTTAGGATTCTTTAAAACTTGCAGCCTTAAATGTAAACAAGAATGCAAACATAAAAGACAAGAAGGAATGACTAGTAATATAGATATAAGAAACGATTGGTGTATTTTGGAAAAAGATACGAACCAAATGATTGCTGTAGAAGGAAACCAACATAAATGGTTTAAAGTGTATACCTTAGAGGACGTGTTTAAAGCTATAGCTCAATGTTCTGAGTATAAACTAGTGGCTGGTAATACAGGACAAGGTACGTGCATAACAATACAAATATTACAAAAGAACAACTTAAGTCAAGTCAGGAGAAAAATATTGCTACTAAATCCTTATAATAAAAATATTATTGTTTTATCTTATATTGCAAATATATCTTGAATCGGTCGTATTGATATTGAATATATTATAATATTGTTATCAATTTTAGGGGTTTATCATATAACAGGATATCCGAAAAATGTAATAGATATTTTCAATGTTAATGATATTAAAGGATATATAATAGATGTCAACTTGATAGTGGGAGCGGGGATGCCGTTATCGGAGTTGATGGAAGTATTTCTTAAATTATCCTCAGAAAACGAAGATTTTAGGTATTTGAAAGAATTTTATAATCACTTGGATCTCGTAGCACATATTCCAGTTAGAAATGTAAGTATATATGGTTAGAGCTCTATTTGCGGCTTCGCCTTAAATGTCTTGAACATTTTATTAATTTTGACCGCAGGTACAATGGGTTACATCGACATATAATATAACCTATAAATGTCTACAATAAAAAACAATCAATTCCTACTAGTAGATCTTGAGAGCTAGCGTGTTCAACTAAACTCTTTAGTGTTTTGATGTTAATATAGATATAGTTAGACCAAAAGTTTAGCAGTAGATCAAAATATGTAATGGAGGTAGAAACTGACATTTGTACGCGTCAATATAATGTAGTGTGCACTATCTGCTTCTACCTGCGATTCAATATGACCAACGGCTAATAACTGGTGTTATCCTGTCCCTTCTTTTCTTCTTACATTTAAACATCGGAACAAGAACATCGTCAACTATGTGAAATTAAGATATCTTAATTTCACATAGTGTGGGAATTTAAGCCCCTATGTAAGAGCTAAAATTCATTGAATTAATCCTTTACTGATTTTCATGGTATAAATTTTATTTATATTATCAATAATAATTATTCTTTAAATAAAATAATATTATTTATTTATTTCAGATTGGCACAGTTGGTGGAAATTTATACCTGAAGTATACAAATAATGAGTTTCCGTCTGACCTTTTCCTACTTTTTGAAACTGTTGGAGCTATGATAACTATCGGTAAAGTTTGAACAAGAAATTAAGCTTTAAATTACATTTTCAGCCTATTATAGTTATTTATTGTATTTATAGGTATACTTACGTGAATACCAAGGCAGTATTAAAACCAATGTTATTAGCTCTGTTCCGTACATAGCAGGGTAGGCAGAGGCAACCTGGGAACCTAGTGCTATGACACTTCGTTCCCATTAAGACACTTCCGCTCCCCGCTTTGCCTCATTACCAGAGCACAGAAATGAAAATATTAAATATTTCATTGTCTTTGAGTGAGAATCGTACCCACTACCTGTCGCGCTTACAATCACACAATTGTGCCCCTACACCACGACTGGGCTCTATGGCTTTTCTGATGACACATTTTTGTGCGTTACATTAAAGAGAGTTTATTTTCCTTGTTAACACAAGACACTGCTTTCTCCGCTTTCAGACAGAATTGGTGACACTACTTGAGTGGACACAACGCCGCGCCGCTCTTTGTGTTACCAGGGCAGGGAAATAAAATAATTCATTTCATTTCATTCAACTGGTAATCCAACCCACAACCAACACTTACAACTATCCCACTGTGTCAAGGTAGCCTCAATGACATTTTTACGCTACGTATTTGTTATCAAAATAAAATCAATGTAATTTTTACCGATTTTAAACATGTTAGGTAAGAATTAAATATGTATAATATCCTTCAAACGTTAAAAGATTCGTAAGTCCCACGCACTATTCCTGATTATTTACGTTGCTGAATGTTATACCATTTCATAATTTTTAAATATAACAAATTGTTAATTTGTATTTGCCAATGAGGTAAATATACATATTTTCATTCGTTCCTTTTATTAGTGTTTACGTAGAAAAATAAATTATTATATAATAGATATTTTCTATAATTTTTTATAATCAGATATCGATATAATAGGTCTGGACTGTAAACGTGATGGTTGTTAATTCAATCCTCACTTAGAGCAATAAATCAGAGCACTTCCGGTAAGACAAAACTCAGCACTGAGTACCGCTACTCAACACGCGATGTCTCGAATGCAAGCGGAAAGCGGAA
The DNA here is from genome assembly GCA_013403705.1 of Heliconius hermathena. NCBI lineage: Eukaryota > Metazoa > Arthropoda > Insecta > Lepidoptera > Nymphalidae > Heliconius > Heliconius hermathena. The sequence goes on along the minus strand of JAAIXJ010000454.1, from coordinate 197,974 downwards.
TATTTTGACGCAAAATTTTCTGGGCATTTTTTCATGATCACTATTTATACAGATGCTATCACTGATATTTTTAAATATATATATATATATATATATATATATATATATATATATATGATTTCAGCTACGGCGCCCAAGAAACGCGAGACTATAAATTTAGTAGATTTTTTAAAATTTGATATGAAAAACAAAATTATTATGAATATAAGTTTACCACCCTTATCACGTTGTTGTATGGTCAAAACGTATAAGGTTAGTATAATATACTTCTAAGTAATAGATCAATTTAGAATATTTATCTATGTTTTTATTTTGATATAAAAAAATCAGTGTTGTTCAATCAATTATGTTTTTATTTTGATATAAAAAAATAATAATTTACAGATAATGCCTAGATCACAGAACGCCCATGCAATTGTTAACGCAGGGTTTCTTTTTAAGTTTCAACAGAATGAGCAAGTACTAGAAAAAATATCAATAGTTTATGGCAATATAAATCCAACATTTATACATGCAACAAAAACTGAAGAAGCGTTGATTAACAAGGACCCTTTCTTAGATGATACATTACAATTAGCACTCATGACTCTATCGTCAGAAATTAATCCTGAAGAAGCATTACCTGAACCATCCCCTGAATATAGAAAAATATTAGCTTTGGCTCTGTATTACAAGGTGAATTTACATTATAATATCAGCAAATGAATATAAGATAAATAAAAATGTAAAATTATTATTTATCATATATTCATTTGTTGATATTTTACTCTTTTCAAATTGGTCTAAACTAATCCATTTAAATATAATGATAAAATATTGTAAGAATGTATAAAATTTCAGTCTATTTTAAATTTATGTCCTGATGATAAATTAAACAAAAAATATCGATCTGGGGGAGAGATTATTAAGCGTCGCATATCAAAAGGCCTCCAAAAGTATGATACAGATGAAAATATTTGGCCATTAAATAAGCCTATTCCAAAACTAGAGGCGTTAGCGCAATGTAGTGGCGAAGCCACTTTTGCAAATGACTTACCAGCACAAATAGATGAGGTTTTCGGTGCTTTTGTCACTGCTGACGTAAACGCTGGTAGTATTTTTAACGGATTTGATACTACAGATGCTATGGTAAGCTTTTTATGTTTAGTTGTTGTTAGTTAATTATTTTCATTTTCTTCTTTCTTCGTTTTTTTAAAGGATCATAATATTAAAATTAAGTATATTAAGAGTTCCGAAATATTATTTTTATTACAGAGAATACCTGGTGTCATCGCCTTTTACTCCGCCAAAGATATACCTGGCGCTAACAACTTCACACCAATTAATATTCCAATTATTTCTTCAGTAGAAGAAATTTTATGTTCTAGTGAAGTAAAATTTTATGGGCAACCTGTAGGTATAATTGTAGCAAACAAAGAAAAGGTGGCAAATAATGCTGCTAAGCTTGTTAAAATAAATTATAAATCGATCTCAAAGAAATTACCTTTGTTAAATATACAAGATGTTTTTTCATCATCAGAAAATCAAAGAATAAGTACCGATAAAATAATAGAACCTACAGAATCCGGAAACGATGTAAAAATGGTAATAAAAGCTGATATATCATATGACACACAGTATCACTATTACATGGAGCCACAAACTTGTGTAGTGAAACCAACTGAAGATGGATTTGATGTTTATGCTTCAACTCAATGGATTGACTTAACCAATGTTGCTATTGCTGAGTGTTTAAATATTCCTGTAAATAGGTAATTTACAATAATAGTATCTCGAGTGATCAAAAAAATTACATGTGTAATAATTCAAATTCGCTAGTGTTTTTTAAATTCTAATCAGGGATATATTTTATTTGAAAGTATTTTCTAATTTAGTTAAACAAAATGCATCATTGTACTGCATTAATCAGTCAATAAAGCCTTCAAAAAATCTGTAATTAAGTTATTATACTTAAATTATGTTATTTTTAAAAATAATTCATATATAGATTGTTTCAGCGTAAACGTAATCGTCCGTAGAGTTGGAGGTGGATATGGAGGAAAAATAAGTAGGTCAACGCAAATTGCTTGCGCTGCAGCAATAGTATCATATTTACAAGGAAAACCCTGTAGGTTTGTACTATCTTTACAAACCAATATGAAAATTGTCGGAAAAAGAGCTCCAACATATTGTAATTTAGAAGTATGTCGTATTATTATATATACAAGTGTGATTTTTGAAGAAGCTTTTTTTTAATAACCGCTTTTAAAGAAAATATTTATTTAATTCATAAAAAAAGTTTTCTACTGTGCATGGTATTTTCACATCTCTATCTGGGTACAATAATTATTTTAAAAGAAAATAGAGTATTTTGTGTTAACGACCTTGGTATAGGAAAATGAATGTATTTACAAAGTTAATTCAAACACTTTTGTAGTTGCATTTCCTTTAGTTACGACATCATTATATCAACTTAATAGTTTTCGAAAAATAATATATACCTCTTTTTTCAACTTTTCATTTTATCCTGCATCTAGTAGGCAATCTAATTCTAAGATACTCCGTTGCCTGCTTTTCGCCTAAATTCATAACACAGGCATGTTGAGTGGTGAGACATATCAATCATGTTCACAATCTAGTTCTGTCCTATTATTATTAGTTTTTAAATATTGATATATAGATACTAATTAGTACCAAGAAATCTTTATTGGACAAGTTCAATTAAAGTAACGATAGTTTTATTAACTTTAAAGTTTGGTGTAAACAATGAGGGTGAAATTCAGTATCTGAAAAACAAATATTATCAAGACAATGGTTGCTCTAAGAACGAGAATACCACATTGATGACATTAGGTCATATGCACAATTGTTATAATTCAAAACGATGGCATGTAGAAGCTTACAGTGTTCTAACCGATACTCCGTCAACGACTTGGTGCAGGGCTCCAGGTAACGTTAATTCATATAAAATAGAAAAGAAGTTAGTTGATTAGTTTTTATAAAATATTTCGGACAAACTCCTGCATAAGAAGGGTGGTGCGGTGATAAAAAAATTAATCAATAAAAATTAAAAATTAAATTAGCTTCACGCTGTATCCCGCACACAGCAGGGTAGGCAGAGGGAACCTAGTGTTAAGACACTCCGTTCCCCACTTTCTGCCGAATTCTGGAGGCATTGCGTGTTGAGTGGCAGAACTCAACGCCGCGCTTAACCTCGACACCAGAGCGAAGAAATGGAAATATAAATTTAAGTAAATATTTCATCTCCTCGAGTGGGGATCGAACCCACAACCGGTCGGTTTTGCAGTCACACCTCGTGCCGCTGCGCCACGACCGGCCTCTTAAATTTTTAATCAATAAAGTTAATCAATATTAAAAATTTTAGCTTCCTGTGAAGGCATTGCAATGACTGAATATATAATGGAAAGAATAGCACACGATATAGGTAAAAATCCCTTAGAAGTGCGTTTACAAAATATGATAAAGGAAAATAATCCGATCCCAGAATTAATAGACGAATTAAAAAATAATTCTGACTATGATAAAAGACAACAATATATCGAAGATTTTAATAAAAACAATCATTGGAGAAAACGAGCTATGAAAATATTACCAATGACTTACGATCTATTTTATTTAGGTCCCTATAATTGTATAGTTTCAATTTATCAGGCTGATGGTACGGTCTCTATAACTCATGGTGGTACAGAAATGGGGCAAGGAATCAATACAAAAGTAGCACAAGTCTGTGCTTATGTTTTAGGAATTTCAATGGAAAAAATTATCGTCAAACCCAGTTCTAGTCTCACATCACCAAATTCTATGGCCACAGGTGGTAGTGTTGGAAGCGAGTGTGTTGCATATGCCACTGTAAAAGCTTGTGAAATTTTAAATGATAGGTTAAATCCAGTGAAAGTAGAACTAAATAATGCTAATTGGGAAGAAATTATCAAAAAAGCTTATCAATTAGGAATTGATTTACAAGCATCATATATGTTTTCTTTGAATGAACCTGTAAAACCATATCTTATATATGGTGTAGTTATAATGGAAGTAGAAGTTGATATTCTCACAGGCAATTATGATATAATTAGAGTCGATTTACTGGAAGATACTGGTCGGAGTTTGAATCCTGAAATTGATGTTGCTCAGGTAAACAAAATATATTTATTTATAATATATTCCAACTAAATATTTTAAACATTTTGAGGTCCATGTTCAGGGACTCATAACACTTCTTTACCATTTTTCTAGTAGATACTGAATAATATACACGAAAAAATGTGTTGAGATATCTGATTATTGCTATATACTGAAATTCATACAAATATAATTTTTTCCAGATAGAAGGAGCATTTGTAATGGGTCTAGGTTATTGGACATCAGAAAAAATTGTATATGACAAAATTACTGGAAAGCTATTGACAGATCGTACATGGACCTACAAGCCACCTGGAATAAAAGATATACCGGCAGATTTTAGAGTTTACTTTCGCAGAAATTCTGATAACAAATTTGGTGTTTTACAGTCTAAAGGTACGTATTTCATAGATTAAAAAATATAAAAAAAAATATATAACTGGTAACACCATTGTTTAACATTTTATGATAAAAGTGTATGAAATATATATAAAATTTTGTGAAAGTAACATTTTAAGATATTTTTGTATATTACTTACTGTGTAAACTTGTAGCAACGGGGGAACCAGCATTATGTCTAGCAGCAGTCATTACCCACGCTTTACGAGAAGCTGTAAGATTTGCCCGTTTGGACGCAGGATACGAAGATAAATGGATTAATATTGGTAAAATTTAGTGTTTTTTATCCGTTTTACTCATTAAATGGTGTACAATTACAACGAAAACGCATTACTACTTTTTTATGCATAAGTACTGAGATTTTTGAATACTATTATATTTTATTTCATTGGTTAGTATTTTGAATAAAAGCTATTCAGTTAATTAAAATGTTCGATTCATATCCATATCGAAAGAAATTAACATTATTTTACACAAAATTGACTTTAGGTTAAGTCTTAATTTATTCAGCTATTTTGCATACTCATTTTTATCAGCTTTACGCTGTATCCTGCATGTAGCAGAGTAGGAAGAGGCACCCTAGTGTTAAGACACTCCACTCACCACTTTCTACCCAATTCTATATTCTCATTTTACTTTTATATAATAGACAATAGAAAATTTGATAAATAATGTTATATGCAGACTCGAATGAAGTGGGTCGTATATAAAAATCAAGTAACCGCCTCTGCTCCGCTAAAGTCCCAAAGTTATCCCACACACACACGACAATATTCTTCTTAACTTATATTACTTAGTTGAAATGAAACTATATTATTATTTATTTTAACATTTCTTGTCATACAAAATGGTAATAAAAGATTAAATAAGACGAGAGGCCAGTCGTGGCGCAGCGGCACGAGGTGTGACTGTAAGACCGACTGGTTGTGGGTTCGATCCCCACTCGAGGAGATGAAATATTTACTTAAATTTATATTTCCATTTCTTTGCTCTGGTGTTGAGGTTAAGCGCGGCGTTGAGTTCTGCCACTCAACACGCAATGCCTCCAGAATTCGGCAGAAATTGGGGAACGGAGTGTCTTAACACTAAGTTCCCTCTGCCTACCCTGCTGTGTACGGGATACAGCGTGAAGCTGATTTAATTTTGATTTTTATAAGACTATCGTAACTCAGTATGACAGCGTCTGAAAGCGTTACTGAAAGATGGAAGGGGGCTGTGGAGCAACATACGAGTATACTTTTTATTCCGAAAACAATGTTTTTTGTGCACAACAAATATTGTATAATAGTGCTTTAAAAATATATATTTATCAACAGTCATATAACCAAGACGTTTCGAATGTCATTTTTTGGTCAAGAATCTCACCAGCGCGATTGCTATATAACATTCGCAGGCAAACTAATGCCTTGGGTTCATTCAAATGACGATAACTTTTTTTTAATGGACAGATTTTGATGAACTAAACTTTAGTAGTTAAGTTGAGTTAAAACAAAGTAATTGGTGAAACTTTTAAGTAAATCGGTTTAGCACTTTCAAAGAAAAATGTGACCATACAAGTCGACAGGCAGACAGACAGACAAGAAATGAATTTTTTTTTTGCTTTCTATTATTCTTTTTAAGTGTCCCTCTATCCATTTCAGTCAAAATTACTAAATGTACAGACAAAATATTTTTACTGTCTTATTATATATAGGGATGATTTTTTTTGCGAACAAAATAACATAAAATTTCCAAAAATTAAATTATGATTTATTAATGTACGGGAGCCAATGCCAATGCTAAATCGGTATTTACTTGAGCGTCTTAAAGATCTATTGGGTTGCGAAGTTTAGATGATAACAAGAAAAAAATGTCATATAATACATATCTTTTGATCGGTGGGGTAAAAGCTTTTATATAATAATCTGACGTGCAAAAACAATTTCGTCACTCTTAAATACTCAAGAATATGATATATATGGTTCATCTTCATGCCCTAGACGTGCTATCTCATAATCTGACTAATATTTGAATTGATTTGCCTTATATGAGAATGTATTTTTTTAAATCATTGATCGTAATCAATAAAAAAGCTCAAGAAATTACATATAAATAAAAGAGTGTGTACTTGAAGTTGTATTTATAAGTAGTATAGTTAAATAAGCAAAAAACAGTATAAGCAGAGGGAACCAGGGAACCTAGTGTTAAGACGCCCCGTTTCCATTAAGACTTCACTTTCACTTTCGTTCCCTAATCTCCACCTAATTCTGGAGGCATTGAGCGTGTTGAAAGCCTTCAACGCCGCGTTTAGCCTCATTACCAGAGTGAGAAAATAAATATTTCATTTTCTCAAGTGGGAATCGAAACCACAACCTGTCGTGTTTACAGTCGCACGCTGGCCCTGTGCCGAGACTGGATTCATATATATGTAATTCGTTGATAAAAAACCAGCCTCACGCTTTTTATTATATTTTTTTTAGGAAATAAAAATAATTTATTCCCCAGAAATGAGAATCGAACTTATAACCATCATGTTTACATAAAGACAAGTGCCGCTGTGCCACAACAGCCTCAGTAAATTAAAATATATAGTTCCGTTTTTCAAATCAAATTTATAAATAACTTTTTATTTCAGATAATCCTTGCACCACGGAAAACGTATTCATGGCTGTTGATCACAAACTGGAGCATTTCAAACTAAAATAAATGACAACTTTACAATATGCATAATTTTGTATAGCAAAATGTATACAAGCTCATTTTATCATATTATATTTATTCAATATACTGTTGTAATGTTTGATGTATGTATCTAATTTACTAAAATCTGTGCTTTGATCTATTAATAAAAGAAGTGAAGAATGAAGTGTCTCTATCTAATTTCAAAATAATCGTGCTTTTTAAGTGGATATAGGTATTTAAAAGATACTAAAAAAATTTTTTGTTTGTCTTTCTGTTTGTCCGGGCTAATCTCCGGAACAGCTGAACCGATTTTTATGGAAATTTCACTGAAAAAAAGACTTAGTTGTAGAACAACACAATTAAAAATGTACCTCTCAAAATCGTGAATGTCAAATATCTTACTGATAACCGCCAATTAAAAATGGTTTCATATATTTATTAATCAAATCAAAAAATCATATTTATCAATACTTACATTTGTATGAATATTTCCCCAGCAGTCACTAGTAATCTCTTTATAAGCTTTAAACATTATTATTAGGAAAATTAGTGAACATAATATATAATGATCTACAGTGTAAAGTCTTACAATGAAATCCTTAATAAGACCCTTTGTTCTACTTGGTAAGATAAAACAAAACAAGACACAAGTTTTGTTATCTATAAATTATAAAATCATAAAATTTTAGAGTTCCGTATCTCAAAAGTATTATCTATAAATTATAAAATCATAAAATTGATGAATTCCGTATCTCAAAAGTAAAAACAGTAAAATTATATGATCACTTTGTTGTCCTTCTGTCCGTCTGCCAAGAGCATTTATCACGAGATCACGTGGAGGTATCGATCTGAAGTTAAAAACAAATATTCAGATCTACGGTCCCTTGGAGCACAAATCAAGTCAACGCAATCAAAAAATACGAGCATTTATGCATTGTTTTTGCTACATCTTATATTATATTAAATACACCACGGAACCACAACCCATAAAGTATTTCCCGTGGACCACTAATTATAAAATTTGTCAAGAAGTGAGAACTTATAATACAAACAGAGGGGAAAATCCGAAAAGTGAAAAACCATAGGTATTTCATAGAAAAATATTACAAACTTATAAATGTAGTTTATTTCATTCAGAATGAGTACATTCGTTCGCAAAGTTAAGTTTGTCAATTATCATAAGTTGTACTTTCCAGAGGTTGAAAAGGTTGAAAATCCTGAAATTGATAAGGGATCCTCGGTCGGCGAATCTGACACCTACTTAATCGGTTTTTTTATTATAGGGTAAAATTACTAGATATTTATTATAGGGTTAAATACCATTACTTTAAGCGATAAGGCCGCCTTACTCTACTTTTCGATTATTTTTAATGTTGTATGTCGTTATTTTTATTGTGCAACAAAGAATATTTATTATTATTATACCTACAATAGAATCTTAAATTACTTTCCTTGTTTTTTATACATTAATAAATAATATTTTTTCTTGCATCAAGTAAGATATCAAGTTTATGAGAACCAACACGTGGTAATCGGTTACCCATCGATTGCTCGATGCACTATAATAAGAATAAATGCTTTTAAAGATTTTGTTTTTATAAAATAATTTATGTTGAGCCCGTATTAGATAATGGTTTTTAAATTTTCTGTAGAAAATAAAAACCTTCAAATATTGAATATACAGTGAAATCACTGTATAGTTGGTAGTATTAAAGATACAAAAAGTTTAAATTTAAATATTCCATATAAACGGATAGTTGTTTTAAATTTATTAGTTCTTAAGGAAAACGATCTAGGTGAATTTACTTTTATTTTTGACTATTCAACATTCTAGAGGACCCTTTGAAGCGTATTATAATAATACGCGTTGCCATAGCAACGTGTATGTCACTTTGTAAAAACAAAAGTGTTGTCATATCTATGGTAGTGTATGTTATACTTATTTTATTAATTTATTTTTTTTGTTTTTATTTTATTAATTTGTCTTGTGTTAGTATTCTGTTAATACTTTTAAATTGAGTAATATAGTTTGTTGAATTCTTTCAATTTGCATATGAAATAATATTATTAACAAAGTTATTATAATAATATTATATTTTGATCTTTTACTTATTTACTTTGATAGATCAAAATCAGAGAGTACCAAGCGCATGAAAATTGCTACCACATGTGGAGTCATATTTGGAATACTTTTTGGAAGGATTTATTTCCTATAAATTCCTTGCTTCAGTTGACTCTTCAGATTTCTTAAAAAAATACATAACACAAGAGCAACCAGGTCACAAGTTTAATTCTAATTAGAAAATTGTATTGTAATTCGCCTTAATATAACATTTAGCTAATAGAATAAAAAAAGTGCAAAAATAATATAAAAAATATCCAATTTATTCGCTTTTCCTTTCCTTTACCCAATAATTTAGCTGCATATTTATATTCAAATAGTAAATCGAAAATTGTCCAAAATATCATAACTAAAGATTATTTCTAAATACACCCACGTCCAGTACTTATCGTTTATCAAAATAATAATATCAAAGATCTATCAACTGCTTGAAATTCAGCTTTGATTCAATCCTTTGAGATCCTCCAAATGTTTTCACGTTGGATTGTCTAGTTAATTCAGTACAAATATATTTTAACATACGTCAATCTATGTCTGTTTTGAATTATTATTATGGTTATATATGAGTCTAAGTGATGCTTTTGTATAGCAGATTTTTTGATTTACAGCCGTGGCTGTCGGTTCGATTTCCACTTTGGACATTGTTTATAATTAAAATATTTAGTTTTCTTCTATCTGTTTAAAAGATATAAGATGTTTAAAGCATATAAATTATAAGTGAATGGCCTCTGACAACAAAAATAGAATATTATAGGACAAATAATCCATTTGGGATCTGTTTTATAGCTTCACGTTGTATCCGCCTAATTTTCGAGACATTACGTATTAAGTGGCGGAAATTAACGCCGCACTTTGTCTCGTTACCAGAGTTAGGAAGTGAAACATAATTCTTTCCCCCGTGTGGAAATTGAACCCTACAACCGTTGCTTTTACTGTCAGACCATGGCACGACGGCCTCAAGAATATCTTATCACAATAAATAGAAAAAACGAACGGCGAAAAGTATCTCTATTAACTAACTTTTTAGGAAATGCCTCCATTAAAAAAAAACAGACATATGTCCAATGTGGCAAAAGGGTCCCTTCGTACTTGACTTCGAGGTTTATTTTTTACACTGCTCTTTATATATTGTGAAGGAAGTTGGGAATTGTTAATTTGAAGAGGTACACAAATAGATTTTAAATTAATTAAGTCGTTCAATCAAATATCCTTAAGAATTTTTTTTTATTTTCTTCTCAATTATTCTAACGTTTAATGTATGAGAAGTATATACTCCTAAGAACTAGTTTCGTATATTTCAATTACCAAAATAACTATAAGAAACACTACATATCTTAAGATTTCTCTGACACGCAAGGGAATAAAAAATTGTTTTATATTATTTAGAAAAAACCCTTAACTATTAAAACTGATATTAAACATATCGAATATCGAAAACAAAGCTTTTAAAAGTAAATATTTAATTATCACATTATCTTTTGAACCTGTAATCTTCACAAAAGATCAGACAAGTTGTTATTGCGCTACGACGGTGTTAATATTAATTATTTAGTTATTTAGTGAAACAATGCCGCGTTTGATTCATCCATCTACTTCGTGCTCTCGATCTTGTACGACGTTGACAAATTAAAATGTGCTTTCAAAAGAAATAAGTTTTCATAACATATACCTACATATAAACAAAAATTGTATGTCTGTCTGTGATTTCAAAATAACCGTATTTTTTCAAGTGAATATAGTTATTTACAAAACACGATCAAACAATTTTAAACTTTTTGTCGGTCTTCTTTCTCTTCTTTCTTTCTATCTTTAATCTTTCTCTCTGTTTGTCCAGGCTAATCTCCGGAACAGCTAAACCGATTTTTTTGTGACTTTTACTGAAAGATAGAGGAGCCTGTGGAGCAACAAGTAGGCTACTAATTAATATTTTGGACGAACAACATCAAATAAAATCTCAAAACATTTAAATTCCATTTTTTATGAATTGTAATTTTAAAGTTAAATTACTTATTCAAAACTCATTAAAATAATCTGACCGATAACTAAAACCACACCATTTTGTTTTTTAGTAAGCGGAAAACAAAAGAAGTAGAAGAGAAAATCTCGAATCTTTTGACTTTTATGAATTATCTATGAAATAAAGTTATATGACTTTTTATATGTTTATTTACGTTATTAATAGATTTTATTAAACCCGTGGGTTGATAGTAGGTTCACTTTGCTTATTACGATGCGAGACAATGTGAATATATGAATTTACAATAGCTTGTGCCAAGGAACTCCCTTCCTCTCTCCTTCCGTAACACAATATACTATATTAAAAATTATACATATAATTTTTTTCAGATATTTTCTGTAAAGAAAACCAGGTACATAATACGATACTTCTTTTGTTTTAGCTACACTGCGTTATCCGTATATAGCAGAGTAGACAGACGGAGCCTACAATTAACACACTCCGTTCCCCACATTTTGAGTAGCGAAACTCAACACCACACTTTGTCTCGTTACCAGAGTTGAAAATATAAAATACTTCATAACCCCGACCGGAAAAGGAACCCATAACCCACGTAACTCACAGTCATATGCTTGTGTCACAGCGCCACGACAAACTATGATTATTTTTTTATACAAACAACAAGAAACAAACGAAGGAGGCGTATACTTAAGCAGAGTTTAAAACGCTATTGGAATACATTTCGTGTGAAATATTCAAAGCACCGCCTCATTCGACAGTTTGATTGTGTCTAATAAAAAAACCATTTCTTCACTCTTTATGAGGAAAAATTGTTATTATTCTATTTCCAATATTTATATAGAGTATTTTTTTTTGTTATGAAAAACGTCTACATGATATCAGTATCAGCTATAGAATAATACTATTTTACACTATTTTATATTATAATTTTATTCAGTATTGCTAGACGTCCTAATTTTGAAGAGACGTCCAGATTTTTAGTTTGGAAGCTTTATTTAAAATTCAAAGAAATGGATAAATATGAAATTATATCATCATTATTTGATTTTTTTTGTTCCGCTTGTTTTATACTTAAAATATTTAGAAATCTCGAATTTGGAGATAAGTGACAAAAGGAATGTCGTCTTAACACTAGGTTCCCGTTCTGCCTATCCTGCCACTTCTAATTTCCAATTTTATATTCAACTCGAAGGTGTGTTTCTACCTCCCGGAAAACATGTGTACCAAAAAAATAATAAAATGTGTTTTGACTTTCGCCACAAAACACGCATTGCTTGTAGAAATCGACGAAAAATAGAGAACGAAAGTTTCTTAACCCTAGGTTCCCAGAATCCCTTTGCCTTCCCTGGTATGTGCGGGATACAGCGTGACGCTAATAAAACTGATACAATAAAATTATATTAAAGTGAAACATAATTATTTTATTTAAATCATAGTTCTAAAGATTACATGGTTGTAAAAACCGAATGTAATAAGTCACCCTTAATTAAAAAAAGTTATAAACTATACTTCCTTCAACTTTAATTGGGTTAAAAAAATCAACTGCTGTTTTTTCTCACCAGTGTGACACTTAAACGCTGTTGTTTATTATATTATATACAATTAAGTTATTTTAAAATCACTTAATAAATTCTTTTTATCAGACGGTAATCATAAACCTTTCTCTAATTGCAGGACGTATTTGCCCCCGAGCTAACGATACCATTGGCTTATGGGCGTGGCTGTACAGTCACAACAAAAATAGATAAAAGTATGTATTTTATTTATTTTTATTTATATGAGGCAATTGTGGCGCAGTGGGTCACCGTTTGATTGTGAACAAGACGGTTGTGGGTTCCATCCCCACTCGAGGAAAAATAATTATCTATAGTGCAGCGTTAAATTACACTAATCATTATGCAATGTCTCAAATTTGGACACTATTTGACACCAGGCAGCAGCTAAGTTATCTACCTCGCCATCTGCAGGATAATTCATCCAAGGTGGCTAACGTCGAGTAAGGAAACAACACGGTCGTAAATTCAACTGTCATATCATCGATCTTGTGATACAAGTGTGCTGTCGGTTTGCTTTATCTAATAATGTATCTAAAGTGAAAAATATTTTATAAAATAATAATAATAATAATAACAATGAATGGATGAAAAGTGTTATTATTTTTTATATGAAAATAAGAAGATATAATTAAATATTGTTAAGATTAAGACCACAGCCCGCAGGATTCGAGAGAACGATATAGAGAAAAAAATATTTAAAAAATACGATAATCAATGTGGAACTTTAGTTGTTTCACTTAAGTATACTATAGTAGCCCGCCCATTTGAAACCGTTGCAGCGTCGCGGACGTCCAAGTACTAGAACAGCTGTCCCCGTGTACACACCGTCACACGTATGTATGACATGCTTTACTACATATATGTAGATATATATAAAAAAATGCTTTTAAATTAAATATATATATATATTTTTTTAATATTTACTTTAATTTTCTCATTTCTGATCTTCTTAGTTAAGATATTCAATTTAGGCTATAAAAATATTGTATTAACACTGGATCTAGATATATGCAATTTTTTAAGCAAACGTGGACAATAAAAATAAAGGCAAAATATTATTGGAAAATTAAATAAAAAAAATTAAAGCTATGAAACCATACACTTATATAACGCGGTGTTTCATTTTGCAACCCAACATTCAATATCTAGGAGTGCCTCTCTCTCTCTCTCTCTCTCATCTGGCTGTCGCGGCAAGTATAAAAAAGAAAAATCTGGTCTGGTTTAAAAATAAAACATTTTCAAATATGGTTCTAGATATTTTGCCTGAACGAGCATTACATAACAAAAGCTTAGAAAGAAATATACATGTGTATATACAAATTTCCTACAAATGCCACAGACCAATGATAATACCATAACACTTAACATCTAAAATAGAATCTAATATTTAAATGCATATTTTCTTATGAGTATTTTATTTTTATTTTCGAAGGAAACATACGGTAACGTAATAAATTATTAAATTGTAAAACTAAGAGAGTAATCCAAGAACTAATCATGTTTTGCTCTTATAATTTGGTCGCGTCCGTCTGTCTGTATGTATGTCGCAATTATTTTACTCGTAGACTATGGGTATGTATTGTACAGATGAAGTTTGGAAGGTAAGTTCAATTTATAAGCCGCTACAGAATGATGTAGTATGATTTTGAATAATAAATTATGCCAATACTTTGTGAGATATTTGCTTCTAAAGTGATTGATTGATTTTTTACTTTTGAACTACGGAGAGAAAAATTGATATTATATAATTTAATAAAATTTTCAAACGGTTTTTTTTTGTAAAAAATTGATTTCCTGATTTAAGAAATGGGATAATTTTGATGTAAATATCGTTCCTTTAAATTGAGAACCTTATCCATTTTGAAGTCGGTTAAAAATAGTATATCAAGAATAATTTAATTATAGTAGTGGTAATATAAGTTTTATGTTTGATGCTACGGAACCCTTCATAAGCGACTCGCTCTTGGCCAGTTTTTTATAATTTATTCCGTATATAGCGTGTCAACTTACACTATAATTAATTTCGAGTATAGATTGTTTCTATTGATAGAAATAAAAGTTTAATTGTTAATCATAACAAAATAAAATTAGATATGTATATTTTTTTTATTAAATTCTTCTATAATTAATATATAGTGAGAGAGTGAAGTTACTTAATTTAAAAAAAATATACATTTTTTTTAAGATTAAGCACATGTTTGTACACAGTTTTCAAAAGAGTAGAAAATGCTATAGACTATTATATTAAACAAAAAAAATTGGGTAAAATTATCAATATGATATATAGTACACGAAAAAGATTGTGTTGGTAGAACTTGTCCCAACAGCTACTACTATATAACCTTCTACTTACAATTTGGCAACTTAAAACTCTTTTTACTTTTAACTCTTAAACTTTGGACTCTCTTACCGATATATTATATAAATATAGAAGATATCTAAATATAGAAGATATATCTATATAATAACAGTCTAGTCTAGGTTAAAGTTATATCTAAAGATAAACAAATAATGAAAAAAGTATATATAATAATAAGAGATACGGGTACGCAATATACTTATTTAGAAAGAAAACGAAAAAACTAAGAAAATATATAAAAATTTTAGAAACTGCACTTTGTCACTAATCGTCACCTTCTCATCGAGCTACGTCGAAATTCTTATACGCTTGTGGATTTTTTTTTAATTTCCGCTACTTATAGATAATTATATACTTATAGATAATTTAGAATTATAATTTGGCAAGAGAAAATGCTATTTATTAAATATTTAAGTAAGTAGTTCTAATTAGTTTTCTTTCCTTAATGTAATTTAAAAATACAGATAAAAGATACCCTAGCTTACTACTAAGCGTTTTTCCTTTCTAATTAAACTTAAGAAATATTTATATATTGTATATGAATATTTGCACAAAATTTAACTATTTACGCGGGAAAAACCATGTTTGTCATGCGCATTTAAACATTTTTCTATTAGATAAGACGAAATTAAATAAAATTCCAAAAAAAAAAGTACGATTTATTAAGTGTATAACCATACTAAAAGAATCAACAAATTTTCATATATATAGTTCAAGCGGGCGAAACCACGCGGGGGCCGCTAGTATTTAAATAAATATACGACTTATAATAACTTATGTATTCTTTGTTCATTATTGTTAGGAAAATTTGTTAAGTTAACAATACATAAACAATGCTCTACAGTACACTGTTTCGGCTAACTTATTATAATTAATATCCTTTATTCTCTTTGGTAGAATAACATCATGTCTCGTTATCTATAAATTATAAAATCAGAATATTATTTTGAACGAAAATGTTAATAAATATAACTATTGTAACTTTGCTCTTGCATAGTGGCCATAGGATAAAAATAAAAAAATCTGATTCACGCTGTATCCCGCACATAGCAGAATAGCCAGAAGGAACTTAGTGTTAAGACACTCCGTTCCCCAATTTCCGCCGAAATCTGGTTTTGAGTGGTAGTCAGCGCCGCTCTTTGCCTCGACACCAGAGAGAAGAAATTAAAATATAAATTTAAATAAATATTTAATTTCCTCGAGTGGGGATCGAACCCAGAACTAGTCGCGTTTACAAGCACTCTTTCTGCCCCTGCTCCACGACTGACCTCTATTTTTGGCCGTGATCGTCTATTGGTTAGAATCATGATTAAAACAAAACCCAAAGTGGGTTTTGTATTAATCATGATTTTAAAATGTTAAAAAAACCAGGAATTCTTAGTAATTATCTTTGGGTAGCGGAAATTTGTAAAAATCTCCCTACAGAGATGCTAACAACATAAATAAGTTGTAACAAGCGCATAAAAATTTCAACGTAGCTTGATGAGAACGTACGGCTTAGTGGTCAGAGCGCCTGGTCGGTTTCCAGGAGGCGCGGGTTCGAATCGCGCTACGTTCAAATTTTTATACGTTTTCTAAATAAGTATTTACCTTTCCTAAGTGTGGAATAACACTTTAAAAATGTTTAAAAAACAGTGAATTAAGTTTGTGTTTTAATATACCTATAATACATGTTTGCAAGGCACTTAATATTTCTCATGTGATCGCATTTTCATACCTCCCATAAGAATCTTCAATTGAATATTTGAAATAAAAATACAACTTATCGATACTTACAATTAAATCCTAACTCATCGATGTCTGTACACGGAAGATATATTAGAAAAATTGTTATTACGGACATTTAAAAATGTAATAGAACTTGTTCAGTTAGTCTGTTTGTCTGTGCGTTTGTTGACGATAACCTCAGAAACGGCTTAACCGATTTAAGTGCACTTTTATAATTTGGCTAACTTCCCTAAAATATTTAGTATTCATTTTATTTTAATTGGTTCACACAAATCCCGAACAGGCTGCTATAGCCTAGCGTTAAGACACTCCGTTCCACCACCACAAACAGTTTACAGTCACAATTTGTGACCCTGCGTGACACTGGCCTCAATTTACTTCCTTCTTTAAAATTGTGGTTAAATAAAATAATCGTAATTTGATTGTGTCAGATTTTTATTACTATAAAAGGAGGAGTTTATCAATTCGACTGTATTTTTTATATTTATTACCTCAGAACTTTTGACTGAGTGAACCGATTTTGATGATTCTTATATCATAAATATAAAATTTGAAAGCTAATGCGTCCCGTGTAGCCATATTTTAATTTAATTCATTTCTGACAATGGTATCTATGACAAAATCACCTAAGTCTCAAATTTGCATTAGGTATGTGTGCGACAAATGGACGAATAACTCAATATCAACTCAACCAATTTTAATAATTATTTTTTTATTGGAATTATGTGTACCCTACACATTAAGTGTAGTTTGTGAAAGTTTGGTTAAGTTCAGAGTATGGGATACGGTTGAAAGTGAAGAAGTCGTTTTTTTTTTAATTAAAAAATATAATTATGTCTTTTTTGTACTTAAATATTTTGTATACTCTATGATGAAAACTATACTAGAAATTGCTTTAGGCTATGAATTTTGGCATGGTAATAGACCATGCCAAAATTCATTTAGCTCCATTTAGTAGTTATCGGTATTTTAAGTAATTTAAATTTTTCGGTTTTTATTTTTTTATTTTTTTAAATATTATGAAATTGGGGATGAAACTCAAAAGAAATGTATCTTGAGACCCTAGGCTAATACCATGCAAAAATTCATTAATTTCTGTCCGGTAGTTTTTGTGTGATTGACGAACAAACAAACAGACAGACAGACAAGAATTCTGCTGAGTGGTTTTTTAGGTTCTATAATCGATATATTAACCCACCTAATTTTTATTTTTTTTATTTGATATCTTTCATGTACAGAATCGGAAACTTTTCTATCCTTTTATTATATATAGAGAAGAGATAGAGATTTCTATAATAGAAAATGGATTGACCATTTTAAAAATACACCCCAAAGTTGCTTTTTGTTATTTTTTTCCAAAACATTTATGATTTATTTAATGCATAACAACACTAAAATAATTAATAAAATAAAAGTTTTAGGTAATCCTCAAGTACCTCAAAAAGAAAAAAACGAAACTCTTTTAGGATCACCTTGTGCTCGTCTGTCCGCCTGTCTGAGATATCAGTCTGAATTTAATATCAGATATTCAGGCTTACACTTCCTTGGAGCACAGAAATAAAGCTTCTAATATAACGCAGTCCGACTCGCGCTTGGCCTGTTTTCTCTGAAATCTGTTTCTATGTACTTAAATAAATATTTTTTACTTACGTTTCAAGCGAGTTTTATTTCAAGCGAGCATAGCCGCACAAGGTCCGCTAGTAGCTAATATAATGTTACATAACAAGTAGGTATATTTTTTTATTATCGCAATAATATACCTATAACAGAATCTTAAATTACTTTTCTAGTTTTATATATATTTTGCACATTAAATACGATGTCAAGTCTATGAGAACCAACACGTGGTGGTTACCCATCGATTGCTCCATGCACGATAATTGGAACAAATGATTTTAAAAGATTTTTTTTATGAAATAATTAATGTAGAGTACGTTTTAGATAATTGTAAAAAAATGTCTGTAGTCTAAAGAACAATCTTTAAAAGATTTAATATACAGTGATTTAACAGTTGATAGTACCTACTGAAGATCAGAAAAAAATAAAAAAAAAGTATTATTCTTATAAATAAATGTATATTATATTAGTGCTTGAAGTTGAACAAAAGAGTTGAATTTACTTTTATTTTTTGATTACCTTACCATATTTCAATTTCTTTATATATTTTATTTTAAAGAAATTGAAATAGTCAAAGTATAGTTTATTGTATTGTTATGACACCCATATCTATTCTATCCCCATTCCGACGCAATACCCAATTTTCGAGACATTGTGTGTTGAGCGGCGTAACTCAACGCTATGCTTTGCCTGGTTACTAGAACAAGAAAATGCAAAATAATTTAATCTCCTAGTGGGAGTTGGAACCACAATCATTACGTTTACAGTCAGTCGTAGTTGTGCAGCACAACGGCCTCATATTTTAATGAACTCTTCAATATAAATTAAAATTGCAATCATTATTATAGGCAATATCGGAAGAAGACTTCAAAGCATCATTACCCCAAGATTATATCTATTTTGTAGAGTACTACTTTCTAAATTCATTTCTTCATCTAATAATTATTATAAATTTATACTTAAATGAGGATCGATGAGGAGTATCGTGGCGCAGCGTGCAACTTTAAACTCGACAGTTGTAGGTTCGATTCCAAAATATTTCACTTACCACATATACATTATTAAAAATATTTCCATTTTCTCACTCTAGTAACAAGGCAAAACGCAGAGATGAGTTCTGCCATTCATGATTACATAATTTATACAGATTTTGGAGTTCATAATATTGTTACTGTTTTGTTCTATATTTATTAATTTAAACAGATTAAGATGCCGCTTACCAAGCAGTTGAAAATTGCAGCCGGTTGCGGAGGGGCAGCCATATTTGGAATTCTTTTTGGATGGGTTCTATTTCCTACAATTCTGAAGAGTCAACTGAAAAAGGTAATAACTAAAAAGTATATAACAAGCAAAGAAGGGAAAAGTTTAATCCAAATTCGAAAATTATGTTGGTATTATTATCCTGTTGATATTATGATTGCGGGATACAGCCTGACTCTAAAAAAATGAATATAAAATTTCTAAGCTCTAAGCATATATAAGTCAATGAAAATTAAAAAAAAAATCTATTTAGTCTCATTTCCTTTCCATAACACAATCGTTTAACTTAATATTTATATTCAAATAGTAAATCAAAAATTGTCCAAAATATTATATTATAATTTAGGAACATTTCTAAATACGCCCACGTCAAGTACTTGTCGTTTATTAAAACATAATACCAAAAAAATATTACTTGCACGAAACTCAGCTTTGATTCAATCCTTAGAATTCCTCCAAATCTGTTTAAATTAGTCTTCAGTTGTCTAATTAATTTAATACAATTATATTTTAAAATATCTACATCAATTTGTCTGTTTCATAATATTCATGAATATATATAATATTTCAAGTTTAAGTGTAGCAGGTTGATTATAGCGACGGCTGTAGGTTCTATTTCTACTTCGGACACTATGTGTTTGTACATACTTTAAATGGTTTTATTTACTCCATTTAGTTAACCGATATACGAGCATTTATCATATTTATAGCGTATAAAATTATAGGTTCTGACAACTATAATAGCTTCAAGCTGTAACTCAACAGAGGAAACGTATTATACATTTAAGATACTCTATTTCACCCAATTTTCGAAAGATTGCGTTTTGAGTGGCGGAATTTGTCTTTTTAAAATGAGGAAATGAAAAAATCCGTTCCCCGGATGGGTATCGAACCCACAATCGTTAAATTTACAGGACACTGCGCCACGACGCCTCAAGATATGTTATCACAATAACATTTCTATATTTCAGCATAAATGATTTTTTTTATTTTTATCACAATATTATTAAAACGACAAAATGTATTTTTTTTAAGTACAACATGTGTTATTTTAAATTATTTTTCCCCAATCAGTTCAGTCACACAATATTGTCTCACAAATCTATTTTTAGGAAATGGCTCTGTCTAAAAAGACAGACATACGTCAAATGTGGCAAAAGGTTCCCTTCGCACTCGACTTCAAGGTGTACCTTTTCAACTACACTAACGCTGAAGAGGTCCAGAAAGGCGCCCTGCCTATTGTAAAGGAAGTTGGACCTTATTATTTTGAGTAAGTACACATTGTAGCGTGTATGACTTTGAGTTTGACTTTATCCAACGTATCGTTATTATAGTCAGCAAAAGCTATTTTTTTAGGGTTTCGTACCTCAAAAGGTAAAAACGGATCACTTATAGGATCATTTGTTATCCGTCTAAAGCATTTATCTCGAGATCACGTGAATATGTGTTCAATCACAAATTAATATCGAATATCCAAGTCTACGGTCCCTTAGAGCACAGAAAAAATCAAGCTTTGAAGTCAACACAATCAAAAGATACGAGCGTTTATCTATTGTTTTTGTTGCATTTTACATGAAATTCGCCGCGTAATCAGTAAAACCTATAGGGTAATTCCCGTGGACCTACAATTATATTACTTGGCAAAATGTGATAACTTGCAGAACAAATAAAGAACAAAAAATTCCACAAGTATCATATATAGGTGTGTTATTTCAAAGGTGTTTCATTTAATAATCGATAAAAAAATATAAATTCCTGCTGAGCTTCTTGCGCCGGTTCTTCTGGCAGGTCTGAGGCAGTAATTTTGTGAACTGGTGGTAAATTATTTGACATTCAAAAAATGAAGCATATAGCTTCTTTTCTATATGCTTCATATAATTTTGCCTCCATTATACAATTTCTGCCCCAATTAAAATTTGGATTGCATATTGAACGGTTGGTGGTATTCAATGCCGCGCTTCTTGTAGCCAGTGCAAGAAAATGAAAATAATTCATTTTCTAATATTTTTTTTTAAATCCATCGTAATTAGAGACCGACGCTGTCCGAACAAAAGACACAATGTTCAATACAATACGAATCGAGAATTGGGCGGTTATTGCGGAACAGAGTATCTTAACACTAGGTTTCTTCTAGAAATTTTCCGATAGTTTGGCTACGGATCCGATAAGTAGGAACTTCCGATTGATTAACATCTCCGACTCTATGTAATCGGAGTTAAGGTGGAAGGTGATGTGATGAGGCCATGGTCAGCGTGTATAAAATAATTGATCTAATTAGGTACACTGTCACTTGATATTTTTAATGTAAAGCAAATGTTCCTGGTTTAATTAAATATGCCTATGGATAACATAGGTACTTTTTGGATTGAGCGATGAAGCCAAAAACGTGTTTGAAAGTAATTCCGTGAAATTTGTGTGAATACTAAAAAATGTACACTTTAGAAGATAATATATTTACGGATAGGGACTAGGGACTTAGAAATATTGTGAGAAAATATATTTTGACTATAACTCCGGTTCCAAATCCGGTTCCGAATCTAGCTCCGGCTTTGGTTCCGACTCTGATAAACCAAATTTAACTACTCCGACTTCAGCTCCGATTCCATTAAACCCAACTTCCTAAAACACCTATAATTTACACTAGTTATCAATTTGATTAGCCTACCCTACAAATGTGGGATACAGCGGGAAGCCCAAAAACCAAATGATACGTTGAAGAACTGCTTAGGAAATACACCTGCAGTATTGGTAGTAAAAAAATATTTATAGAATCGAAAGAGAAATATTATATATTTCTTTATTTCTCTGTTTACGTTTATGGGACTTCTCCACTTCTGCAAAGTATTGACAATTTCAATGTACATACTTTGATATAATACATAAT
Source organism: Heliconius hermathena (assembly GCA_013403705.1). NCBI lineage: Eukaryota > Metazoa > Arthropoda > Insecta > Lepidoptera > Nymphalidae > Heliconius > Heliconius hermathena. Next base: position 175,291 of record JAAIXJ010000454.1, on the reverse strand, counting down.
TTGATCCCAATTATTAATGAGTTTGAGAGCGCGGCGTTGAGTCCCGCCACTCAATTGGCGCCTCCAGAAATTGGCGGAGAGTGGGGAACGGAGTATCTTAACACTAGTTTCCCTCTGCCTACCCAGCTGTGTGCGGGATACAGCGTGAAGCTGAAAAAAAATAATTAATTTGCCATTTATCCGATCGAAATGATATCAAAAATCAATTATTTAAATCTGCAATCTTCAACAAAAGATTGGACGAGCTGTCGCTAGGACGGTGTTAATCTTAATTATTTATTCACCTAGTGAAAAAAGTAACTCGTTTCATTCATCTATCTACTTCAAGTTCTCGTACGACTTGTACGATCCTACCCTCCTACTGTACCTACTATCAAAAATAAATAAGCTTACATGTTTTACATAACATATTAAACAAAAAAATTCTGGCTCGAGGCTTCAGCACCGATTTCAAAATTGTAGGTCAATGAGATGTACAACTTATAAAAGGTTACAAACTTAAGTTTACGGACATATACACTAATTTTGTATGAAATGAAATACAATTATAAGTTTCTAATTATTTTTATGTAGGAAATATCTATAAATTTTAATTTTTCGGTTTTTTAATAATATTACTATTGTACGAGTAAGTTCTAACTTCGTGCCGAATAAGAAGTACTTTTAATAAGTATTTTTCTAGTTACATACATGAACACAATGTGATTAAATCTAATTAATAACTCGTATTCAGTTATGTTTTATAAATTACAAGGTTTTATTATGGAGGCCTTTGTTTACTACAATCGATAAAGAAAAATACAGTAGAAGTGTTAGAGTGTGACGTGGCACAATGATTGCAAAGAAGGCTCCGTAAATAATAGGGTAGTGGATATCTTTGCGTTTTTTATATTATAAAATATGGGATATATTTTAAATTAGGTACTATAGCTTGATTATTATATTTTTGATTCATTTTGTGAAGCTTATTCAAGTTCAAATTTCAAATTTTTTGTTTATATCAAACAAAAAAAATTAAAATAGATTTTTTGGCTTATTTACTTTTATCATGCTTATTTAATTTTTTTTATTTTTTTACTTTTATCAAGCTTATTTAAATTTCAATATTTAATATTTTTGAATTTGCTTTTATAATTAATTAACTACACATCATATGAATATGAAGGTAATTATTTATAAAATCAATATATATAAGGTTAGTTCTACTAACAGTGGAATTAAATAGGATCAAAAAAGGAATCTACTTTTTCGTTATTAAAAGTGAGTAGAGTTCGAGAATTTACTAAAACATATCCAATATTTAACGGGCCAGACAAAATTATGATTGATAACTAATTTTATAGCGATTTATTATTTTCGATGAGACAGGGAAGTGAAAACAAGTACATAGTCGGGAAAATTAAACTGAAAATTGTACTTGAGCTTATATTCATTATCTCAGAAATAAAAAGGCATTATAAATCAGTCTAATATCTAAATAGGAGTTTAGATATTTATAAGTTACTATATTTACAATTAAAGGCACCAAAAAGCAATTAAGCGACTCAATCAATATCAATAATTGATGATTATTACAATAACAACTAAGTACATAAGACTTAGTTAATAATATTGTAAGAATGACAAAAGGAATATTTATTTTTAAAGATCTAATAATGTTACAAATAAACAAAGTTGATAATAACGAGTCATACATAATACAACAACAATTATCCGACCCGTTATGCACAAGTCCGGAAGCTTCGATCATGATGTCCAAGCCCGGATAAGCGCTGCCTAGGCCAAATGCCGGGAGATCCAATCCAAATTCCACCCATTCCCAAGGGGTTGATATACAAGAGCATTATCCGACTGGTTATTGCATACAGCAGTCATTGCTGGCCAGCAATATCTCGGCACACTGAGTAGCTTCACGTCATGGAAATGAAGATGCTGATGTGGATGTGCGTCCGTAACGTGGCGGATAAACTTAAAGAGCAACGCCTGAGATGGTATGGCCACATCGCTTGCCGGCCTAGGAACTATGTCGGATGGAAGTGTCTTGTTATGGCTGCCCCTGAAATGAGACCTTCCAGACGCCCGGACGCACAAGGAAGCGCTGGTTGGATGTCGTAACGCAGGACATGAGAGCCAATAGGATAACCACCGAGAATGTTAGAGACATATGAAACAATTAAAAAAAAACTTACCCGCGTACTTTAAAACATAAGAACGGCAACGTCGCTTACTCATTGTTTTGTTACAGATTTTAGCGTCTTTATAGGTAGCAGGGAAATGATATTAAATTTATGTCGCCTTTGTTCAGCAATGGAGAATAATTTCTCCATTCCATTGTAAATAGGGAATTCAAACTTGGTACATACGCGTTAAATGCAAGTTAACTAATGGTTACTTCCAATTTAATGTTAGAGGAACTGCAGCATATTTGGAATACTGCAGGTAACTTGGAATACTTCGTTATCTAAATGAATATAAATGCCGTCTCTATTTTTTAACCATAAACACAACGTCATAAGACGCACACACAGTCATTGAGGATTAAAAACAAGATATCATCTTGACATTCCGGCTACCAGCGCGAAGAGAATGAGACGCCTGGTTTGATAACTTTTTCAGGAAGAATGCAATCAGTGTTAATCATTTACTGTTATAAGTAAAATCTTCATTTTAATTATTTAAACAATTAAGTGACCTTGTTGGTTTCTTATACAATTAGATTTTTTGAATATTTTTAAAATAAAAAATATCACATGGAGTTTTCGGTTAGAATGGTATGTTGTTAATGTGGAATACTGACAGTGAGCATAATTTGGAATATTTCAAATTATGTTGCACACTAAAAATATAGAGTTGATAGATCTAGCAAAACAGCATTACGTGACTATCCTATCACTACCACCTCATGGTACGCATAAAATTTTAACTTTCATGGACTAAAATACTACTACAGTGTAGAAGTTCGAGTGTTTCTCAGAGAAGCTAATTACTTAATAATTACATACAATTTTTAGATATTTTGATTTAAAAAAATTATTACGTGAAGACAGACACGTAAAGACTATAAAATTCTTATAAAAAGAAATCTATTATAAGTTTCTAAGAAAAAATATTTGGAATACTATATTCCAAATTACCTGCACCCTAAGTCAAATTTAACTTTTGTATTTTTTTTAATTTTATAAGCATTTGGTAATGTTTCTGCTTTTTGTTCTGTTTGATGGTTATTATTATTAAAGTTTAATACTTTTGCAATAATTTAAAGTATTTTTTATTGAGCCATCCCATTTCTCTTTAAATTTATTCACAAAAAACAAACTAGTATTCCAATCATGCTGCAGTTCCTCTATTATTGATTACTTACACTTTTATAAGATTTTATTATGCTTAATATATTGGATTCTGGAAAATCGCCCCACAGGGAAGTGAAAAATTAGCATCTACAGGTTCATAAGTTTCATAGTTCAGGACAAAATCTGAAAACTATGCATTTATACTTAAATCCTTAAAAATAATAATAGCCTTAAATGGCTTTAAAGAGGAAAAAACGCGTATTTCGACACTTTAAAGGGAATCAAAATTAATAGGATACTTTCAATTGACCTAGAATTATAAATAATAAAATTATAAAATTCAGGAAAAAATCTTAAATCTATACATTTGGGGTTAAATTCTAAAAAATAATAGCCTTAAAAGGGGGCAAATTTTGGTATTAATGCCGCTATTTCAAATGAGGGATCAGATGAAAAGGCTCTGGCTAAGCTAAGCCTGAATTTCAGAGAAAGCTCCAATTTTTGTACGGAGCCCTCGATAGGCGGACCCGACTCACGCTTGTTTTTATTTAAACGTGTTGAAATTCAGTGACTAAGTACCATCCGAGTTGAATTATCTTAATACTACTCTTTACGCCCAATATTAATAATGTATCTCCTATCTCGGGTTAACGTCAATCTTCGATTGTTCCACATATCTATCACAATCTTTAACCTGCGGGCCAATAACCAAACCGGGCAATGTCAACTTATGTTCAAAGATAGATTGCATGGCCCTCCTTGCCCTATCGATAACTCCGTTTTACGTAGAATTTTTATTAGCGAAATCCTCATGTATGTGCTAAAATTATTACTACTTACAAAACTCCTTTAAAAACAATTTTTAATGAAATAACAAATCTTTAAGTCCCAAAATAAACTACAAAAACTAAAAAAAATAA